>JAUJYZ010001301.1:0-47500 GCA_033675265.1 Actinostola sp. cb2023
TGATAAGGATGCAGAGGAGAACTTTCCAGATGGAAATTTCAATATGAGCGATATATCCTTAGAAAAGCTACCAAACCAATCAGACGATCTCTACGCGTATGTAGCCGATGACACTTTATGGGAAGTACCGAGGGAAAACCTATCTCTGATCAAACGTCTCGGAAGTGGTAATTTTGGTTATGTTGACAAAGCACTTGCTATTGGTTTGTGCGGCTTCCCTGGACAAGTAACAGTTGCTGTCAAGACTCTTAAAGGTACATATTGTAAATAATAATAATAATAATAATAATAATAATAATAATAATAATAATAATAAAACAACAATTATAATAACAACAACAACAATAATAATAATAATAATAATAATAATAATAATAATAATAATAATAATAATAATAATAATAATAATAATAATAATAATAATAATAATAATAATAATAATAATAATAATAATAATAATAATATATATGTAAAAGGTAGCCTCCTCCGCAGGCAACGCCGGAAAGCGAGGCCGAAGGCCGAGAATGGGATCCCTGTGCGAGGCCGAAGGCCGAGAGGGACTGGGCCCCTAGGAACGAAAAGAAGGAGTTGCCTGCAAAATCCAGACATACACGGACCGCGTCCTGGACCTGATGGACTTTGTCCGTCACCCCGGGTCCCCTGGGGAGTATTTGTCACATTGGATATAACAAGTATAGCCCCCTAAGGCAAATTATGTGTTGTGTTGATTTTCGAAATTCAAACTCGATGGCGCTTCTCACAAGGTATTTCGAAGACCAAACAAAGCTAGAATAGTTTGAATCGGTTAAATTATTAAATTGCTTACGCTTCAAAGTCAGAATACATAAACTGAATCGACTGCCGATCATGTACGGTATTTGACCGGCAATTCGCGATGTAAAATGTGCCGTCACAAGGTATACGGCGGTATTATCGTAGCCCAAGCAAATCTCAAAAAAGCTAGGATATAATAAAGATACGTATCTTCATTATAACGTGGCATCTACTACGTACAACAACATATTGAAAGCTAGGATAGTTTGTGAATCGGTTTAATTAATTGCTTACGCTTCAAAATCGACTGCCGAACACTGTAGTATTTTCGGCAGTTCGCGATGTGTGCCGTGTTGTACTGATTTGAAGCCCAAACAAAGCTAGGGAACCGTAGTTTGAATTGGTTAAATTTGCTTACGCTTAAGCTTCAACAATCGACTGCCGAACATCTAGATTTTCAAAACCCTGATCGGCTGCCGGACATCCGTACAAACTTCGACCGTTGAACTCTTGCTCGACGGAAAGTAGACCAGTTAAAGATCTCAAAAAAAATTAGGTCAGCTTCGAAACTAGAAGCTCCGAAATTATTGGAGTTTTCTGTGAGTTCGAGTGCTAGAATCAATATGCTGTCACTAGACGTCGACAAACACTCACGTCCTGGTAATAATCATTTTTATCGCACACAATTCCCCCACTGTCCCCTACACGAATTGGATTTACATGCGAGTGGTCACTTGCGCAGAAAGACATAACCTTGTCTGGATTTGGCAGGCAACTCCTTATTTTCTTTCCTCGGGGCCCAGTCCCTCTCGGCCTTCGGCCTCGCACAGGGATCCCATTCTCGGCCTTCGGCCTCGCTTTCCGGCGTTGTTTGCCTGCGGAGGAGGCTATGTAAAAGGCTAAGATTTGAAAATAAATAATTTGTTTAAGAGCGTTTTCGACTGTTAAGTCATCATCAGTTATGGTCGATAGAGAAGTTCATGAAAAAAACAAGTACATTGTTACGTGGCAAAACTTTTCCCCTCGGGGATTTCATGAACTTAACCATGTACGGTATAAATAGACCGCATACGCTCTATCGACCATAACTGATGATGCCACTTAACAGTCGAAAACGTTCTTAAGCAAATTATTTATTTTCAAATCTTAGCCTTTTACAAATATATATATTTTATCTAGCAACTATTATGACAATAATAATAATAATATTAACACTATTTTTAGAAAATGCAGAAGACAAGGATAAAGAAGATTTTCTAACTGAACTCTTTCTCATGAAAAAGTTGGAACCGCATCCTCGTATTGTTAGATTTTTGGGGTACTGCACAACACCTGATGGTTAGTAAACATTGGTTTCTTATGGAAAGTTTTTGTCGTTCGTTGTTAATGTTATAGAACGCATAAACATGCAGAAAGTAATAATAATGATAATAATAATCTCAATTTAAAGCTAAAAACGATGGATATATGGATGGACGGACATGGACTGTTGGATGGATGGATGGATGGATGGTTGGTTGGATGGATGGATGGATGGATGGATGGATGGATGGATGGATGGATGGATGGATGGATGGATGGATGAACAGATGGACTAGTACTTGTTTATTCATGGATAGATGGACTAATGATAGATGGATGGACATGTACAAATGCACCGGCATATTGACATAATCATAACCACAATACGTTAATTCATATTAGCTTTATTTGTTAATATCTCATACAGCTCAAAAGTGATGTTATACATGTATTCTGTAGGTCCAATATGCATTATTCTTGAGTATTTACCTTACGGTGATCTCCTTGGTTACCTGAGGCGTTCAAGAGGTCATGAAGACACGTACTGTTCAGGAGATCGTCGTCCAGAAGCCAAATTGTCGTCTCATGAACTGTTGAAGTTTGCCTGGATGGTTGCCGATGGAATGAATTTTCTAGCAGAAAATAAGGTCGAATTTTCGTTTCTCCTTTTGGGGGCTTTATATATGTTATCTTTATGCGATACCTCGTATTAAGGGAGGGATTTTTACGAGAACTGGCACGTAATGCATGGATCAATTCCAGCTGTTACCACCCCCCCCCCCCCCCCCTCCCCCCGGGCATATCCCGGGGATTTGTAAGGACCTGTGTCCCAGGGGCAGGGATTTTGTACAACAACATGTTGTCCCGGGGGTGGGGGGCGGGGATAACTTGACCGAGCATACAATCAATGGTGGAATTCATAATAATGGAATTCGCCGGTAAAGAGACTACTTTTGTCGCCGATTGGCTTGAAAAACGAGGTCTTGCAAAGTTAAAGGCTTTGTTTGAAGGTATAAAGAAACACTTCGTGATTTTATAAGTACAGATGACTTCTTATCTCTACTGTTAGGGTCCATAACTCTTTCCAAAATGCGTCTAGCTTTATTATTAAATATGCCTTTAATATATTAAATTGTTGATTGCTTTTCCGTTGCCCGGGGGCGGGGAATTTGTTATTTCTGGCGGCCCAGGGGCAAGGAATTTGTAGTCCCACGAAAAAAAAATACAAATCCCCGAGGGTCAGCCCGGGGGGGGGGGGGGGGGGGGGGTGGGGAGGGGGGGGGGTGGTTTGTAGATAACCATGAACTTCCTTGAGGGACGATTCTTTATAATTATGTTCTACACGACCCCACAAGCTTTAGCTTTAAATATTATCGTGTTTAAATAAAAGTTATTGTATTGTATTGTATTGTATTCGATTCTTTTACAGCGATGTCGCTGTTTATGTAGCTTTTGGTGCTAGCGTCGTCTAGTAACGCGTTGACCACCAACTTTCTTTCGCCATTCTTCAATACTACTGGTACAGTTCGTAGTGCGACGTATTCTCCTTTAGTAGATTCTTTCATGTGTACTGTTGTAGTGTGTGATCTTTCGTGTCCGTTTTGCTGCTCCCCCTCTGTGGCAGCGCTGACTGAGTTTTCCGCTTGATTACTCTGTTGATTCTCGTAGGACGGAGTGTTTTTACTCGCGCTATGTTCCTGTTTACTGTTCTTCTGTTGATCCTGTCTCTCACTCTTGTCCTCGTGTAGGAGTCTATTATGTGAGTCTCTGCATCCGTTCAATCCGCAGATTCTCTGTTGATCCTGTCTCTCACTCTTGTCCTCGTGTAGGAGTCTATTATGTGAGTCTCTGCACCCGTTCAATCCACAGATTCTCTGTTGATCCTGTCTCTCACTCTTGTCCTCGTGTAGGAGTCTATTATGTGAGTCTCTGCATCCGTTCAATCCGCAGATTCTCTGTTGATCCTGTCTCTCACTCTTGTCCTCGTGTAGGAGTCTATTATGTGAGTCTCTGCACCCGTTCAATCCGCAGATTCTCTGTTGATCCTGTCTCTCACTCTTGTCCTCGTGTAGGAGTCTATTATGTGAGTCTCTGCAAACGTTCAATCCGCAGATTCTCTGTTGATCCTGTCTCTCACTCTTGTCCTCGTGTAGGAGTCTATTATGTGAGTCTCTGCATCCGTTCAATCCACAGATTCTCTGTTGATCCCGTCTCTCACTCTTGTCCTCGTGTAGGAGTCTATTATGTGAGTCTCTGCATCCGTTCAATCCGCAGATTCTCTGTTGATCCTGTCTCTCACTCTTGTCCTCGTGTAGGAGTCTATTATGTGAGTCTCTGCATCCGTTCAATCCACAGATTCTCTGTTGATCCTGTCTCTCACTCTTGTCCTCGTGTAGGAGTCTATTATGTGAGTCTCTGCAAACGTTCAATCCGCAGATTCTCTGTTGATCCTGTCTCTCACTCTTGTCCTCGTGTAGGAGTCTATTATGTGAGTCTCTGCAAACGTTCAATCCGCAGATTCTCTGTTGATCCCGTCTCTCACTCTTGTCCTCGTGTAGGAGTCTATTATGTGAGTCTCTGCAAACGTTCAATCCGCAGATTCTCTGTTGATCCCATCTCTCACTCTTGTCCTCGTGTAGGAGTCTATTATGTGAGTCTCTGCAAACGTTCAATCCGCAGATTCTCTGTTGATCCTGTCTCTCACTCTTGTCCTCGTGTAGGAGTCTATTATGTGAGTCTCTGCAAACGTTCAATCCGCAGATTCTCTGTTGATCCTGCCTCTCACTCTTGTCCTCGTGTAGGAGTCTATTATGTGAGTCTCTGCATCCGTTCAATCCACAGATTCTCTGTTGATCCTGTCTCTCACTCTTGTCCTCGTGTAGGAGTCTATTATGTGAGTCTCTGCATCCGTTCAATCCGCAGATTCTCTGTTGATCCTGTCTCTCACTCTTGTCCTCGTGTAGGAGTCTATTATGTGAGTCTCTGCATCCGTTCAATCCGCAGATTCTCTGTTGATCCTGTCTCTCACTCTTGTCCTCGTGTAGGAGTCTATTATGTGAGTCTCTGCAAACGTTCAATCCGCAGATTCTCTGTTGATCCCGTCTCTCACTCTTGTCCTCGTGTAGGAGTCTATTATGTGAGTCTCTGCAAACGTTCAATCCGCAGATTCTCTGTTGATCCTGTCTCTCACTCTTGTCCTCGTGTAGGAGTCTATTATGTGAGTATCTGCACCCGTTCAATCCACAGATTCTCTGTTGATCCTGTCTCTCACTCTTGTCCTCGTGTAGGAGTCTATTATGTGAGTCTCTGCATCCGTTCAACCCACAGATTCTCTGTTGATCCTGTCTCTCACTCTTGTCCTCGTGTAGGAGTCTATTATGTGAGTCTCTGCATCCGTTCAATCCACAGATTCTCTGTTGATCCTGTCTCTCACTCTTGTCCTCGTGTAGGAGTCTATTATGTGAGTCTCTGCAAACGTTCAATCCGCAGATTCTCTGTTGATCCTGTCTCTCACTCTTGTCCTCGTGTAGGAGTCTATTATGTGAGTCTCTGCAAACGTTCAATCCGCAGATTCTCTGTTGATCCCGTCTCTCACTCTTGTCCTCGTGTAGGAGTCTATTATGTGAGTCTCTGCAAACGTTCAATCCGCAGATTCTCTGTTGATCCATCTCTCACTCTTGTCCTCGTGTAGGAGTCTATTATGTGAGTCTCTGCATCCGTTCAATCCGCAGATTCTCTGTTGATCCTGTCTCTCACTCTTGTCCTCGTGTAG
Source organism: Actinostola sp. cb2023 (assembly GCA_033675265.1). Classification (NCBI taxonomy): domain Eukaryota; kingdom Metazoa; phylum Cnidaria; class Anthozoa; order Actiniaria; family Actinostolidae; genus Actinostola; species Actinostola sp. cb2023. Next base: position 5,849 of record JAUJYZ010001301.1, read on the forward strand.
GAGTCTATTATGTGAGTCTCTGCATCCGTTCAATCCGCAGATTCTCTGTTGATCCTGTCTCTCACTCTTGTCCTCGTGTAGGAGTCTATTATGTGAGTCTCTGCAAACGTTCAATCCGCAGATTCTCTGTTGATCCCATCTCTCACTCTTGTCCTCGTGTAGGAGTCTATTATGTGAGTCTCTGCATCCGTTCAATCCGCAGATTCTCTGTTGATCCTGTCTCTCACTCTTGTCCTCGTGTAGGAGTCTATTATGTGAGTCTCTGCAAACGTTCAATCCGCAGATTCTCTGTTGATCCTGTCTCTCACTCTTGTCCTCGTGTAGGAGTCTATTATGTGAGTCTCTGCACCCGTTCAATCCGCAGATTCTCTGTTGATCCTGTCTCTCACTCTTGTCCTCGTGTAGGAGTCTATTATGTGAGTCTCTGCATCCGTTCAATCCGCAGATTCTCTGTTGATCCTGTCTCTCACTCTTGTCCTCGTGTAGGAGTCTATTATGTGAGTCTCTGCAAACGTTCAATCCGCAGATTCTCTGTTGATCCTGTCTCTCACTCTTGTCCTCGTGTAGGAGTCTATTATGTGAGTCTCTGCACCCGTTCAATCCGCAGATTCTCTGTTGATCCTGTCTCTCACTCTTGTCCTCGTGTAGGAGTCTATTATGTGAGTCTCTGCATCCGTTCAATCCGCAGATTCTCGATCTTGTACATGCTCGACCAACGTGGTATTGTCCGAGACATCTGTAACACATGTTGTATTGCTTCGCGGTTTCCCATCTCTTCGGTACACTCATAGCTTTAAATTTTTCGCACTGCCAAATAGGGTGGGTCTGTCCGCATGCTTTGCAGTTCCGACGTCTGTCCTTGACATTGTCTTGAGACGTTCTTTGGGGCTTTGATTCACCAAAGAAAGTTCGTACTTTTCGTTGAGGTTCAGTTGCACCGCTGGATATTCCTCGGACAGTCTCGGAAGCGATGATCTGGAATTCTGCTTCCTGTATGATCCATTCACGTAACATTTCGACACATTCTGCTTTACGATTCTCGTATATCCATCGATGATACTGCGCTAACATTTGTTCCGGCATCTTCTTTTGCAATTTTGAGTAAAGGGACCCATTTCCTAACTCTTCGTGTCTTCCTGCTTCTTTTGAGGTTGATAACTGCGATGTCAAGTAGGTCTGCAAATTTGTCTAGGTCTTTCGCGCTTCCCATGCGGATTGGCTTGAAATTCACGAGCTCCTCTAGGTACAATGCAATCTGCCGTCTTGTTTCGCCATATTTTCTCTCCAGTCGACTCTTAGCAGCTTCGTAGGCGGTGGCTGAATGTCCCAGATTCTCGATTACATTTAAGGCTTCACCTGACAAATACTGTCTGAGTTGGAGAAGTTTGTATTCGGACGTGGCTGGTGCTTTATCAATACAAGCTACGAAGGCTGCCTTCCAATTCTGGTAAGTAGATTTCTCGCCAGAAAACACAGGAATTGAAACTCTCTTTAACTGTTTCCATAGACCTTGACCGATTTCTTTAGAGGACGATGAAGCTTGATTTTGTGGAGATTGGGCGGGCATTTCAATCTTTGCCCTGACCAGCGGTGATTCGTCGAATCCCATGATGGTTTGCAAACCGAGTTCCTCGTCCATTTCTCTTTCTAGTGCGACTTGTCTTCTTTTTGTTTCTTCTTTAGCAGTCAATAATTGTTCCTTTCCCTGATGAGATCGTGATTCCAACTCTTCTAATCGTTTTGCATATTCCTGTTCAATTTTCATTTTTTCAGTGGCGATCATTTCTTCCTCTTTCAATACTTTCGATTCTATCTGTTCTGCGTATTCCCTTGCCTTCTGTTCTTCTACTTGTAATTCTCGAACTTTCTGCGACGTATCTGACGCAATGCTTGATGGGTCGTCTCTCCTGGCGTCTAAGTATTCTTGTGTTCTATTTTGAGCGTCCGCGAACTCTCTCTCAATTTGTTCCATTTCTCTGCTTAATTTCTCTATGTTTACAACATCGTTTTTTTCTCTTCGTATTTATCAGACAGTGAGCTTATGATATCCATTGCTTTATCTAATAGAGAGCTCAGATCGTGACGTGCTTCACGTAGTTGTTTACGACTTGGTAAATCTTCGTCTAGCAATTGTAATAAACTGTGTCTGGGTCTCGTAAATCCAGTTTTGCTCCTCGATTTTGATTGCTTTAACTTCTCGATTTCGCTATTCGATTGCTCACTTACTTTTTTATACCTCTCTTCTTCGTTCTTTTCGATCTCGTCTTCGATTTCGTGAGCTTGTCGTCTTCTAGTTTTCTTCTTCCCCATCTTCTTGGTCGATAACTTGACTTCAGTAATTCGCTTCAATTGACCGTAAACTTGGTAAATAACTCTCGTTGACTCGTTCTGTCGTCGTTAAACCTCGCTCTGCTACCAAATCTGGTTTGTAGATAACCATGAACTTCGATTCTTTTACTTGGTATTTTTTTATTACGCCATGTTTTTTACAACGACTTAACGATTCGAACGACCTCATGGTCGTGGCATCACGTGATCCCTAACACAGGGAAACCCGGTCCTATTTACTAACATATTAATGTAGCATCTAATCGTAATTCCTTCTAAACAGGGGGGATGGTAACAGCTGGAATTGATCCATGCATAACCGGTACCGGTAGCTGGCGGAGAGAGCAAGAATCTGTAAACCGATCCCTATACTCCACTTCCTATTTAAGCTTCTATGTGGATTGTGGACTGTGATATTAATTTCAAATTTTAGTGTGTTCATCGAGATCTTGCCGCTCGCAACGTTCTTGTTGGTGAGAAAAACATATGTAAAATATCAGACCTTGGACTTGCAAGAACAGTGAGAGAAGATGTTTACACACGATCAAAAGCGGTAAGATTAGCAACAGGTTCGACCTCGAAATTACTGAGTTAAAGTGAAGCACATGTAATTTCTGCCAGAGTCACAATCTGGTGTAAGTGATTATTTTACAAGGGTGGCACAGTTACGGAACTGATGACCCTGTGTGGCCCTTAAACAATATTTTGTTGATCTATTTATTGTATATTGTATATGTGTCGCAGGGCTCCTTTTGATATCAGCTAGAGGCTGCTAGCCACTGACTGGACCCCGGGGACTGGACTACCCTGCTGTTTTATTTGTGTTTAAATAAAGGTGTCTATCTATCTATATATACTGGTCGGTAGAGTCCTCGATCGTTAGCATCCCTAATGTTAACCTGTCAGTTTCGACATGTTAAAACATTCAAAATGGAGGACCACCAACATTTGTATGATATTGAACTCGTCAACACAATGTGTAATGTTCCCAAATGTCTATGAAATTTAGCAGAACAATAATTGTTTGCAACAATTTTGAACTTCGACTACAATATTTTCGTTGCTCTGATAACAATGGCTGTAATAACTGTTTTTTGTTTGTTTTGTACATGTTTCTTTTTACTGCACCCAACTGATAGTTTTGCTATACTTAGGTTATTTTTCATTTTTAAAGTATTAATTATAGATGAATATTTTATTTAATCATATATCAGTTTATATTGTAATTAGGGCTTTGAGCACCAGAAAAAGCCCTTTATAAATAATAAAGCATTCGTATTCTTATTTTGTTCATATTGATTGAGCAGGCACGTCTGCCAATAAAGTGGATGCCACCTGAATCTCTTTTCCTTGGACAGTCCTCCATCGCTAGTGATGTGTAAGTATCGTAAATCTGGATAACATATACTGAATTGGACATTTCAGTGAACTTAGCGATAATACCTTCAACGTTGACTGGAGTTGAGTGTGTTGAAACAGCTACTATTTGATTTCTAAAAAAAAAATTCAAAAAATCGTTGAAACATGGAAGTGGAAGTGATATTCCAATCAGCTTAGTAAAATTGAACTTTTTAGAAACTAAACAAAACCTAATTCTGAATACTCCAGTTTCGAGTTGTTTACGCACCGCTGTACTTGACAAAAGATGCGTTTGCTCAGGCTTGGCCTCAATCCAGAGAATAACCCGTGCAATTAAAAATGGTTTCTATTGTTGAATGTCAACACTTTTTCGAGTTCTTGTCGGTATTTGTGCATAATTTACACTGAATTGAGGCAAAGCCTGAGCAAATGCGTCTTTTGTCAAGGAGTACGGCGGTGTCTAAACAGCTGAACGCAATAATTGCAGACGTAGAATTAACCTCACAGTTATAGTTATCACAGCGACATTTTTCAAATCTAACCTACGGTCTTCGTTGGCCTAGTCATTGCGCGTAAATGTTGAACTACTTTATTTGGTTTTCTGTTTTTCTTAGATGGTCCTATGGAATTGTATTGTGGGAAATATTCACTATTGGTGAGTTCAGTTGGCACCATGTTCCGCTGGGGCCTACATATTTGCATCACGTAATAAAGGAAAAGATGAATAGATGTTCAATAAATCTCAAAAGATTCCTGGTTAAACAGTCAGGAGCTGCCACTTTTATTCCAATCTCCTAATGAAAGCCATTTTTTTTAGTACCAATATGTTACTAAAACTAGGTTGACGCATTCTCGTCCCCAGACCCTTCTTAGCTTTCTATCGAAAAATCGAAGGCTCTGGTAAGAGACCCAGATTCTAGGTCGTCAGATATGCGCATGCTCAATATTTTCGAACTTTACTGAAATGTAGATGAAGTTTTGTGAGAGCGTCGGCGAGAAGTCCACCATTTTGTCACCGGAAGTTACAAAATATAGAGCATGCGCATATCTGACGACCTAGAATCTGGGTCTTCCGGTTTGTTTCTTACCAGATCAAGAGCCTTCAATTTTTCGTTACGAAGCTGAGAAGAGACGTCTGGGTACGAGAATGGTGGCTCACAATACTAACATATACAGGCTCCTACTCATTGACTCAGGCTCCTCTTCATTATTATTATTTTTTGTGTTGTGTTTTCTTTTAAGACTAGTTACTACACTGCTATTCTCCTGACCATTATTGTGTTAACTAATAATATTCTAGTTAGTTATCTAATCATTTTTGTGAGATTAATTAATCGGATAAGTTATAATGCCGGCACTTCTTTGATTACATTTTCATTTATTTGCATTCACTGTTGTTTTATTCAGGAGATTCGCCTTACCCAACATACAAAGGGAAGGACATACCAAGGCTTCTTCAGGAACGATACAGGATGCCGAAACCTGGACATCTATCTCAAACCCTGTAAGATATCATACCATGCATGGTATAATATATACATGTACAGTCGAACCTTTATAACTATAACCGCCAACTATACACAACGGCCACCTTTCTGTAACGGCCATGGTGTTTTGTCCCGGACACCAGGCTGCCCACACGTTTACTCGTTTTTGAAACCTCCTCACAACGGCCACAAAAATTCTTCCCGAGGTGGTCGTTGTGGAGTGGTTCGACTGTATATTATTCCACAAGGTCTTTGAAATGTTTCATATAATAGCAGAGATTACCTTATCGTAGTTTCAAAGCACTTCACTGGTACAAATAACGAGCTCTGATTGTCTGTTTTCCTAGTGAATTATTAACGAGATTGAACAATCGCAAGTCATTGTCAGGTTAAATGAATTGGATTAGTCGATTAGTTGATAATGACCAACGCATATTGCTTTCTATCCTTTCAACTTCCAGACACATTGGAGTCCTTTTCGCATGAGTGGGAAACCTACGGTACGGAGTTACCGTCATCGCGGTACCGCTGAATCGAAGACATCTATTCAACCAATCACAGTGCGCAAAATCATTGCTCAACCAATCAGAATGCTTAGACATGGCACGGTACCGTCACCGCACCGCACGTGCTCACTCATACGAAAACGACTCTATTAGTGAGGAAGATTAATTTCTCGATTAATTTCCCTCTTTCTACACACCCTACCTTTTCCAACTTTTTTTTTTGGAGGGGGAGATCGTGGATTACCGATGTAATACAAAATGTATTGTGAATGATATGTAAATAATGTCAGCATGCACATACAGAAGAAAATATGCCTGCTCCATATTGCGAAGTCAAAGTTTGGGAAAATTCCCAGAGTCCATACTGTTGTGACCTTTCGCTTATTCCATTCACATCGCCCATAGTGCATTTCGAGCTTGGTATGCAAGATGCAACACAACCTTCACCAACCTTTTTTGAAATAGCTGTATACTTAAGAAATGCGTCAAACCCCTATAATGGTTTCTTTATTCAGATACTCCATGATGTTGAAATGCTGGGAAGAAAAACCGGAAGACAGACCTTGTTTCCGTTCAATATGTGATGAGATCAACACGTATTACAATGCTACAAAGGTAATTGCATGACACTTTTATGTATCATCTCACTTTTACGGACGACACCTTTATAACTTCGTTATGATAATTCATGATAATACAGGGAGTTGTAGTACTGGCCCGGACATATACAGTACTACAACGTTTGGGCAAAATAATTGTTTAATATTTTGGCCGGATTGATTGATTGTTTTGATATATTTAAACACGAAACACCGCGATAAAAGTGGAATGGACTTTTCAAATACTCATTAATTATTCATGAGGTAACTAGCCAATCCAGTGCATCAAATCCGGTCACATGATGGACCTGGATACCCCGGAAAGTCCGCTCTAGAGTACTTTGAAATGCATTTCAAAGTCCAAGGACTTTAAAATGATGGATTTCAAAGTAATCTTTCCTGAGTTCTTATCCCTTATATACCAATCATCGTGACCTTGGACAGAGTAGAGGCAATACCACTCTGTCAGAATTATATTCAATCTGAAAGCACGCTCTATTTAATGCTTATCAAGAGTCCAACACATGTGGGATACGGTGTCCTCGACTCTGCGCATGAGCAGAGAATATGCAAAGACTGGAATTCTTGTTTTTCCGGGCTAAAATCTTGGAACTCTTTATTTATTGCCTTTAGGTCATTGCATGTAATAATGAATGAGTATTTGAAGTCGTTTTCGCCGAGGACTGGAAACCCCGTCTAGTCCGAATTCGAGGCTTTGAAACATTACTTCCAGATCAAATAATCAAATATGGTGTACACATGCAATATTAATGTCTGTTACAATTATTGCAACATAACAAGTTTTAGGTCCAAGTTCATGATGGTTTATTAGCAGAAGGACTTCAATAAAACTAAATTAGACACCCATAATATCGCTCAGAGCTCTCAACACTTTGACAGATGACTGACAACTGAAGGTGAGCGCTGCCTGGTTCCCCCTCCCCCTCCTTTCCTCCATCCCAGTCGCCCTTCCACCTACCTGGGACATGCCCTTTTATAGCGCTATTTCGTGTTTAAAGTGTATCAAAATTGATGTTGAAGTGGTCACACTGACCAAGTTCAGCACGTGACCAAGTTCAGCACGTGACCAAGTTCAGCACGTGACCAAGTTCAGCACGTGACCAAGTTCAGCACGTGACCAAGTTCAGCACGTGACCAAGTTCAGCACGTGACCAAGTTCAGCACTTGAATGTTTTGCTACCGTTGTTTCCTTACAAATGATTGAGCAAGGTTATTTAATAATTAATGTCTTTCTTTCTTTCTTTCTTTCTTTCTTTCTTTCTTTTTCTTTCTTTCTTTCTTTCTTTCTTTCTTTCTTTCTTTCTTTCTTTCTTTCTTTCTTTCTTTCTTTCTTTCTTTCTTTCGTTTTTTTTAATTGATTTGTTTTCTGCAGGATTACATCAACCTTGATGCTTTTGATGATGCCTTGTATGTCAACTTTGATGTCCTGTGAAGAAAATGCCTTCCACTGTTGTTGGAGACATACTGAACGATTGTCATTATCAAGACTTTTATCTTTATCTTTAGTCAAGTCTTCAGCTTCAGAGTTAAATCACATTAAACCATGTTTAAGCCTTGGTGTGAATAGGGCATTAAGTCTTTTCCGGGGCTATACAGAAGTGAGCACCCGTCCTGCAATTACCGGCTTCCCAATGCCGGCCGATTTGATATGAATATCTAATGTAGTTTGAGAAGGACATATTGCTGTAATCAAACATATGTTGGATACGGTTCTTAAATTCAAGATGAGAACATTATTATATTTTTAACATAATTATATAAATTGTATTTAGATCTTAGTTTTATATTTACAGTATTTTAGATTTAAGTCTCCCCGATTAGTAGGGCACTTGTGCCCAGCTAGAAGATTTCTTGAGACATTAATAAAGTTATTATTATTATTATTATAGAAGACTTTCGCAATGGATTGTGGCTTCAAACTTAAGACTCATTCATAATTCATAAGGATATAACAAAGGAAATCACTACCGTGAAGAACGTTTTGAAATCTGTTCTTAATTAGTATATTAAAAATACGACCAACTTTAGCTCTGAATTTCACCAATTATTAATTATAAATAATGAGTTTGAGAAGTCGCTCCAAAGCCTCCAACAGCAAGCAGGGGGGTGCGGGGGTGCGGGGGCACCGGTTCCACACACTATACTTGCTCGTAGACATGGTGAAGAGACTTCAACTTGTTCGCCTAAAACACTTTATTTAAAAGTCTAGATGGAAATTAGACCCAACGTAGATGTTAATCAATCACTGAACTTTACTTCTTGAAACATTTTTCTTATATGTTCAAATATTTTCGTTCTGAAAACGAAATATAAAACGTACGGCATTCAGGATCACGAAATATAACAAAGAAGACATGTGCTGGTTACATGCGACAATGCCCTCACTTCTTCAAGGCGTTCCTCGTCAGTCACAAACATCGGTAATGCTTGAAAGATGGAAATCCACGAGTTCACCAATGGGTGCCTTTGATTTTTCTACTGATATCTTAGTGTTCTCTAGAAGAAGATAATGCACTATTTGTTGGCTAAGGAAAGGCATTGCAAAATACTTTTAAAAACAAACTCCTAAACTTAATCGTCAAATGATCATGAGTTCGACGGTCAATTGTAGATCGTGTATTTATAAAACAACTAGACGCTCTTCTAGCGTGAAGTCGGGCTTCTAAATGAAATGTAACCTATTTGAACTAAATATAGATATCTTATAGTGCGATTAAAACAGTTTTTGATTGCTCGTCGTTGCGTGACTCGAGCTCGATAGAACATGCTTTCCTTGCAATTTCAGTACTGCGATTTCACAAACTCAGCGAATCATGAATGACAATGACATAGTTTATTTGTTACCATAAATATATCCATACAAATACAAATACCGTATACATAAACTAGACATCGCAGAGTGGTTAAACAATGTTTGGATGAAGTGTAAATATGGGTTTACCTCGACGGTTATCGGTCGGCTGAAAACCTTACAACTGTTCTCTTCACCGCCGGCTGCGTGTATCAACTCACTTCGTTCTAAGTTCTGAAGATCTCTAAACCCTTTGCAGTACTAGTACTGGATTGATAAATCCATATCTCTATGAATTATTGTGCTTATTTTGAAAACAAGACGACATAAACTTCCTCCAACAAGGTTTGTGAATTCAGACTCGACCAGTGTCGTATTGATAAATCATGTTGTTAGAGCCTTCGGTGATTATCTCAATCTCGTCCCCAGAGCCTGCGTTACTTTCGGCCAGCGACGAGAACGTAGGCTCTGGCATAATCCATTTTTGGGGAACAGGATTTATTGTTCTTCCGGTTTTAGAGCGCATGCGCAAGTTAGCTGGGCAGTTGGTTGTTGTCGATTCAAATTGTCGATTCAGGTTTCAGTGGAATCCTTCGAAAGGTTTCATTATGGAATAGAGTACGCTTTAAAAGCACTTGGTAAAGAATATATAATAGTGAAAGAAGCGCAGTATCTGAAGTCTTTATTAAAAGCAGTGGTTTTACAGCAGAAGGATACGCGAACAGTTCTTCCTACGGGTTTATATTTACTCGTGTCTACTTTACATATCAGTTAATTATTTGAATCTATCATCTTCATCTTCTCTGGTTAATTATTGTTGTCTCTCCTTCAAATGTATTTCTTTTGAATATTTCGCCTTCGTAAGCACCTCGATTGGCACCGCCTTTCAGTTGCTAGCCTAAAGAATATTCGATTTACGATCGACATCTCTTCGTGTAAATTTTGAGCTTCGTTTGAAAACTTTTCAAGACACTTCGAGATACATATAAGCTTCTCTGTGCTTAGATATTTTATTATTGCAGATCGAGGCGACATGAGGTTAAAAGAAGACTGCTCGCAGGGTAGGCGACATGTTGAAAATAACATGTCAATGAAACCGTTGAAAAATGTTAATTTTTGTTTTGAACGGAAGTTGGGACACCGGGTTGTTTTGACAACTCAATTTTCATTGGATATATTTCTTTTCCGGAATCTTGCGCGTGCGTAGTTTCTAAAATGGAATAGCCAATCAAATTGTCTCAGAAATGGATTATGCCAGAGCCTACGTTCTTCGCCGCTGGCCGAAAGTAACGCAGGCTCTGGGGCGAGATTGTGATTATCTTAGCGGCCGGCACAAGGCGCATGCGCTGTAGAACCCAGTATGCTTTCTGAGGTCAACGACGACTACGACGAAGAACGCTTCTCATTTTTAGAGTCGGGTCTTCCACAGGAAGACTGACTAATAAACGACAAATTATGAGAGTTTACCGTCAGTTTTATTGTCCTTTGTCGATTGCATTTCTCTTTCTGAAGCCTCGAAACTCCAATAATTAGATGCTCTATAATGCCTAACTTGTACCGTACGTGCCTTGTACTGACTCATAACATCAAGGCCCAGTGCTTTGCCTACCCGTTCGCAGGCTCGGTTCCTAAGCGCTTTCCCCCCTTAGTCCCTGGGCCGATAACGCTCCGAACCGCGGGAAGCCTGAGAGCGAGTTCGATTCCACATGACGTGCTTCTAAAATGACCACAAATATCAGATCGATCGTACGAGCTTCTAAATGGCCACAGATATCAAGTTAGAACTCCCTGTGGTTTCAGTCAAAATTGCTGTGTTTTCCATAAAAGGTTTAATGCGATTTTATCCCGATTATAACACCTTCTTTTGTTATTTAAAAATACCACAAACGCTAACAAAAAAAGGGGATAAAATCGGGATAAAATCGCATGCGCACTGAACCTTATTGTTAAAGTGCAACTAACCCCTGTGAGATTGTTTTAAAAATATATTCAATATATGCTGAATAGTTGGTGGGTTCAGTATTTTGTGATTTGAACCTTGCGTTTATGAGTTATAGAGGTTTGAAATCTCAATATGCAAATTTGATGACGTCTACTAAGGAATTTGCCATAACTTATTTAGACTTTTTCAGGTAGAGCTTATTTTTTTAAATGGGCAAAAAAGTTATAAAATCAGTTATAAAGACTGTGAACATTTTCTGTAAGTTTACAAATGTCAATAATCAGCACAAGGGTGTTTTTGTATAATAAATGATTCCTTTGTAGACGTCATCAAATTTGCATATTGAGATTTCAAACCTCTATAACTCATAAACGCAAGGTTCAAATCACAAAATACTGAACCCACCAACTATTCAGCATATATTGAATAGATTTTTAAAACAATCTCGTAGGGGTTAGTTGCACTTTAAACTCTGAATTATAGAGCACTGGCCAACACTGGCCTCAATGTTTTCCCATTTTGGACCAGGTGACCGTCGATTCATTCCCTTGAGCATAACATATTATAGAGCACTGGCCAACACTGGCCTCAATATTTTCCCTTTTTGGACCAGGTGACCGTCGATTCATTCCCTTGAGCATAACATATTATAGAGCACTGGCCAACACTGGCCTCAATATTTTCCCTTTTTGGACCAGGTGACCGTCGATTCATTCCCTTGAGCATAACATATTATAGAGCACTGGCCAACACTGGCCTCAATGTTTTCTCTTTTTGGACCAGGTGACCGTCGATTCGTTCCCTTGAGCATAACATGTTTTCGTTATTTGTTTTAAACTGACATGAACAAATACATTGATATGGAAATCCTTTGAACAAAGAATGTTGATATCTCAAGGTTGGGAATTATGAGAAAAACATCGAGTGTTGTATGTAGATTCAGATTTGTTTTTGTGAAGCAGTTTTTTTTCTTCTTCATAATAAAATAATAATACAATTTATTTCTTACTTATATAGCGCCTCTTCCATAAATGTCCAGAGGCGCCGTTTACAACTAATCTAATAAACTGTACAACCAGTACAACCGATATGATACCTTGTTATTCTTCTGGAAATAAATAATTGATCAAAACCTGCAAACGAGAATAATAAATACAGTGGTGTTATGTATGTGTCATTTATGTATGTATGGCATATTTACACCAGACAGACGCTTTTCAGTAGCTTCGCTTGTGAGCCAGTCAGAAATCCAAATTTCAAACAACAATAATGTCGAGCACAGAGCCGCAAACTTCGGCAGCACCAAGCGAAGACAGCCAGTACAACAACCCAGAAACGTGTAACAGCAAAACAGAACGTAAATTCAAGGATTTGAAGCCCAAATTGCTGTACAATGGTATTCTTGTTGGAGCATTACTCGCCTACGGGATTGTTGGTGGGTTTGTGTTCAAGACATTTGAAACTGCATCGGTAGGATTTGTAGGAAAACTCACTGAAACTTTACCGAGCTCTCGTGATTTACTGCAAGAACTACTAAGCGAAGTGAAGAGTAGCCCAGAGTCGGCAAATGACGAAAACTGGCAGAATTTGGCTGTGGAAAAGCTCGAAGGATTGATTAGAAGAAAGATAGATGCAGAACAGGTGCAGGAACCCGTGCAGTGGAGCTTTGCCGACTCGTGGCTCTTTGCATGTACGATTTTTACGACAATTGGTGAGTACTGAGAAACTTACTTTAACAACCGGATTATTTTTCTGGGAAATATGAATACCGAAGAAACTCCAATTTATTGAATTCAATCCACTTCAAAAGTATAAATTCCTTTTCAAAGCACTGTTATTTAAAACAAAGCCTAGAGAATACTTTCCTTCAGACACGACAGTAATCTTTTATTAATCGTTTTCAATATCCTCAGTCGCCCACAATGCATTGCTTCTTCCTACGGGAAACCAAATGACCGTAATGTCCCGTCGTCTGACGATGTATTTGGATGTTTACTTCGTTACCATAGAAACATTTTCCAAATATATAAATATATCGATATGACAGCTAGGATACTAAGATAAGCAATTTACACTGAAACAGCTATAGACTAGCACACTGATTTATTCCTGATTTCAAAGGGTGACGTTAGAGTCGTTTTCATGTGAGTGGGGAACCTACGGTATGGAGTTACCGGTCACGGTACGGAATCGAAGACATCTATTCAACCAATCACAGTGCGCAAAATCATTACTCAACCAATCAGAATGCTTGGACATGGCACGGTCACCGCACGACACGAACCGTACCGTAACTACTTCCCACTCATACGAAAACGACAGTGGACTGGGCGGCACACCCCCTCCCTAAATGATGGTTAGAAACCTCCCCTCTCCTACCCTCCCCTCCCTTAATACTAAAACCATAAAGTCGTGAGCTAACGGTCTATCTTGTTTGTAGGATATGGTAACATCGCTCCACTGTCCATCAAAGGACGGATATTCTGCATGTTGTTTGCAGTTGTGGGGATTCCGCTGTTTTCTGTTGTCGCAGGAAGTCTGGCGTCGTTTATAACAGAGTAAGTAACATTGACAAACCCTATTCCAGATCTAAACCTACTACCGTCTTAGAACATTTTCTTTCTAATAATCACTCGATTCCTATACAATAAATATTTTCTTCTCGTGACTCTATTCGCAAGGGTATCCTATAACCAAAGCTAACACTCTTGAACCTAACGGCCTTAACAAACGCGACGAAACTTACTAATCCCCCCATTAATTTCATATTTTCAGCCATTTATTTTCTATTTTTATAGGTATTTAGTTTATTTGTATCTCTTTTATCACCCATTTGTAACATTACACTATATATCTTTTATTTCGTCATTTCCGTTTTTGCCATATGTATATTACAACCATGTAAACTATCCATTTGGACCTGATGAAGACTAGTTTGGCTAGTCTAAATATCGCACAAATCAAATATTATATTACCCACGTTGTTTTGGTTTTTCATTTTATACATTTAAGTAACAAGGGTGATAATCGTCATCATCAGTATCATCATCATCAACCATCATCATCACCATCATCATCACCACCATCACCACCATCATCATCATCATCATCACCATCATCATCACCATCATCATCACCATCATCATCACCATCATCCGGCACCATCATCACCATCACCATCATCACCATCATCATCATCATCATCATCACCACCACCATCACCATCACCATCACCATCATCATCACCATCATCCGGCACCATCATCATCACCATCATCATCACCACCACCATCACCATCACCATCACCATCATCATCATCATCATCATCATCATCATCATCACCATCATCATCATCATCATCATCAACCGTACTGTTTTTAGTACATGTACACATGTACCAAAAAAAAGGTAAACACTGCGTCGGTGTATATAGAGAATGAAATAATTTTTGGACGAGAAAATGTTTGCCTAATTGGCGGGAATCGAACCCACGACTTCAGGATGCTAGTCCGATGTGTTACCACTAAACCGCAAGGTATAACCATGCACGCTGGAAACGCAGCCAAAATGAATTATATGTGATAACTAACCGTAGGGACCCAGATCAATGTACACAACTGTTACGCATTTTTGTAAAATTCGAAATATCAGTATAATATATATTTTTTCTCTATTTCATGTAATTTATAGCCTAATTCGTACGTGCCACGCGGAATACCACAGGAGAAAGCAACGATCTCTAGCCGCTCAACGAAAGAAAGACGATAGCTCATCCCCTGATGTCAAAGACGAAATTCCTAATCTTGAAATAAAGCCCAAACACGTCGCCATAGCCTGTTTGGGATACCTTTGTCTTGGTGCATTGTTCTTCTCACTGGGGGAGGGCTGGAGTCTGTTTGAATCATTTTACTATTGTTTTATCACACTCAGCACTGTGGGTAAGTAGTGTTGTAATGATGGGATGCTGTTTGGGATACCTTTGCCTCGGTGCATTGTTCTTCTCACTGGGGGAGGGCTAGAGTCTGTTTGAGTCATTTTACTATTGTTTTATCACACTCAGCACTGTGGGTAAGTAGTGTTGTAATGATGGGATGCTGTTTGGGATACCTTTGCCTTGGTGCATTGTTCTTCTCACTGGGGGAGGGCTGGAGTCTGTTTGAGTCATTTTACTATTGTTTTATCACACTCAGCACTGTGGGTAAGTAGTGTTGTAATGATGGGATGCTGTTTGGGATACCTTTGCCTCGGTGCATTGTTCTTCTCACTGGGGGAGGGCTAGAGTCTGTTTGAGTCATTTTACTATTGTTTTATCACACTCAGCACTGTGGGTAAGTAGTGTTGTAATGATGGGATGCTGTTTGGGATACCTTTGCCTTGGTGCATTGTTCTTCTCACTGGGGGAGGGCTAGAGTCTGTTTGAGTCATTTTACTATTGTTTTATCACACTCAGCACTGTGGGTAAGTAGTGTTGTAATGATGGGATGCTGTTTGGGATACCTTTGCCTCGGTGCATTGTTCTTCTCACTGGGGGAGGGCTAGAGTCTGTTTGAGTCATTTTTACTATTGTTTTATCACACTCAGCACTGTGGGTAAGTAGTAGTGTTGTAATGATGGGATGCTGTTTGGGATACCTTTGTCTTGGTGCATTGTTCTTCTCACTGGGGGAGGGCTAGAGTCTGTTTGAGTCATTTTACTATTGTTTTATCACACTCAGCACTGTGGGTAAGTAGTGTTGTAATGATGGGATGCTGTTTGGGATACCTTTGCCTTGGTGCATTGTTCTTCTCACTGGGGAGGGCTGGAGTCTGTTTGAGTCATTTTACTATTGTTTTATCACACCAATCAGCACTGTGGGTAATTAGTGTTGTAATGATGGGATGCTGTTTGGGATACCTTTGCCTTGGTGCATTGTTCTTCTCACTGGGGAGGGCTAGAGTCTGTTTGAGTCATTTTACTATTGTTTTATCACACCAATCAGCACTGTGGGTAAGTAGTGTTGTAATGATGGGATGCTGTTTGGGATACCTTTGCCTCGGTGTGCATTGTTCTTCTCACTGGGGGAGGGCTGGAGTCTGTTTGAGTCATTTTACTATTGTTTTATCACACCAATCAGCACTGTGGGTAATTAGTGTTGAAATGATGGGATGCTGTTTGGGATACCTTTGCCTTGGTGCATTGTTCTTCTCACTGGGGGAGGGCTAGAGTCTGTTTGAGTCATTTTACTATTGTTTTATCACACTCAGCACTGTGGGTAAGTAGTGTTGTAATGATGGGATGCTGTTTGGGATACCTTTGTCTTGGTGCATTGTTCTTCTCACTGGGGGAGGGCTGGAGTCTGTTTGAGTCATTTTACTATTGTTTTATCACACCAGTCAGCACTGTGGGTAAGTAGTGTTGTAATGATGGGATGCTGTTTGGGATACCTTTGCCTTGGTGCATTGTTCTTCTCACTGGGGGAGGGCTAGAGTCTGTTTGAGTCATTTTACTATTGTTTTATCACACTCAGCACTGTGGGTAAGTAGTGTTGTAATGATGGGATGCTGTTTGGGATACCTTTGCCTTGGTGCATTGTTCTTCTCACTGGGGGAGGGCTAGAGGTTTGAGTCATTTTACTATTGTTTTATCACACTCAGCACTGTGGGTAAGTAGTGTTGTAATGATGGGATGCTGTTTGGGATA
The DNA here is from genome assembly GCA_033675265.1 of Actinostola sp. cb2023. Classification (NCBI taxonomy): domain Eukaryota; kingdom Metazoa; phylum Cnidaria; class Anthozoa; order Actiniaria; family Actinostolidae; genus Actinostola; species Actinostola sp. cb2023. The sequence continues at coordinate 22,562 of JAUJYZ010001301.1, forward strand.
CCTTTGCCTTGGTGCATTGTTCTTCTCACTGGGGAGGGCTGGAGTCTGTTTGAGTCATTTTACTATTGTTTTATCACACCAATCAGCACTGTGGGTAATTAGTGTTGTAATGATGGGATGCTGTTTGGGATATTAACTTTGCCTTGGTGCATTGTTCTTCTCACTGGGGGAGGGCTAGAGTCTGTTTGAGTCATTTTTACTATTGTTTTATCACACCAATCAGCACTGTGGGTAAGTAGTGTTGTAATGATGGGATGCTGTTTGGGATACCTTTGCCATAGTGTGCATTGTTGACGTTTTATTTACGCGGGGGAGGGCTGGAGTCTGTTTGAGTCATTTTACTATTGTTTTATCACACCAATCAGCACTGTGGGTAATTAGTGTTGAAATGATGGGATAATAACGATGGAGGCCCGATTGCCTGAGGATAATTAATACAATCAACAATTGCAAAGGTGGGGATAGGAACCTTTGCCTTGGTGCATTGTTCTTCTCACTGGGGGAGGGCTAGAGTCTGTTTGAGTCATTTTACTATTGTTTTATCACACTCAGCACTGTGGGTAAGTAGTGTTGTAATGATGGGATGCTGTTTGGGATACCTTTGTCTTGGTGCATTGTTCTTCTCACTGGGGGAGGGCTGGAGTCTGTTTGAGTCATTTTACTATTGTTTTATCACACCAGTCAGCACTGTGGGTAAGTAGTGTTGTAATGATGGGATGCTGTTTGGGATACCTTTGCCTTGGTGCATTGTTCTTCTCACTGGGGGAGGGCTAGAGTCTGTTTTTGAGTCATTTTACTATTGTTTTATCACACTCAGCACTGTGGGTAAGTAGTGTTGTAATGATGGGATGCTGTTTGGGATACCTTTGTCTTGGTGCATTGTTCTTCTCACTGGGGGAGGGCTGGAGTCTGTTTGAGTAGGGATATTTTTTACTATTGTTTTATCACACCAGTCAGCACTGTGGGTAAGTAGTGTTGTAATGATGGGATGCTGTTTGGGATACCTTTGCCTTGGTGCATTGTTCTTCTCACTGGGGGAGGGCTGGAGTCTGTTTGAGTCATTTTACTATTGTTTTATCACACCAGTCAGCACTGTGGGTAAGTAGTGTTGTCATGATGTGATGCTGTATGAGTTGAAAACTTGATCCCAGTCTTTGCTCTATGTTCGAATCGCAAAGGATTATGGGAAGGAGGAAAATATTCCCAAGAATCTTTTCGAGCTATAGGAAGATAAGCGAAGAAACTGGAAACGAATCTTCACTATCAAAGAGAAAGGCCATGTAATGAGACGTCCCTAAGACAAAAGGCAGACATTATAACGCTATAGCAGACTGAGATTGCAATTGCTTACGCACTTTACCGTTGTTTTTAGGACTGGGTGACTTCGTTCCATGCCACGTTCACCACACTTCCATATTTGGTATGTACATTCTGGTGGGCCTCGTTCTGGTGATCATGTTGTTTGGCGCCATTGAAGACGTCATAAACCGACATTGTCAAAAGCTCAAAAACAAACTCAAAGTAGTCGAATAAGCGGGGGAAGATCATACCCTGTTTGTTTCAAGACTTTAAAAGTTTCCGGTTTTCCAAAGGCTGTACATTTGGGATTGTGAATTGTTTTGCACCAAATATGTATTTTTAATCCTTTCTCTCAAGAAAGACCCCAGACTCCATTTCATGTACATACTAATACTACAAATATGAAAGTAGGGAGGCCGGTGTCTAAAAAACTGGAGTGGTGTTGGTGAAGAAAGAGATGAATTCCACAACAACACCAAGTACGCATACCGTGGGATAGTGGCTGTTTTCACTGTTGCACCAAGGAGCAACTGGCTTCCTGTACAATGCTACACAGGCTGCATTTTCGCGGCGTAGGTACAGGTCAACGTACTTTCTGCCCCCGCACTCTCACCTGTCCTCCATCGGTTAATTGTACAGCGCATTGAGACAAATGTATATTATTATTATTATTATTATTATTATTATTATTATTATTATTATTATTATTATATTATTATTATTATTATTATTATTATTATTATTATTATTATTATTACCAGTGGATTATTATTATTATTATTATTATTATTATTATCACGTTATTACTATTATTATTTTTATTACTATTATTATTATTATTATTGTTATACTTGTCAGTTTTTAATTTTCATTTTATTTCTGAGTTTGTGAAACTGCATGTTATTGTTATTCATTTCAAAAAAAAGTATTAACATTTGCAAAGTTTTAGCTTCATCTCCTCTAAAAGAAGACCCGAGTGAACGCTAATAGAGCGTCTCACCTTTAAATTCAGACACGTTTCGATAAACGACTGAAACTGTCGGCTCATTATTCCACTGAAACTCACCGATTTTAAAACTGCCATGGAATCTCGTTGTCATGATCGACGCTTTGGCAAGAAACAAGTTTCTTTGTGTGTGAGATAGTTTTGCCGCCAAAACAGCTGTCGACGTGCTCTTTAGGATTTCTGACTTACAATGTATGTTCAAAACAAGACTCACGGGTCCACTGGTGGGGCTACCTTGTTATTGTTATTTACATACCTTGTTATTATTGTTTACATGTTTCACATTCTTCGCATATTTGTGTCCACTGGTCTGGTCCCACGCATTAAAATGGCGTCTTTTGAGAAGCTTCACCGTGTTCGTAGGAGCCTCACGTCGGCTAATCATTTCAGATTTTCAATCAAGTCACCAATAATTTTAGGAAATTTACGTGTCTTTCAGGATATGTGGTCGAAATTGATGTGCGATCGAGGTATGTGCTCGAATTTTGGCGAGAAGTAAAGCTAGTTGAGTTCGGATCGCTCGAACAGTTTCCTCCCTTGTCTTCTTCTTACTCTTTCAGGGGTATTTTCGTTAAAAACGCTCTAATGGCGCTGAAACGCCGTCACAGCATCGAAAGTAGTAAGAACAACACATTAGTGAAAAAAACGTTTTATTATTTACGAAAAATCTTGAAATACGGAGGGATGTTTTAAAGCCACATACATTTACTGTAAATATGCAAATTAAACAACGGTCTTCACAGATAATGAGCTTGGGCTCCCTGTGGTGTCTCTCAGGAAGAAAGTTGTGTCGTCGGCAAACAGAGTTATTTTGATAGCGTTTTCGTTGAAAGTGATCCCTTTGATTTCACTGTTGTTTCTTACCATGTGAGCCATTATTTCTATCACCATCACAAAGAGGTACGTAGAGATCGAATCTCCTTGTTTTGTCCCTCTACTTCTTGGGAAGAAATATGTGGCCCTGCCGTTATCGTTATTTTACGTTGTCATTTAGCGATATAAAGTTACCTCCAAAACCGACATTTTCCAAAACCGCATAAATGAAATTGTGTTCTATGGAATCGAAAGCTTTTTCAAAATCTGCTGCGAATAGTATGGCTGGTTCTGTTCCTTTTGTAATCTCTGATATAAGCTCATTGTCATGTATTATGACGTCACGGTTTGTTTATGAACGGGATAGAATATCCAAGCACAATTAGCCATTTCAAAAACGAGTGGAGGACTGGGAACGAGTTTTTAGAATTAATCTAATTAAAAAATGAACCCCATTTCTTTGTAATTTTTGCAGTTTATGAATGTCTGCAGTTCAGTTGCTACTTGTCCAAACCCTATCAAACTCCTGAAACTTATAACTAATTATGACATGCTCTTTCTTGTGATGGGGTTCATTTCTTAATTATATTAATTCTAAAAACTCGTTCCCAGTCCTCCACTCGTTTTTGAAATGGCTAATAGAATGTTGGTCCAAATACAGTGTATTGTATGCGTTGATGCATTTCGCGCAATCTTTAATTTTGTGGCTGTTATCGCTTCCTCATACATTTATTTTCAAAATACTTTGTGTTGTTACTGTTTTGGAATGTCATTTTGTTGGATACGGTTCTTAAAGATCAAGATGAGAACATGTAGAAGACTTTCGGTAAGTACTTCATGTAAGCCCACTTGAAATGGACTCTATTCTTTATAGCCGTTCTATTTGAAGTTTTTGTATTATCTGTCACAATTGGCAATGTGCGTACTTATACTACATTGAAAAGATGAACAAATTGTGACTAATAATACAAAAACTTCAAAAGAACGGCTATAAAGAATAGAGTCAATTTCAAGTGGGCTTACATGAAGTACTAGCCAGACTTTCGCAATTGATTGTGGCTTCAAACTTAAGACTCATTCATAATTCATAAGGACATAACAAAGGAAATCACTACCGTGAAGAACGTTTTGAAATCTGTTCTTAATTAGTATATTAAAAATTCGGCCAACTTTAGCTCTGAATTTCACCAATTATTAATTATAAATAATGAGTTTGAGAAGTCGCTCCAAAGCCTCCAATTCTGTCTAGACGGTATTAAAAGTTGGAACTTGATTCAGTGGACGGACTGGAAATCCCATCTAATCCTCATTGTCGGCTTTGAAACATTAGGGACCTTAAGCAGCAGGACGACGACTATGAGGACGACGAAGTTCGAATAAAGTGTTTTGTTGTTTAGTGTGTGTTTATAATTGTTTCATTTTCCGTGTTTTCACTAAATTTGCGCCGCCTTTCACGAAATACATCGTCTTTTAATTTATAATAATAATAATAATAATCTTGTGGTCCGGTTGACTTTTTGCAACTATCCGTACAAATAACGAACTGATGTTCTCGTTCGAATTCTTTTTGCGTCGTCAAACATAGGCATTTATTTTCACGTTGTAGCTTAGCACAGAACACCTGAAGTTACGAACAAATCGAGCTCATTTTATACATTCCAACAAGAATTTAATAAAATTTGTAATTAGCGTTATTGTTTCGCTGACGTCGTCGTCATCCATCGATGCTTAAGGTCCCTATTACTTCATAACACACACCAGGATTTGTCTCCTTCAAATTAATTGTCTAACAAACCAATCAGACATTTTTACCAAGAGTTTTCATACATTTTATTTACATAACTATTTCAACAATACTCAAGCACTTCTTCTGTAGCGCATCCTTCCGTGCAACACTCCTCTACGATATTGGGGGCTTGTCGTCGACTTTTTCTCAAAAATCGTTTCGCAAAAGTTGATGAATCCAGGATACCATGCTGTTGATCTAGATAAAGTATAGGGAAGAATAGAAGTGGTATTATCATTCACATTATTTTCTCCCAGATTTTCATTGGTCGAGAGACGACTACGTCACTGCAGATAACTTCGATCCTATGAATAACAATGGCAGCTCGATTTTTTCCAGAGTTGTTGCTTTAGGTGAGAGAAAATAACGTGAATGATAAAACAATTACAACAATGTCAATTATTTTAATAATTGAAAATAATTAAAACTCGTTTTTTGCAATATATCGTGATTTTGTCAATGTCTCGCATACAATTATTTGCAAATAATTATTCTGCTGGCCACTGATCGACAAATCACGATATTTTGCTCGACCTCGTCCAATAATTGCTAATTATTACACTAGTTAGTCCATTCTCTAGAAAGCGACCACTGTACTTGCCAGGATCATGGGGATGTGGTCTCCTTCCAGATGTAGGCGGTAATTATATGAAGGTATTGCTGGGTTTAAATCAGCTGATAAAAGTCCATGAATATCATTATCTGGTACCAACTGGTGGTCAAACATTACTACCATGTGCTATCAAGCACAGATTATTCTATTGAAAACTTACAATTCAGCTGATAAAAATTCTGCACGAGACGGAATGACGTCTAGTGAAACCCAGCAATTCCAAGATAGTTTAATTAAGGAACTAAGGGCGCTTTCCATTTGACCTGACATACCGGGTTGTGGCTAAACGGGATGCCTCAATAGGACCTTCGAGTGTCAAACAATAGAACAAATCTATTGTGTTACTGCATCGTTCTATTGCTTAAATTTAATAAGGTCCTTTTGAGGCATCCCATTTAGCCGCCACCGACATGACTAACCTGCCCGTTGATTTTAATAACGGAACTCCGCAGGTCAGTCTGGATGAGCCTGCACGAAATACTCCAGTTTCGAGTTGTTTAGACAACGCAAACTATGCTAAAAACAGGAATATTTCTAAGAACTTCACCCCTGGCTCAGTTTCGAACGATGTTTTTTTTTTAATTCAACGTAAATGGGACTCGAAAATTAGGATAATGGTCATTCTAAGATCGGAGTGGACTGTGGCTCAGTTTGAATTATTCTGTTTTACCAGAGATAATGGCGGTGCCAGTTAGTAAGCAAAGACGTTCCATGGCGAAATATTTCGTTTGCAAATGTTCAAACGACATCATCTGTTTCAGTGTCGTCCTGCTAATTATTTACAAGAAACATTTTCAAAGCAAACAGTTGTGAAAATGAGGGACGTTTATTAACTAAAACATTGGTGAACGTTTTTGTTGTTTGATTCAAATATTAAGAGTTTGATCCATGCTGCTTGACTGGAATGAAACCATATTCTGGTCTTTCTTTATGAACTCAATTGTCAGGTTATTTGCATATACATACGCATACCCATAGTTCCATCTGGTCTTAGAATGACCATCCTCCTATCTCCTATCTCCAATCACCTTTCTCTTGGACTATATCCTTTCATCACTACTTACCATATTTGACGTTCCAGCTTCGTCTTTTCCTGGTTAATCCGCATAACGTTCCATACGCAGAAGTAATTTGGTTTCCACAGAGTTTACCTAGGTCAACCGTGGATGCTGGTACCTCGTTCACTTTTTTTAATGAAAGACCTGAATCGATTAGAAGTGTAACAGCAAGACCAAGATAGATCCACATTGTGATCCTGGAAATATAAGATTTATTAGCAGGTCAGTATACATAGGTTTGTTTATTCGTTCATTCGTTTGCGTTGTCTTGTTGTCTGCTTGTCTGCTTGTCTGCTTGTCTGCTTGTCTGCTTGTCTGCTTGTCTGCTTGTCTGCTTGTCTGCTTGTCTGCTTGTCTGCTTGTCTGCTTGTCTGCTTGTCTGCTTGTCTGCTTGTCTGCTTGTCTGCTTGTCTGCTTGTCTGCTTGTCTGCTTGTCTGCTTGTCTGCTTGTCTGCTTGTCTGCTTGTCTGCTTGTCTGCTTGTCTGCTTGTCTGCTTGTCTGCTTGTCTGCTTGTCTGCTTGTCTGCTTGTCTGCTTGTCTGCTTGTCTGCTTGTCTGCTTGTCTGCTTGTCTGCTGTCTGCTTGTCTGCTTGTCTGCTTGTCTGCTTGTCTGCTTGTCTGCTTGTCTGCTTGTCTGCTTGTCTGCTTGTCTGCTTGTCTGCTTGTCTGCTTGTCTGCTTGTCTGCTTGTCTGCTTGTCTGCTTGTCTGCTTGTCTGCTTGTCTGCTTGTCTGCTTGTCTGCTTGTCTGCTTGTCTGCTTGTCTGCTTGTCTGCTTGTCTGCTTGTCTGCTTGTCTGCTTGTCTGCTTGTCTGCTTGTCTGCTTGTCTGCTTGTCTGCTTGTCTGCTTGTCTGCTTGCTTGTCTGCTTGTCTGCTTGTCTGCTTGTCTGCTTGTCTGCTTGTCTGCTTGTCTGCTTGTCTGCTTGTCTGCTTGTCTGCTTGTCTGCTTGTCTGCTTGTCTGCTTGTCTGCTTGTCTGCTTGTGCTGCTTGTCTGCTTGTCTGCTTGTCTGCTTGTCTGCTTGTCTGCTTGTCTGCTTGTCTGCTTGTCTGCTTGTCTGCTTGTCTGCTTGTCTGCTTGTCTGCTTGTCTGCTTGTCTGCTTGTCTGCTTGTCTGCTTGTCTGCTTGTCTGCTTGTCTGCTTGTCTGCTTGTCTGCTTGTCTGCTTGTCTGCTTGTCTGCTTGTCTGCTTGTCTGCTTGCCGGTCTACTGTCATACTTGTCTACTTGTCTACTGCGTGTCGGTCTGTCTGTCTGTCTGTTTTTCTGTTTTTCTGTTTTTCTGTTTTTCTGTTTTTCTGTTTTTCTGTTTTTCTGTTTTTCTGTTTTTCTGTTTTTCTGTTTTTCTGTTTTTCTGTTTTTCTGTTTTTCTGTTTTTCTGTTTTTCTGTTTTTCTGTTTTTCTGTTTTTCTGTTTTTCTGTTTTTCTGTTTTTCTGATTTTCTGTCTGTTTGTCTGTTATTCCATCGGACACAATTTTAGTTCAATTTATTAGCTTCTTATCCATATGGACGACTATCAGTATATTCGGGTTCATCGACTACAAAATTTGTAATCTATATTTTCAGAATTAGAGTGTTCGTAAGAGACAGTGCCGATTATATCCACTGACTAAGCGTTCTGATTGACTTTGGATTTGAAAAAAACTTCACATCCATGGATTGTAATATAAAATATTCTCCATAAAAATACACACGGGCTGAGACGTTTATTGTCAAATTTCCGTTTAAATATCCAATCAAGAATATCTAAGATCAAATCTCTCCTCTAAACCGGATCCTGAGATATTCACATTTGATTTTTTGTGTGTATATTGTCAATGAAGAGAATGACAAAAAAACGTAACCTTAAAGTGCTACTTAGACGAAAATCGATCGAAGTTTAATTTAGCTGAAAGTTCACTGAAATAATCTCAAAGAGCCATACAATTACTGGTTAATATGTTTTCTCAAAATTCCTATGGGAAGTATTACATTTTTATGAATCTTTAGAAGTGTCAGTGAGGTCATCTACTCAACCCTAACAATCAACACAGCTTCGCTCCATACATTTCTTTGTGTTTAGTTCAGTTCTTGAATTATTTTATTTCTATGAGGCTAAAAGTTTGGGTGAAGGAGTTTTCTTACATTATTTGTGCTTAGGATTGATTGTCTGACCAGTTGTCTTCAATGCAGAGCTGTTATCTGAACAAAACATTGAGATATTTTGACTCACAAAATACAAAGAAATGTATAGAGCTGAATGTTGGGTTGAGTAGATGACGTCACTGACTCCTCTAAAGATTCATGAAAATATAGTACTTCCCTCTGGAATATCCGAAAACGATTTTAACTAGTTATTATTAGACCCTTGAAAAATTATTCAATGAAGTTTCAGCTTAATTAAACTTCGATCGATTTTCGTCTAAGTAGCACTTTAAACTGTGCAAAACATTAATATTTGCTCGAACTTGGCCGCCTTAGTTGTTCAAAAAGTGTAGCAATCAATAAATAAATAAATCCTTAGCCGAATATACCAGATGTGTTTTCATAGATAGATAGATAGATAGATAGATAGATAGATAGATAGATAGATAGATAGATAGATAGATAGATAGATAGATAGATAGATAGATAGATAGATAGATAGATAGATAGATAGATAGATAGATAGATAGATAGATAGATAGATAGATAGATAGATAGATAGATAGATAGATAGATAGATAGATAGATAGATAGATAGATAGATAGATAGATAGATAGATAGATAGATAGATAGATAGATAGATAGATAGATAGATAGATAGATAGATAGATAGATAGATAGATAGATAGATAGATAGATAGATAGATAGATAGATAGATAGATAGATAGATAGATAGATAGATAGATAGATAGATAGATAGATAGATAGATAGATAGATAGATAGATAGATAGATAGATAGATAGATAGATAGATAGATAGATAGATATAGATAGATAGATAGATAGATAGATAGATAGATAGATAGATAGATAGATAGATAGATAGATAGATAGATAGATAGATAGATAGATAGATAGATAGATAGATAGATAGATAGATAGATAGATAGATAGATAGATAGATAGATAGATAGATAGATAGATAGATAGATAGATAGATAGATAGAGATAGATAGATAGATAGATAGATAGATAGATAGATAGATAGATAGATAGATAGATAGATAGATAGATAGATAGATAGATAGATAGATAGATAGATAGATAGATAGATAGATAGATAGATAGATAGATAGATAGATAGATAGATAGATAGATAGATAGATAGATAGATAGATAGATAGATAGATAGATAGATAGATAGATAGATAGATAGATAGATAGATAGATAGATAGATAGATAGATAGATAGATAGATAGATAGATAGATAGATAGATAGATAGATAGATAGATAGATAGATAGATAGATAGATAGATAGATAGATAGATAGATAGATAGATAGATAGATAGATAGATAGATAGATAGATAGATAGATAGATAGATAGATAGATAGATAGATAGATAGATAGATAGATAGATAGATATAGATAGATAGATAGATAGATAGATAGATAGATAGATAGATAGATAGATAGATAGATAGATAGATAGATAGATAGATAGATAGATAGATAGATAGATAGATAGATAGATAGATAGATAGATAGATAGATAGATAGATAGATAGATAGATAGATAGATAGATAGATAGATAGATAGATAGATAGATAGATAGATAGATAGATAGATAAACTTTATTTACGTGTCAAAATGTAATAGCTGAGGGGAAAATCCCTTTACTAATAGGGGACACCTAAAACTAAATCTAAAATATATTAAAACAAAAAAACATCTACGTATAGAATTCACAATTTAAAATATAAAAAACCTATAATGTCATGGCTCGATGCTGCAGTACTTACACATACTAGTTAGATCATGATTTTATCCGTTGATTCGATTTTAATGCTCAGTTTGGAACAGGTGGTACCTGCCAGAGCTTACGTTCAAGTATAATGATTAAGCATTTGGAAAAACCGTAGTTTACTCTCATAATCATGTCGGATTTTGGAGGGATTCTGCTCTTAGATTTTTACTTACTTGTAACAGTGTCCTCAGTTGTTACTGGTCTTTGATCTATGCTTGTTCTTCAACATCTCAGTCCATTTAAGTTCATCAAACAACCGCCCACGGGAATTTAATTATATCGCCAGCTAACCCTTTCAATTTCCATTGGTTATCAATTCAAAATCTCAGTTGGAATTTAATATTTTTAGCTATTGTTTTCAAGAGTAACACAGTGATATATTTACTGGAGGAATTTTAATTGAGGGAAAGCTCTTATATCTGTCTGGTCTGAAGGCGTCGGTGAAACTCACTGAAGCATTTGTAAACGATCTAGCAAGCTCTAGCATTTGACGAACTGATTGCAAAATCCTCATTTGTCGTTGTTGGGACACATTCAAGTAAATGGCATCAATACATAACTGTTTATCGAGTTTGAAATCAATGTTTTGTATAGAGTGTTTTATTTTTAAAGTGTTTTTCACTGAATGAAATTGGAAAAGCTGCCATTCTCTTCGGCTACATATCACTTGTCCCGAAATGAAGAGCGCCAACTGATTGAAATAAGCCTTGAGATGAAGTGTTATTGAAGCGTTCTGATCCATGTCATTGCTACAATAATCTTCAAGACTTTCCTCATGAACACAAACGTAAACACGCTGCATGCATGCTGTGTCGGTGAAGTTATAAAACACGTATTATAACCAATCTGATTGCTCGTTATAAAGAATGGCTATTTAGTCGATTTCAGAACTTCTAAGGTATTTATTTTTAGCAGTTCCACTGTACGCCCACTCAGGTTGGCAGGGATCAGCTGAAGGAATACCATGCCAAACCATGCTTTCTCGAATTATTCAGGAAAGTATACGATTAATGACTAAGAAAGCGGAGAAGAAGAACAAGAAGATTGTGAAAATGAAAATTATTTCGGCAATTCTGCAATTCTCGTGTCGTCAGTATCCGATGTATAGATTGTTTTCAACTTACATCTCGAGTGTTCTCAAAAGTGTTTATCTGTCGACGGTACACACAGCGAAACTTTCTTATTTATCTTCTAGATGAACTATAAAACTGAAAGACTAAAAACCATTTGTATGAGTGATAGTGGCGAGCATGAATGGGTTAAGTGTTTCTAAAAGGTATTGGAAAAATAAGTTATTGCTCACAGCATGCAGTTTCGATCTACATCCGCCCTCTCCTTTATACAAGAATAACAAATTCGATTCACTAAATGGATCCACAGGATTCAAATTCAACATCGAGACTCAAAACTCAGGCCCGACACGCGATCCACAAAACCTTCACTGACAAAAATGCATAAACAGTCTTGATAATGTTGAGGTGTGTTTTTTGATTTTCATGACAACGACCGTTAGTTAGGTTCGATGCAATGTTTGGAAAATATCCGGGTTTTTTTCTTCATTTCCTTTCTTTTTATTCTCATATTTGTTATATATAATTTCTGATTTTATGATAATATATGTGGATAATGTAGACTGGCTTCAGGCCAGCACTGGGGACAAGCGTCTGACTCTCATCCACGCTGTGTCGTGTTATCTCAAATGGGGTATGTGATAAGGGAAATTGAAAATTTGGGTGAGAATCATGTATTTTAAGAATAATAATGTGCTCTGTCGAAAAGCACATTTTTAAGACATCTATTTTGTTTTTGTTTTTTCATTTTTAAGAAATCTAGTTCAGTAATGATTCTCATTGCTAACAAAACAAGCTTCATATATTTTGTGACCATTTGTTTCCACAATGACACTTCCACCAAGAAAAAGTGCTTCACTTCTTTGTTTACTTTTATGATGACATTTCGGAAATTGAAATTCCATTCACAATACAGAAGCTATTAAGATATCAACATTTCAGCTGCCAACGCTCCGTCCTGTTATTGTTGTTGTCAACGGAGGATTTCATAACGGCAATAGGATCAGATCCTCGTCTCTGTAAAGTTATAATGCAATGTAAACTCCACCCAGGAATCTAAAAAAGTTAATAGTTTTATTACAATCATGCACGGTGAGTTTCGTGACAGAATTCGAAGCCAAGAACGATCTAGACTTGTTACTTGTGCGTAGTTCATTGATGTTTTATTACTGCATGTTGTTTTCTCTGAAAGTTGGTGTATACGTAATAGTTAAAAACGAGAAAGAGTGTTTCATCCGATATCGAAACATCGAAAAATGTGTTTAAAAAAACGAGGCGCATATTCTAACTTCTCAAACCATTCACTATAGTTCTTGGAGGAATTCACAAAGTTAATGTTGACCTAATTGTATGCTAATTAAGGTCGCATATCAAACCTCCTTCCTTTTTCTGTACTCATGAATTATCAGTGAGTTTGAGGAATAAAGGATCAATTCTCCAAAACAACATATACACTGAAACATCTATACATAGATACTCGAACGTTGGATTTCATACCTTAAGATATATAATTATAGAAGATGTCTGGATCATGACGTATACTTTAAAATAAAATAACAATTTATTCTACTAGTTTTTTTCAATATGTTTGCAATTGTTGACGATTTATTTATTACCTGACTAATCAAACCTTTGATGACCACATTTATTTTTCAATCTTAGCTTTAAAATAGTTTGTATTCGCTTGAGAAAAACATGAAGTAGTATTAAATTTCAAGGGAAATATTTGATATTGATATTTAATATTATGAGTTGTCCAAATAACAATTGGTTCGAAATATCCTTTGAAGAAGAAGAAGAAGTATACTTTGTTTGAACAAAAAGTCAGTGGCTTAGTGGAAGAGATCTCTTAATAATAACAATATTCCATTACTTCTTCTTGAACACATCCTTCAATGCAGCACTCCTCTACAATATTGTACGCCCCATAGGTACCGTCGTCGCGTCTTGAACGTAGATGACGTCTCTTAAGGAATTGAATGGCATTCTTCTTAACAACTGTGACATCCCTCTTGGCTGCAATATTATGAACATAGAAAAAACAACGACATTACATGTTTGAATAGTATATGTTGTTATACATAACGTAGGAGTTAGTGACGTCCTCTTGTAACATCTCTCTTTCCTTATTAATGTCTATGGATAGTGTACACCCTCTTGTAACATCTCTCTTTCCTTATTAATGTCTATGGATAGTGTACACCCTCTTGTAACGTCTCTCTTTCCTTATTAATGTCTATGGATAGTGTACACCCTCTTGTAACATCTCGCTTTCCTTATTTTAAATGTCTATGGATTTTGTATGGAGGTTGAGCCTAGAAATATCATTAGTTTAAAGCTATGACGTCAATACTTGCTGCCAGAGTAAAATCTTGTGGGAAGCAAGGGTTTTACATAAAAGTTACTCTAAATTTTGCAACACAGAGCTGAATTTGATTTAACACACTATATTGCTTTAATAATGAATTAGTGTATTCTGAAATTCAGAAGAACTTATAACAAGCGATCTCATTGGCTGAGTCCAATGCTTTATTACTGCTCCGGTGGGTAGTTTCATTCCTTCCGACACGTATACTTTTATGACTGAACCATTCGACTGTGGCTTCATGCTTTGGCATAACGCCTAAGTAATGGATCAGAACACTCGGGAACAGTGACGAAATTCCACAAATCATATGCATTGTAATACAACATATTACTTTTTGATCATAATACGCCAAGAGTTAAATGTTGTATGATATAGGCAATAAGTCTTACGACAGAAGATAGTATACGTGCCTATATCATCATTCTGAAGATGACCTCGGTCGAAAACGTTTAACTATCTTTTGTCGTAAGACTTATTGCCTATATCATACAACATAATACTTTTTGTTTGTACAGTTTATTTATTTTTGTACATGTTGTTCTCAATATTTTCATAATGCAAATCATATGCATACTGACAACTGTACATCTTAAGCTTCTCAATGAAGCAATCAGCGCTTTAAGGTGATTCCCTTGAATTGCATTTCGCACGCTCTACTGCGCACGATTCTGAATAAAATGTTAGATGACGAGCGCGCATTACGCCATCGAGCTCGCGCACATTGGAGACCATTGGAAATCGTTAAATATTTCAAGTGTAACTGAAGTTTTCTCAAAATAAATCGAAAACGAGCACGGTGACCCCTATTTTTTATTCAATAACTTTCATCACACTATAGTTTTCTAGTAAATAGCAAAGTATTAAAAAAAGTTAGGATTTCAAACATTAAAAAAATTGAATGAAAGCATACGGAGTATCGATTTTTAGACCCTCTCGGTGGTTCGAACATGTGTGTTTTTTGTTCTATTTTTCGACAACTATGCAAAATTGGAGCATTTTCTCACTATCAGACGGTAGGCTACAAAAGCTATAGCAACCACTTTAGTTCATTATTAATAGTTTGTCTTTTAAGTTGTGGAAAATTATTTACCCCGATCCCGATGTCACGCGAGACACGACTGAAAGACCTAAAATACCATAATTTCAAAGCAGTGTAGCGCAAAAATGAGCGCGGTGACCCCCTGTTTTTTAGTGCATTTTTTGAAACTCAATACCGTAGTGTATCACCATGCCAAGTTATAGAAAATTCTAGGATTTGCTTCTATTTCAAGGGAATCACCTTAAGCCAATTATTTATTTCAGTAGTTTATACAGCACAAAACACTGGAGGAAAACCAACGCTCTTCAACATTTTGAAATTCATGATTCATTTGAAATTCGTCGGAATCGAAATTCAATTTACAACTAATTTCTAAACCTTGGAAATTCTTTGGAAATTCTTTGGAAATGTCCTAAACCTTGGAAATAGAAAATTTCCAACTAATTTCTATTGATTTACCAAAGTTTGAAAAGCGCGCGATTTTCATTGAAAGATAATTTTAAAAGTACTATGTATCTGCACGTGATTAGTGTAGCCGGTATGGGCCCTGTCATGCCGTTCCTCATTTGATAAATATTAACAGTCGATCTCTTGCTCCACTTGTAACAAGTAGCACATAGCATTTGACAATTGTTCTTCAATTCGACCTTACTAGAATTTACTCTTCACACTTAATTCAAGCTTTGCACATTTTCCAAAAACACATTGTTTAAATTACATAATAAATTATCTACAGTATGTTGTTCTAATTATGAACAGTTCTAATTGTGAACACTTTTCAGTAAAAGTGCCGTTTTTATACCGTAAAGTTAAGATCGACAAAAAATATTTTACCCGATCAAATATTGATTTATTTTCAATCATTCAATGCTATTTTGGGCTTCCTGACATTTATTCCACGCAAAATTTCAACTTTGACGGCAAGGTAAGCAGACGACTGTTGTCTACAAATTCGAATTTTAAGCGCGCCTTTAGATTCTCAGTGGCAAAGTTCGCATATTTTCTTTCTAAAAACGCAGAGTTTTGAGCTTGTTTTTATATGAGCTAAAAGGTAAATAATAACACTTTTCTTTACAAAACAATATTTAGAAAAGTGTTGAAAATGAACGAGCAGCATCGGAATGAAAAATTGTGCGTGTTTTTGCGATGTGCATCTAATTGTAAACACGCATATGCTCACACATAACTTGGCACTTCATAACATATGTAGTTCTTGAGATATAGAGTAAAATTGCCGCTAATGTACCTGCACTGGTACAATAGCAAATATTGAGAAGGAAATATGTATAAGAAGTCCGCGTTTGTGATACAAATTTGCGCCATTGCGTTGTTAGCAATTGCATGAGCGTGATGAACGGCATGCATCAATGAACATGCGAACACGTCAGCAATTTAGCGTTGCCGTCTGACTTCACTTCGTTTTAACATTTTTCTAGCATTCGTATCGAAATAACACGAACATTAATATTGTTTTAAGACAACTTGGAACTTGTACATCGAATTGCAAGGCTAGAAATCGAGAATAATACACAGTATTAAGCCATTAAAAAGCAAGCCAAAAGTGTTCACAATTACAAACACCTGTTCACCATTAGAACCACCAACAGACATGATATAATAAAATATTTTTAGAAAAGTTCAATAATAAATACAATGAAACTTAATCACATGTTAGCTGAAGTGTAGAGCTAATTTATAGCAAAGGTTCAGGATAATCGTACCATATGTTGACGAGAAATATCATCAAGTGCAAAAAGTGTTCACAATTAGAACCACATACTGTACATAAACTGTTTTCCAAATGTTTGTCTCTTCTTTCTTTTAATTTGATATTGTTTTGAATACATAGACCTTTCTTCAAAGTCTCTAGCTATGATTTAATAAATATTTTGGTACTGCGGACATTGGCATATGAAAATAGAACCATGATTTACTTCATACATCACAGTCGGATACTTCTGTCGGCCTGTTTCATGTTTGAATGTGAGCTCGATCGAATTTTCCCCACCATATTTCAAAATAGTTAGGTTGAGATACGGTCATTTCTTCGTTGCAGTCTCGATTACACAATAATCTCCAAGAAATATCGCTATATAAATAAGTAAATATTATTATTATTAAAGAGGAACTCAAAATTATCGAATACTAGAACTTTATTTAACATTATTTCTGTAATATACCCCAGATTGTCCCTATTGAAAAAGTTTCTCCCTTTACCTCTCAATAACCCATTTCAAGGGAAAAGAAAAATATAAAAGAAAAGAAGGACAAAAGGAATGAAAACAAATATAAACAAAATTGCCTAAGTTCAAAATATTTGCCTATCGAAGAATCTAAGCCAGGTTAATAATTGAGCTGTAGCGTCCGGTTACTAGCAATAAAGAATAATAGTTGTTCAAGCCTCCTGTGTAGTTTTTTTGAGGATTTGAGTCGTATTTAGTGGGTTTTGGTTCGGGTGAATTTTGATTTGTCACACATCAAAATTCACCCGAACCAAAAGCCACTAAATACGACTCAAGACCTCAAAAAACTACACAGGAGGCTTGATCAACTATAATTCTTTATTTCTAGTAATGTTCTAGAGAACGTTGTAGTAAAATAATGCTTTTGAGAAACGACGTATCGAACCCATACAAATGACCGTTGAACTACACCACAGGAATCCCAATCATACAACGACTACAACTACGATACAAACGTTGAGGTTGGGAGGCCTGTGGTTATATTGCGTTCAAAATCAACGCCAGAAAACATGATAGCATATTCATAGAGAGAGTGTTCTTCATGTGAGTTCCGCCCCTCTATTCTCTATCCACTATCCTCTATTCGTCCATCTCCCTCGCCCTTTCTCTCATCTCGCCTAGTCCGGATATTGAACCAGACACCACTTACCGGGCACCGCTGAAAGGCACAACTCTCGGCGACCGCCCATACATGCTTTCCAAGTACTATATTTATTATTATTTTCCCTATAGTTAGTTTTATATAGTTACATAAATTTAGTATACACTTGTTTTCAAAAACGTTGACCATTTACAAAATACAAAATAGCAAATAGTAAAATGAATTAATTAGAGAAACAAAATAAATTAAATAATGCAGAACTCTGGCTTTTCGTTTCTCTTATCAATCCCTTTTTACTATTTACTATTTTGTATTTTGTAAAAGGACAACGTTTTTGGGAACAGTTTTATATATAATATACATGTTTAGTTTGTAATTAAAGCGCTATAGATCAGAATATGAAAATAATGATAACGCTTTTTATTATATGGATGTCAGTGTTTTACTGGAAACTAAAACACTCGTATTTTTCATATTTTCACTAGTGAAAATATGAAAAATTATGTACCACAGATCCCGGATGTACGCTCGCGTTCACTTTTTCCCGCCTTTGGATTCTGCTTCTTGTCGCTTGTTCTTACAAACAATGGCGGCTTCTCGTCTTTTCGACGAGGTCTCCGACGCTGATTTAGTTAAGTTTTCAGAAGAAAATGAAAACGAAAACACAGCAAAGAAAACCGAATATGATCTTAGAATCTTCAGGGAATACCTGGCAGCAATAAACGAGCAACGAGACATCGAAACATTACCGTTTTCCGAGCTTCAAAATATCCTAATGAAATTCATCTTGGCGGTAAAGAAAAATAATGGAGAAGACTACGAGCCATCGTCAATCAGAGCTAGTGTTCAAAGTATTGATCGCTACTTAAAAAGAAACAATCATGGGTCTTCAATTCTTCACGACAGAGAGTTTTCACAGGTCCAAGATATCTTGAAGATATCTTATTTTTCATCCATATAATAAAAATAACATTACACGTGCGTACAATTTAAAATACTTAAATATAAATATTATAAGAAACATAAAAATATTTAAAAAATAATGAAATCTAAGAAAAAATCTTAACAGCTGAATCAGTTTAAACTTCCTGGAAACTACTTACAGAAGGCAGGAAAATGCTATTTTGGAGACCCTATACCTTTATACTCTATATATTTTTCGGGGAGCATGCCCCCGCATCCCCCTACGAGCTCGCGCCTTCACCGCTTGATAGATTGTGTCCCCAATAAATTTCCCCTTGCAGTCAGTTATTGTAGGCATGTGTAATAATAATTGTAGTTAGTACAGTCTCAAACAAAATAAATACCAAAAAACTGGCTTCGCCTCGGGTTGTTATATCGCTATTAGCGATATATATAACGGTAGCGGTATATAATCCGTTTACATAAATCATTTACACATCCTTTACATAAATCCTTTACACAACCTTTACATAAATCATTTACATAACCTATACATAAATCCTT
Source organism: Actinostola sp. cb2023 (assembly GCA_033675265.1). Taxonomy (NCBI): domain Eukaryota; kingdom Metazoa; phylum Cnidaria; class Anthozoa; order Actiniaria; family Actinostolidae; genus Actinostola; species Actinostola sp. cb2023. The sequence goes on from JAUJYZ010001301.1 coordinate 41,858, forward strand.
TACATACATTTACATAAATCCTTTACACAACCTTTACATAAATCATTTACACAATATTTCCATAAATCCTTTATATAACCTATACATAAATCCCCCAAAAAAACTGAGTGGTAAATGCATTTTACTCTGTATTTATGTAGCGAGAAAGTCCGCTGGAAAACGAAGAAAATGGTATTTCCAAGGCTTTAGATTTCTAAATTTTCAGGAGGGATATGCCCCCTCACCCCCTACAAGCTCACGCCTTCGGCGTTCGTTGCTATGTGCATACATTTGAAAAAAAGCACGCTACGCCCCTGATAATACGCGCATATATTTACGAGTTGTGAAAAAATACGAGCCGATGAGTAAAATGTCTGTAAGTATTATCTGCCAAACCATCAAATAAGGGGTTTATTATACCACAATTGAATTTGTTTATTTGTTTCGATTCCCGGCTGAAGATTTTAAGCCATTTTTGCTATGTTTTTCGTGCGCGAGCGAGCTACTGTGTAACACGCTGGTGTTCTCTTGTCCTTATATGGTAAAATGACGCACGCGAGTGGAATAATAATTAGTACTATTTAGTACCATAATCTGTAAGACACAGAGCTGCATACATCCAGTAAATCTGGTCACCACAAAGATGGAAGTCAATAGTTCTTCCTGGGATCTCGTATGTCTTGTAGCCATAACCATTCCCATCAATTCTACCATGCAGGATGTTCACTTCGAGCATGACGATGATCAACACTTGACCCAGACGAAGAAATCTCATCTCCTTGAACTGAGTAATATAATATTCATTCATTATTATTAATGTTTCATGGTAGTCATTAATTTCCCATAACAATAACCGTTATACAAGGTAGACTACTAAATTTTCCCTCGAAGAAATCGGTAGACATGCTACAATCGTTGCCATAATTCCTTGGCACGATGCACATTTTCGGTAGCTAGTGCTCTTTATTAGGAACAAGTTGCCTTGTTGGAAACTCCCCTGCCCCCACATACAATGTTGCTGGTTATTTAGATAGTATAATGGTGTATCTTGATTTCCCGGTGGCCCTCGATGAGCAAGTTCGTCTCAACAACTTTGTACTGTGTACTGGGGGAGGGGGGTAGTTTTGTATCCAAACTTTAATGACGCGCGTGCTCAATTATCCACTCGTGCCAACCATGCATTATGGCAACGATTGTAGCCTAGTGGAACATGGTAACGTCATATACGACTTTACTCTCTCTCTTTGACTGCGAACCTGATTGTGTAGCACTGGATAAGCCGGATAAAGCCGAAATCTCGTTCGCTACGTAATACATTACACATTTAAATTAAAAAAACCAACGAAATCGAGCGGAGTTACGGCAAGTCAAAGTGATCCAGATTTCTATATAATTTTGCCGCGTTTGTCCCAATTCAAAATGGAGGACGATAACGTGAAGTGGCTTATTACATACAATACATACGATTTAGCAAGATTTATTAGAGGACCCCTCTGTAATTCAATTAGTCTTCGGTGATGTTGGCTTCCTCATTAAATATATATATTATTATTATTATTATTATTATTATTATTGCGTCTGGGTTTTAATTATTGGCCATTTTTAGTGTTTTGCATGAAATTGACTGATAATTAGCAGCGCGGGTTCAAGTCCCAATCCGGTCAAATATTTTTATTATATACATTATTTGCTTTGCTCTTTATGTTTTGACTCTCAGTCGTGATGGACATGTTAATGTTCGTTCGCCGGAGGCTTTGTTGATCTTGACAAACGGTGCAGTGACCAGCATTCGGGGATACAAATTCATTGTGAACTTATGTTGAAGCAGTGATCGGTTTTACGTGAATTAAGATTGGAATATGTCCTCATTTAAAAATATATCATTGTTCTTCAGCAACAAGATCGATGGCTATTATAGAAACAGATATATGTCCGGGGTGGGGGGAGTACATCAAGGTTAAATGGGTAGGGGTGCCCGTCTGAAAACCTCGAAAAATTCCCCAAATAGTCAGTCAAAACGTGTAAAATTTATCACCCTAAAAATACCTCGTGGTCTAAAAATCACCCTATTGCTAAAATACCATTGGATCTCTGCCCGGAATACCGCTATTCGACAGAACACACTTGTTCCAAGTTTCATACCCTACAAATACCAGCTCTTTAAAAAAATGGATTTCGCTTAGCTTGACCAACCTCTAAAACATATCGGATCCCCGATTATTTCAAACCTTAAAAAAATACTTCGATCACCCCTACCAGCCGAAAATAGGAAGAACCCCCCGGGCCACTAAACTGTATTGCTATTACCCTTTTCTATTTCACTTTATAGATCTGTTTGAACTGGGTTTATATTTGCCTATTATATAGAGATACGTTTCATATAGTAAGGTGTTTTTTTCTAGATTTTTGTTGTTGTAAGTAGTACTTACAACTGAACAAAAATCTAGAAAAAATATATGCTTACAACAACAAAAATCTAGAAAAAATATATACTTACAACAACAATAAAATCTATAAAAAATATATGCTTAGCTTATAACCACAAAAATATAGAAAAAAAATTATACTTACAATAACAAAAATCTAGAAAGAAAATCCACCTTACCTTATATGAAACGTAACGTATTTCAAGAGGAAATGACTCGACGTGTACAGATTCTAATCGACATCATGCTGTAGTACTGTGTTTTGAAGACTGAAGTCACCAGTAATAAAACAACCAGAGGAGTCGGTGTATTTGTCTTGTATGCTCAGGTGAGAAATCGCGACAAAAGAATGCTTTTATTAAGCTTAAGAATATGTCAGTAGTTCGCATTGTGTGCTGTCAACGGCAGTACTTAGAGGGTCGGTACTAATTGAGGTAATCAAACACGAGGAATAGTATTTCATCCGATCCGATATCGAAACAACAAGAACTGGGTTGAAAAATCGAGGCGCAGGGGGTAAGCAGTTATTGATAGAAATGAAGGGAAAGTTAAAGTTAAAGTGCCTATCTATCACCCATGTGAGATTATTTTAAAAATCTATTCAATATAAAATATAAGCTGAATAGTTGGTGGGATCAGTATTTTGTGATTTGAACCTTGCGTTAATGAGTTATAAAGGTTTGACATCTCAATATATAATTTTTATGACGTCTACTAAGGAATTTGCCATAACTTAGAGCTTATTTTTTTTAATGGGCAAACAAGTTATAAAGTCATTCATAAAGACTGTGAAAATATTCTGTAAGTTTTCAAATGTCAATAATCAGCACAGGGGCGTTTTTGTCTAATAAATGAGGTCTTAGTAGACGTCATCAAATTTGCATATTGAGATTTCAAACCTCTATAACTCATGAACGCAAGGTTCAAATCACAAAAAAACTGAACCCACCAACTATTCAGCTTATATTCGGAATAGATTTTTAAAACAATCTCACAGGGGTGATAGGCACTTTCAAGTTAAATTTAACTCCGCCACAACTCAGAACCGGCACGCCACCTTGCAACAGAGCCCACGCACTCATTCAAGTGGACAATATTATGCATAATAACATATCTGTTCAAACGCAGAATTTGTGAAGGACTGTTAATTAGCCTCCACAGACCGTCTCTAAACAAACAAGTACTTTGTTTCATCGCCATACTGTTCCCCTCGGGAATATCGTAGCAACCATAACTGAACACTGAACACTGAACGCTTCATTCACTGATGATGACCCAATGGTCGAAAACGTTTTGAACACATTTTAAACCTTCAAGCCTTTTATTTATTACAAATTTACAGCAATTATATTATGTACAATATTATTATTATTATTAGTATTAGTATTAGTATTAGTATTAGTATTATTAGTATTAGTATTAGTATTAGTATTAGTATTAGTATTAGTATTAGTATTAGTAGTAGTATTAGTATTAGTATTAGTATTAGTATTAGTATTAGTATTAGTATTAGTATTAGTATTAGTATTAGTATTTAGTTAGTATTATTAGTATTAGTATTAGTATTAGTATTAGTATTAGTATTAGTATTAGTATTAGTATTAGTATTTAGTATTAGTATTAGTATTATTAGTATATTAGTATTAGTATTAGTATTAGTATTAGTATTAGTATTAGTATTAGTATTAGTATTAGTATTAGTATTAGTATTAGTATTAGTATTAGTATTAGTATTAGTATTAGTATTAGTATTAGTATTAGTATTAGTATTAGTATTAGTATTAGTATTAGTATTATTATTAGTATTATTATTATTATTATAAAGATACCCATTAAATTATTCTGAGAGTTATCCCTAGAAAGACATAAAAAAGTATTGTATATGTCCCCAATGGTTGGGTTCGAACCTACGACCCTCAGTGAACTGATAACCGCGATGCTCAACCACCTGAGCTACAAGACCAGACTGAAAGGCCGCGGTGCAGGTAATTACATAATTAAGGTGGAAATTCGCGGCAAATAACAATATACACAATGCAGGACTCCATTTAAACTAGCCCTAGGCTAAACTGGATATTGCTGCTGATAAATACAAAATCAATACTTGGAAACGAGACGAAAGCGCGGGCTCCGATTGATGTGTATCTTTATAGCACTTTAACTTTCCCTCGATGTCTATCTATTTCACTAGACAAGTGTTACGCGGTCTCCTTTGTACTGAGTAGTTATTGGTTGCATTAAGAGCCTTTGTATACCCGTCAAGTGTACCATATGAAAATATGACATGAGTTGAATATTTTATTTATTTTATTTTTGATCATTTATTTCAAGCCATATCATCAACATCACCGTCTTCTTCTTCTACATGTACCTCTCCTTTTTCTTCTCTTCTTGTTCTTGTTCTTGTCTTCTTGTTCTAGCTTCTTATTGATCTTCTTCCTCTTCTTCTTCTTCTACATGTACATCTCTTCTTCTTCTTCTTCTTCTCTTCTTGTTCTTGTTTTTGTCTTCTTGTTCTAGCTTCTTCTTCTTCTTCTTCTTCTTCTTCTTCTTCTTTTTCTGCCTCTTCTTCTTCTTCTTCTTCCTCTACATCATCTGCTTCTACATGTACTTATTCTTTCTTATTCTTCAGTATTCTTCCTCTTCTTCTTCTTCTTCCTCTAACTCTTCCTCTTCTTCTTCATTTTCTTCTTCTTCATTTTCTTCTTCTTCATTTTCTTCCTCTAATCTTCATTTTCTTCTTCTTCTCCTTCATTTTCTTCCTCTTCTTCAGTTTCCTCTTCCTCAATAACTGGCGTTGTATTAATATTAATATTTATTTTCTTGTATACTAGACTGGCCTGAATCAGGGACCCTGAATCAATAGTGCGAACCCTTACACACAAATTGTATTTAAACACTATACAATACAATACACACTTTTAAATGACTCGTTCGATCGAGGGCTTTTTGGAAACATTTTACATTCACTACTGTTCACACACTTCTTGCAACATTCTAATATTCTATACACCCACCACTCATCTCACTGGTTCATTTAGTACTTTAATGTAGGACGAGCTATCGACTGCTACATTCGATTCATTTCATAGACACCCACCTTTTCATCAATAGAATTACCCAACAATTCATGGTTCCGAAACTCCATAGTTACTGTTGCTATGTCCCACAAGCCATCACATTTTATCAAAAATCAGCACCGGAAAAAGCGCGATTGAAGAATATTGTATATGGGGTT
>JAUJYZ010001301.1:52500-230000 GCA_033675265.1 Actinostola sp. cb2023
TTGGCACGATTTCTCCGCCAAATATGTACAACTTTCAACATTTATTGCAATTGCAGTTTAGCAGGAGCCCATAAGTAGGAGCGTCCATGCTCTATATTGGGTCTGTGTCACAGCGTTTTCACAAGTGTGGTTATTTTTAGAACAGTTTTTCTGTCAATTGACCAATCAGAGAACGTTTCCGGTATGGCGGTTTCATTTCCGGTTTCACGTCAAAAATAAAATGGCGGAATTTCGAAAGACCCGAAGAGATGAATGTACAAATAAAAGTCAGGATTATCCAGTTTTCTTTGTGTCTGATTCACAATTTTATCATACCAACAACTTCCCGGGATTCCATAGGCAGCTACTTTGAACCTTGACCTAAAATTCTAGACTGCGTTTCCCGAACGAAGTGAACTTACAGGATTTGAATTGAAGTGATGGCCAGGCGGTTCGAGGATAGATAATGTGAACGCGTGTTTTCTGATCAGAAATACCAGTTCCTGTTTACCTCACGGAGAAATACAAACGTATTATGAAGCGTTGTGCCTCTGAAACGTTAGAAAGTCAAAGTTAAAGTCAAGTAAGGTGCATTGAAAGCGATAGTCTATTTAGGCAGTTGGCTTGTAATTTGGTTTTTCGCTTCTGTCAATCAACATGAAAAATCAGAAAACTTAAAAATAAAAGTCAGAAGACCCACCAAATGGAAACCAAATATGATTTTGAGCTACATTATGGATCATTTGGTCGAATAATGTATCAGTTTAGTTTTCAATTCGTTTGAGTTTTGAATTTGATTAATTGACAAGTTCCAGCCGACTGTTTGAATGTCTGAGTACCGGCGTAGTAAATGAAGGTCACTGAATTTAAAAACAAAGCAATTTTGAGTCAGTTTCGCTCAACTCTTCTATATATTGACAGTGAAGCGTGTGTATAAAATAATAAGCTCAGTGAATGAAGGTGTTTTTATTAATATATTTCAAATCGGCAGACTCACAAAAATATTCACAATCCATTTTTAAGTCATTTTAGGTAACAGAAAAGACACAACAAATGACAACAAATACGCTTACTTTAACCAATCTTATTTGTAATTTGATTCACTCGTCTTGTCGCTCATGCAGTTTCAGCGAATTTGTTTTTGAATAGCATTATCAGTCTTCAAACTCCACAACGATAATTACAAGATACCACTAAACCACATCCAAGACTGATAAATTGAATTCATGCACTTTCTGACGAAATAGTTTAGACGAAAATATGTCTTTGAAAGTCTTCGGCTAATTTGCATCCATACGCTACAACTTTGTACAACAGCTTCTCAGTCGGTCCCTTCGTGTTCGAGTTCTTCGAACCACTTGCTTTGGATGCCTTTAGAAGCACAATCGTCACCACTATCACTTTCAAGTGATTCTGTTGTACCGAATGACTCAATACTGCTCTCACTATCACTAGACGATTCGTAGTTTAATTCACTTGAAGAATCTCTTTGTCGCTATCGGATGCCATCTTTATTTTACCTGCCATCTCATCAAAATTTAAAAAAAACGTCATACCGGAAACGTTCTCTGATTGGTCTAAATTCGCGGGAAAACTGTTCTAAAAATAACCACACTTGTGAAAACGCTGTGACACTACCCAATACCGTATGGACGCTCCTACTTATGGGCTCCTGAGTTTAGTCAACAAAGAAAATGCCAAGAATGACTCTATGTGAACTCGAAGAAAATACGAAGACGATTCACCGGAAGTTGAGCTGCTCATATTAGTAGATTCCAGGCCATCTCGGAAATATCCGCCATCTTGAAGTGGGCGTAAAATATAAAATCGCCCACCGGGACTCGAACCCGCGCGCTAATGAGATAATTTATGCAAAACACTCAAAATCGACCATACACCCAGACTTAAATGCTGAGTCACCGTATGTTACGTATAGGACGAAGATTTCAGCCTCATCCGCGCTATCGGGTAGTACACAATCAGCGAAGTAGTCAAAGAGGGAGGGAACAGTCGTATCCTAGTCCTAAATGACTGCCCCTTACCACATCAAGCTATCTGTACTTCCGATTGATTTCGTGGGTAAATTTAGTAGTGTATCGTGTAACGGTTATTGTTATGGTAATTTATTGACTAACGTAGTCCTCTGGTTAAGTGCTGGCATTTGGAAACCAGCGACCCGAGGTTCGATTCACGGTACGTGTAACATTTTTTTTCTTTTTTTTCTTCTTCTTTTGTTTTCTTCTTTTTTTTCTTCTCTTGTTTTTCTCTCTAGTTTTCATTCTCTATTTCTTTCTTTATCTTCTACCATGTTAATACAAAATAAACTTATCACAGAAGTTCATATCAGTTGCATACCGCATTAATTGAATCTATGTCCCTGGTGTATTAATTAATGAAATAAAATGTCACTCTTATTAATCATAGGGCGATGAAACTATCTGATTAATAATAAATTCAGGATTTACCTAGCTGAATTACCCGGTAAAACGTTCCAAACTACTATCCTGTATCCGTCTGTCTGTCCGTCCGTTCTTCCCGATCAGTTCGCAGTCTCTCCTTGACCAGTATCTCGCGGCCAGATCATGCAGTCGGCTCAGTCCCAATTTGTTAATTAAGTGTTCCCTTGTTTGTTGATCTTGACACGGATTTCAAATGTCCAGTTTGCAGCTATATCATTTGTATGGTAGTATTGGATGCGACATTCATTTAACTGGACAAAAATCGTCATTTTGGGCCATTTTTTACCATTTTGCAAGCCATTTTTGAGCATTTTGCATGGCTTATAGTCTATCAAAAATCGTCATTTTGGGCCATTTTTGACCATTTTGCATGGGCTATAATCCATCAAAAATCGTCATTTTGGACCATTTTTGACCATTTTGTATGGGCTGTAGTCCATCAAAAATGATCATTTTGGGACATTTTTTACCATTTTGCATCAAAAGCCATCATTTTGGACCATTTTTGACAATTTTGCAAGCCATTTTTGAGCATTTTGCATGGCCTATAGTCTATCAAAAATCGTCATTTTGGGCCATTTTTGACCATTTTGTATGGGCTGTAGTCCATCAAAAATCGTCATTTTGGGCCATTTTTGACCATTTTGCATGGCCATAGTCTATCAAAAATGATCATTTTGGGACATTTTTTACCATTTTGCATCAAAAGCCATCATTTTGGACCATTTTTGACAATTTTGCAAGCCATTTTTGAGCATTTTGCATGGCCTATAGTCTATCAAAAATCGTCATTTTGGACCATTTTTTACCATTTTGCAAGCCATTTTTGAACATTTTGCATGGCTTATAGTCTATCAAAAATCGTCATTTTGGGCCATTTTTGACCATTTTGCATGGGCTATAATCCATCAAAAATCGTCATTTTGGACCATTTTTGACCATTTTGTATGGGCTGTAGTCCATCAAATATCGTCATTTTGGGCCATTTTTGACCATTTTGCATGGGCTATAATCCATCAAAAATCGTCATTTTGGACCATTTTTGAACATTTTGTATGGGCTACAGTCCATAAAAAAATGGTCATTTTGGTCCATTTTTGACCATTTTGCACGGGCAAATGTCGTCATTTTGGACCATTTTTGAACATTTTGTATGGGCTGTAGTCCATCAAATGTCGTCATTTAATTTTGGGCCATTTTTGACCATTTTGAACGGGCTATAGTCCATCAAATGTTGTCATTTTGGACCATTTACACAATGCAGGACTCCATTTAAACTAGCCCTAGGCTAAACTGGATATTGCTGCTGATAAATACAAAATCAATACTTGGAAACGAGACGAAACCGCGGGCTCCGATTGATGTGTATCTTTATAGCACTTTAACTTTCCCTCGATGTCTATCTATTTCACTAGTGTTACGCGGTCTCCTTTCTACTGAGTAGTTATTGGTTGCATTAAGAGCCTTTGTATACCCGTCAAGTGTACCATATGAAAATATGACATGAGTTGAATATTTTATTTATTTTATTTTTGATCATTTATTTCAAGCCATATCATCAACATCACCGTCTTCTTCTTCTACATGTACCTCTCCTTTTTCTTCTCTTCTTGTTCTTGTTTTTGTCTTCTTCTTCTAGCTTCTTCTTCTTCTTCTTCTTCTTCTTCTTTTTCTGCCTCTTCTTCTTCGCCTCTTCTTCTTCTTCTTCTTCCTCTACATCATCTGCTTCTACATGTACTTATTCTTTCTTATTCTTCAGTATTCTTCCTCTTCTTCTTCTTCCTCTAACTCTTCCTCTTCTTCTTCATTTTCTTCTTCTTCATTTTCTTCTTCTTCATTTTCTTCCTCTAATCTTCCTTTTCTTCTTCTTCTCCTTCATTTTCTTCCTCTTCTTCAGCTTCCTCTTCCTCAATAACTGGCGTTGTATTAATATTAATATTTATTTTCTTGTATACTAGACTGGCCTGAATCAGGGACCCTGAATCAATAGTGCGAACCCTTACACATACATTGTATTTAAACACTATACAATACAATACACACTTTTAAATGACTCGTTCGATCGAGGGCTTTTTGGAGACATTTAACATTCACTACTGATCACACACTTCTTGCAACATTCTAATATTCTATACACCCACCACTCATCTCACTGGTTCATTTAGTACTTTAATGTAAGACGAGCTATCGACTGCTACATTCGATTCATTTCATAGACACCCACCTTTTCATCAATAGAATTACCCAACAATTCATGGTTCCGAAACTCCATAGTTACTGTTGCTATGTCCCACAAGTCATCACATTTTATCAAAAATCAGCACCGGAAAAAGCGCGATTGAAGAATATTGTATATGGGGTTTTATTAGCTAGATACTCTGACCATCTAGTACAATATTGTATATGGGGTTTTATTAGCTAGATACTCTGACCATCTAGTACAATATTGTATATGGGGTTTTATTAGCTAGATACTCTGACCATCTAGTACAAATATTGTATATGGGGTTTTATTAGCTAGATACTCTGACCATCTAGTACAATATTGTATATGGGGTTTTATTAGCTAGATACTCTGACCATCTAGTACAATATTGTATATGGGGTTTTATTAGCTAGATACTCTGACCATCTAGTACAATATTGTATATGGGGTTTTATTAGCTAGATACTCTGACCATCTAGTACAATATTGTATATGGGGTTTTATTAGCTAGATACTCTGACCATCTAGTACAAATTAAATTTGTAAAATGTTTAAAACCTATCTGTAAACTACAATTCAAACATCGTGTTTGTGGGACGTGGATTATTAATTTAAATAAATAAATAATGTATTCACTTATATTGCGCAAATATCAATCCTAAAAATTTTCAAATGCGCATTACAATGGTATACAATAATAATATAAAAAATATATAAAAAATAAAAATTAAAAATATGGAAATATTATTCCATTGGGAATACTGGCAATGGGCTGATTGGTCGTGCGTTTTTTTCCGGGGAATTGTTGTGGAACCATGAATACTGAAATTAAAAACCACCAGTAACTGCTTGTGGACTTAGTTTCATTGAAGCCGATAATGTGTGGGGTAAAGCTGTCATGGCGGATCTTGTAAGAACCTCGTATCAAAGGAGACGTATTAGCATCTATTGACCCAGCTTTGTTAATACGTTAGCTGTGAATGTATTGACACCATTGCTAGCGAGTAAACCGAGATTTTAAGTGCAATGTACTACTAGGAAAAAGTGGACTGTGAACAGCACGTTTGCTCTGATTTGCTTGCATGTTTTAGACCCTTTAGAATTTAGCATCGGTACCACGTACATTCCTTCACATTATTATTATTATTATTATTATTATTATTATGGTTATTATTATTACTCTTATTATTATTATTATTATTATTCATATTATTATTACTATTATTATTTCTATCTCTTATTTGTAATTTGTTTTGAGGAATAAAGTTATCATTATTATTATTAAAATTGAAAAAAAAAATATTATTACTATTATTATTATTATTACTATTATTATTATTATTATTACTATTATGATTACGATTATGATTATGATTATGATTACTATTATTATTATTACTATTATTATTATTATCATTATTATTATTACTATTATTATTATTATTACTATTATTATTATTACTATTATTATTATTATTATTATTAATAAATTATTATTACGATTATTATTATGATTACTATTATGATTATGATTATTATTATGATTACTATTATCATGATTTTACTATTATTATTACTATTACTATTATTATTATTATCATTATTATTATATAATTATAAGTATTACTCGGGCTTCCTGTGGAATGTTCGAGTTATAAAGTATGTTTTCTTTGGTTCGTCGCCATCGTCGTACGTCACAAACCGCCAACTGAGTTATACAGCGCATTCGCTTTGTACATTTATTTATCTGTACTCGATTAATGAGGGCTCGTTGATATCATCGTTCTCACTTCTGCGAAAGTGATTTAAAGAAGCATATTATTAATGTTATTCACAACGTAAATTATTCATTATGTCCAGCATTTCTTATATTGTTATATTTTATTATATTATATTTCAGTATATTTTATACATATATATATTTTTGATATTTTTAACTCTATTTTTAACACTTAGGATTAGGTTTAAGATTTAAGTATATATATTTTTGGAGTATGATTACGTTGTCCATGTAAAAGCGCTATATAAATAAAGTTATTATTATTATTATTATTATTATTCCTCGGAGGTTACTCCCATTCGTCGGAAATTTTGAAACTGAACCCTGATTAACTGCGCTTTATAAATATTAAATATTATTATTATTACCAATAGGCACCGGAGTAGTGTCTTCCAAGTGGGCGTTGCATAAAATAATTTTCAGCTAAGAGGTACCAAGTGTAAGGCAATAAGTATATTTTGAAATTCCTTTGCATCTTGCGGTTAATTAATTGATTGATTGATTGCTTGGTTGCTTGATTGCTTGATTAATTGCTTGATTGCTTGATTGCTTGATTGCTTGATTGCTTGATTGCTTGATTGCTTGATTGCTTGCTTGATTGATTGATTGATTGATTGATTTTCAAGATTCGCCCATAAGGCAGGTGTTGTACAGTAGGACACGAAGTCCCCTTTAAAATACATTTTTTACCACAACTAGTCAGTTTCTTGCTCTCTGATTGGCTTAGAGCCGTGGTAAATAAGAGTACATACCACGAACATTGCGTGTTCGCTCGCGCACGGAGCTAGCGCGCGCTTGAATCAGTTTGTCTTTCAAAATTTCTCGGCGTTTTAAGATGTTTTCTCCGTCTGTTGTGGTAAAAAACAAATTTACGATAGTTTCTTGTGGTATGTTCTCTTATTTACCACGGTTGGCGCCATGTCATCGTCAAAATTGTTAAGTGGATCCACTCGGCTACGCCGCCTCGTGAATCCACAACAATTTTGACGAATCAATGACGCCAACCGTGGTAAATAAGAGGACATACCACGCGAAACTATCGTAAATTTGTTAAACACCACGTCCCACCCAATAAGAAGGCTACCCAGTATACCCGACCCCTGATGAATTCCCAGTATGAAAAAATATATGAAAAACGCCTTTTGACAATGTTAGGGCTACGAAATATAATTCAAATATGCAACTGTCATTATTTTATTTGCTGAAAGACACTTTAAAAGGTACTGACTTGGTGTCTTGGTGGTCCTTATCAATCGGAGAACCCCTAGGAGGTCAAATCAATTCAAATCAGTTGGATTCTGGATTTTGCTGCCTCCAACACCAACACCAACTCTGTAGTGTATTAGAGCACGCTTGCTATCGTCCAAGAGGACTGGGTGCAACTCCCAGTGGAGTATAAATGGAGTTGAGGCAAATTACACCAATAATCGAATTTTTGTTCATTTTACTGAGAACGAGTTTTTAGAAACTATTATACAAAACAATCAAATTAGTAACGAGCCGTTTCGGATCAGTAATTATTACACCAAGAAACGAACAAAGTTAGTTTTGCTGACCATTTTGCAAAAATGACCATTTTGGACGATTTTTAACCATTTTGCATGATGCGCAATCACCTATCAAAAATTGCCTTTTTGGACGATTTTTGACAATTTTGCATAACCAATAATCACCAACAATAATGGACATTTTGTGCGATTTTTAGCATTTTACTTAACAAATAGATACCATTTTCCCGTGCGTCTGTACTCTTATAGATGCACAGATGACGTCAAAATGTGGTGAGAACAAAAAAGTACGCCACGAGACGAAGTCGAGTGGCTTGACTGTTCGTTCTCACCACATTTTGACGTCTTCTGTACATATATTAGAGTACAGACGCACGGGAAAATGGAATCTATATGTTTTATATAATATCTAGATGGCGTAGTATTATTAATTTGCTTTATGACAGATTCTTCACTCGTAAAAACGGACAGAAAAGAGCATACTGCCTTGTCGTTAAAAAATACAAAAATAACGAAAACAAATAGAAATATGTCATAAAACTTAACTTTATTATTTATCTCTTTACGTTATAAATATTTCTTACACTTCAGAAAGCCATTTTCCAGATTTGCAGCAATTTGCTCTTCTTTTGACAGTCATATTGTAAAAACTGCCGATCGAGTGACAAAGTCAACAACAAAAAGCTCAAAAACATGCCCTAAACATGGCTCAAATACCATGAAAACCCACACAAATGAACTGGACAATTTTTGTGAACAGTTACATGAACATTAAATCTTACGGTAGTTTGAAAACGTACCTCAAAAAAGTAATTTTGTAGTCACAAAATCGCTAAAACAGCAACTCAGGTTTCAGCAAATTTCCAAGATGGCGATTTGTGATGACGTCATTCAAAGTTTCAGCCAATGAGCGCACGCGTTATATTGTAGTGACGCCATCTGTGTGTCTGTCCTCTAATAACACATGGCTCTCGACCAATCAAATCGCGCGTAATATACCAATTATTATATAAATGGGTTATAGTCCATCAAAAATCGTCGTTTAACGTTTTGGCCCGTTTTTGAGCATTTTCTATTAGCAACATTTTTTATCAAAAGTGTCATATTGGGCCATTGTTGATCATTTTGCATGGGCTATAAGCCATCAAAAATCGCCATTTTGGTCCATTTTTGACCATTTTGCAAGGGCTATTGTCCATCAAATATCGACATTTTTCACCATTTTTCACCATTTTGTATGGGCTATAGTCCATTAAAAATCGTATTTTCCACAGGAAGCCCGACTAATAATAAATGTCTATAGCGGCATTGCTGTCCTAAGCGCTTTACAATCATCTTAAAGCAGTCTTGCCTACTGTGTTTAATGCCGTTTTTTGCGCAACTCAGCAATAAACGGCAAGCACATGCTGCTCATGTATTATTTAATAAACTTTTGATATAGATAATTTTATCTTTCTTGTATTTATCTATCTCTCGATGAAAATCGCCATTTATGAAAAATAAAAGTTAAATTTTAAAACTGATCAGATTGGTTCAAAACGTCAAAGAAAAGCAATAGAAAAGCAACGAAAAATAATATTAAAAAGATTAACAGAAAGAAAAAAAAGTGACCGGACCGGGACTCGAACCCGCGCGCTACTGAGATAATTTATGCAAAACACTAAAAATCGACTATACACCCAGACTTAAATGCTGAGTCACCGTATGTTACGTATAGGACGAAGATTTCAGCCTCATCCGCGCTATCGGGTAGTACACAATCAGCGAAGTAGTCAAAGAGGGAGGGAACAGTCGTATCCTAGTCCTAAATGACTGCCCCTTACCACATCAAGCTATCTGTACTTCCGATTGATTTCGTGGGTAAATTTAGTAGTGTATCGTGTAACGGTTATTGTTATGGTAATTTATTGACTAACGTAGTCCTCTGGTTAAGTGCTGGGATTTGGAAACCAGCGACCCGAGGTTCGATTCACGGTACGTGTAACATTTTTTTTTTCTTTTTTTTCTTCTTCTTTTGTTTTCTTCTTTTTTTTCTTCTCTTGTTTTTCTCTCTAGTTTTCATTCTCTATTTCTTTCTTTATCTTCTACCATGTTAATACAAAATAAACTTATCACAGAAGTTCATATCAGTTGCATACCGCATTAATTGAATCTATGTCCCTGGTGTATTAATTAATGAAATAAAATGTCACTCTTATTAATCATAGGACGATGAAACTATCTGATTAATAATAAATTCAGGATTTACCTAGCTGAATTACCCGGTAAAACGTTCCAAACTACTATCCTGCATCCGTCTGTCTGTCCGTCCGTTCTTCCCGATCAGTCCCCAGTCTCTCCTTGACAAGTATCTCGCGGCCAGATCATGCAATCGGCTCAGTCCCAATTTGTTAATTAAGTGGCCGTCTCTATAAAAACCTCTCAGTCGTTTTCGCTTCTAAAATGAATATCTCCCAAACTCCAGCTAATGAAAGACTATATCAAGGTTAAAACTAAAACGGGTTTGGTTTGCTTCAAAATATTTTTGTTTTATTTTATTTTATTTTTTGAAATGATTCCGTCTGAGAGCTGGTCAAGAGGTCAAATTTGTGCATGAAATTATGCACTTTTTTACGGCGCTGTACAAACTTCGTCTCGCATTATCCAGCGAAACTTTTTATATCATGTTGTAGATAAATGTATCTAGTTTGTCTAGAGGTAAAGCGTTATTCAATCGGTTCAGCCATTTATGAGAAAATTAGTTGATAATTAACCCCACTAAGATCTAACTGAACGGCGGCTCAAAATTACCCAACTTTACTCGATTATTTTGCAAAAGTGGCACCTCGATGGACTCTCTCATTGACACAGTCGGATTGAACATCATTCCATTTACACAAATCTGTAAAAACCCGTGTACGTTTTGGATATTTCAAAAGTTACGACAATTTCAGTTGGTGCATGTTAGACGATTTACGAATATTAATTAGGTGCAATATCTCAGATATCTTATCCATATGAAGTTGAAAATAGCTTACCTCCTTCCTAAATCGCTGTATTTGGAAATGTTGACCTGGAATGAAGTCTAGCATGGGTAAAATGGGAAACATGAGCGATTTAGGAAGGAGGTAAGCCGTTTTCAACTTCATATGGATAAGATATCTGAGATATTGCACCTAATTAATATTCGTAAATCGTCTAACATGCACCAACTGAAATTGTCGTAACTTTTGAAATATCCAAAACGTACGGCACAGGTTTTTACAGATTTGTGTAAATGAAATGATGTTCAATCCGATTGCGTCAATGAGAGAGTCCAGCGAGGTGCCACTTTTGCAAAATAATCGAGTAAAGTTGGGTAATTTTGAGCCGCCGTTCAGTTAGATCTTAGTGGGGTTAATTATCAACTAATTTTCTCATAAACGGCTGAACCGATTAATAACGCTTTACCTCTAGACAAACTAGATACATTTATATACATGATATAAAAAGTTTCGCTGGATAATGCGAGACGAAGTTTGTACAGTGCCGTAAAGAAGTGCATAATTTCATGCAAATTTGACCTCTTGACCAGCTCTCAGACGGAATCATTTCAAAAAATAAAATAAAATAAAATAAAAATATTTTGAAGCAAATCAAACCCGTTTTAGTTTTAACCTTGATATAGTCTTTCATTAGCTAGAGTTTGGGAGATATTTATTTTAGAAGCGAAAACGACTGAGAGGTTTTGATAGAGACGGCCAGTTAAGTGTTTAATTTCCTTGATTTTTGATTGTTTTGCATGGCCTATAACCCACCAAAAATGGCCATTGTAAGCGATTTCTGACCATTTTGCATGGGGTCACTGTAATTTCGATTCATATACCACAACACTTCGTCTATTTCAATTTCTATATTTAATTTCACTATAACAATTTTTATTTATATTAAAGCTTATGAAATTTAATCTATAACATAAAAATTTAATCTATAGCATAAACCTGCGATTAGAGATTCGATTCCTCTTGCTCCCCTCGATGACCCCGCGTCAAAGATAGGGAAGCACAAGGGGTCTCTCATCTCATGGTACAAATCTATTGAATCTAGATACAAATATCTATTTTACACAATAATAAATTTGATTTTATTTGCTGCTAATCGATTTATAAAAAGCGTCTGAATGCAAATTATGATCAGTTTTTTTTACGCGTGACGTCATGGTGGCCATGTTGGATCCCGATAACAAAGCATTCCTCATTCGCTTCTCTTGATAGTACCTCCAAACATGTCTTTGTGCTTTTTAAAATCTCTAGGGATTGAAAACGGTACCAGCAATAGACCTCTTTAGCTTGTATGCAAATTGCCCATTTCAGATCATGTGATGTAAACATGATATATTCTGGAGAATTGTTCCTTTATATTTCTGAAATTTATTCGTTCATATTGAAAGGACTAATTCTCCAGAGAACACCATGTTTACATCACATGATCTGAAATGGGCAATTTACATACGAAGCTAAAGAGGTCTATTGGCACATCAAAGTATCTACTGTCCCACATTGCTACTGTCTTTCACTTGCATTGTAAACGCGGCAGCCATTTTGGATGACGTCATCAAAATAGCTTGAGTCTTTTATTTTTGAGCCAAATATTCCATGCCTCCAGCTCCTTCTTTCCAGAAATCCTCACACAGAAGAATGCGGAAGTCAGATTGAAAGTTGAGACTGCGAGCCGATTCATTTTCTTTGTCTTTATAATCGTACTCCACATCATCGATTAGCCATCTTGGTAACGACTCAAAAGCGTCAGGAGATGAGCCAAGAGACTGAAGTAGGGTCACGTGAAATTAGGGAAGTGAAAGTAAGGTCACGTGAAAGTAAAATAAGAAATAAAAGAGAGGGACTCTTTGACTCTTTACCAAGCTGCTCGTCCAACATGGCGGGTCGATGAATTCAAGTACGATCGCACAAACAGACAAAGAGAAACAAAAGATGGCTCGCAGTGTAACTATTGGTTACGCTGTAGTTGTTTAATTAAGCACGTTTTTAACATAAGCACTGGCCATCAACATGTGCTTGTTTTAATAGTCTACCTCCTGATTAGAATAGCTGATAGTCTTGAGAATGAAACTGTCAGTTCGATTATTTCCTGAAAGAAAAAGAAACGTAATATTAAAAATTAGTCACTATCGTTCATTGTCTATTTAATAATAATAATAATAATAATAATAATAATAATAATAATAATAATAATATAATAATAATAATAATATAATAATAATAATAATAATAATATATATAATAATAATATATTTAATTTTTAGACTACGAGTTCGAGGTTTCTATGAGGCAATAGTCAACGAGGCACATAGCACCGAGTTGACTATCCTCATAGTAAATGAGAACGAGTAGTCTAATTGTTTTAGCATAAACCATCCAGTAGGTCAGTAGAAAATGACAGAAACAAGCAACAGACAATAATTCGTCGAGAAACTCCTCGGCAAAACGCGACGACGAACTGAGCCGCCATTTTGTTTGTTTACAACATCTATCTCGGGTTCTATGAGCTGATAGACCACTAGTAGCGAACAGATCAGGTTGCAGGATTTGCGATAGACTACTGGATGGTTTATGCTAGATGATAATATGATAAAAAATTTCAACAATTTAGCCAGTCGGATCCAGGAGAGAGGACATCTGATCCTACACTGGGCTTCCTGCATGTGTCTTATTTGATCGGCCGTTAATTTGGATAACAAAGCCGATAGATGGCCATGAATTCACTTCTAGAGTTATGTCTTTTTGGTATTCAGTTGAAGTTTTACCATTGATAAATGACCTACAGGACTCAAGTATAGACCCTTTTAATAAATCCCACAATGCATGATTTTCCGCGCTTGACGTCAAATTTATTCTTTTCAGTTCCATTCATTTTCCTTCATTGTTTTCAGTCTTTGTATATTTTGAATAGAATTCAAAAGAATAAGTTTGACGTCAAGCGCGGAAAATCATGCATTGTGGGATTTATTAAAAGGGTCTATAGACAAGGCCTCGGTTGCACGAAAGGTGGTTAGCGCTATCCAACGGATAAGTCTTATCCAACGATTAAAAATGATGCAGTTTATATCCAACACATTTTATGCGTTGGATAGGACTTATCCGTTGGATAGCGCTAACGTACCATATTTTGTTCAAATACGGCCCTTGCAAAGTTAATTATGGAGATATGGTTTGTGTGCAGGTATAAATACTTACGTTGTCTGAGACAAATCAGTAAAATGCTGACCACGACAAGCAAGATGAATAGCACGGCCACGGCACAGCCAAGGATGATAATCACGAACAAGTATTCCTCTGAAGAAGAAATAAATAACAAAATTAGATTCAATTATTAGTATGACTATTATTATGACTATACAAGCTCAATCTAACGCTTTTCCCTCTCTACCACAGGAAACCCATAATGGCTGGGCTACCTGTGGCGACGCAATAAACAATGACTATTATTATGACTATACAAGCTCAATCTAACGCTTTTCCCTCTCTACCACAGGAAACCCGTAATGGTTGGGCTACCTGTGGCGACGCAATAAACAATGGTAAAACAATAATAACTTCAGCAGTACAAACAACAGACATATAAGATGTAGAAATGTCACAGAACAACAACAATAACCAAATATTTTATGCATAACGTGTGTCACGTGCAGAGAAAAGAAATGAACACCAAACATTCAAGCAACTGCAACGACACACGACATCAATCATTCAATCAATCAATCAATCAATCATTCAATCAATCAATCAATCAACCAACCAATCAACCAATTAATCAATCAGTCAATCAATCAATCAATCAACCATTCATTCAATAAACCAACCAATCAATCAATCAGTCAATCAATCAATCAATCAATCAATGAAACAATCATTCAATCAACCAATCAATCAGTCAATCATTCAATCAAACAATCAATCAATCAGTCAGTCAATCAATCAGTCAATCAATCAATCAATCAATAAACCAACCATTCATTCAATAAACCAACCAATCAATCAATCAGTCATTCAATCAATCAATCAATGAAACGGCAATCATTCAATCAACCAATCAATCAGTCAATCATTCAATCAAATTAAACAATCAATCAATCAGTCAGTCAATCAATCAATCAATCAATCAACCAATCAATCAATAAACCAACCAACCACCCAATCAACTTTATTTCAAGAGGGTAACACATAACAGCTCCACATCGTCGTACCTTCTTTAGTTCCTTTGACTTTTGGAGATTCGGGCGTCGATTCAACTAAGAGATAAGACAAACCCGTCTATAAGTAAATCACTCACGCACTGTTATTCTAGTTCCCTATTCCTAAGGGGGTGGGGGAGGGGTATAACATAATACCTCCGTAAGGGATTTACTTACGCATCATTTACGCATTGCTTTTCTAGTCCTCCTAAGGGCGAGGGGTTCAAAGGGGGAGGGGGGGGGGGGGGGGGGGGGGACCACGGGGGCCACGGGAGGAGATTGAGGATTTGAGGAGGATCAGATAATCCCTCCATTATGAAATCATTCAAGTATTTCTCTTTTCTAGTCCTCCTAAGGGCGGGGGGATCCTAGGGGGGGGGGGGGGGGGGGGGGGGGGGGGGACGGGGGGATTTTGGTTGAGGATCAGATAATCCCGCCATTAAGAAATCACTCAAGCATTTCTTTTCTAGTCTTCCTAAGGGGGATAATGGCAGGTAAAAAATGTTATCCCCAAAACTCAATATAAATTGCAAGTCTAACGATCAGCCGTCCAATTGCCCTATACCACTATGACGTCAAATCAAAACAATCTATTGTTTAAACGCTAAGGATCATGGTCGCTAGAGGGGGACAAAACAGCAACAACACAAAGGATTTCCCAAATAAATGTATTTTACAGACGGTCTGAAAGCGATAAAAGTCACCAAACACAGTAAATATTGTGGGAAAAGTATCGATGAACATAATATCTGGAAACTAGCCAATTTGAAATCAAGCGAACCTCAGCAGAGCAGATTTAGTTCAAATTTCTATTGTTCTTCACGATTCTGTCCCCCTCATAAATAAGCCGTTACGTCATAGTGGTATAGGGCAATTGTCTTTGGCTAAGTGATCATAACTTTACAATAAAACGAAAATAATGAATTATATTGAATAAAGTGTCTAGATTTAGCGAAATAATGAATTATATTGACTAAAGTGTCTAGATTTAGCGATGAAATCCTATCATTTTTGTTTGATATACCTTTCCTTGTTATCATAGCTCCCATTGGATAACTAGGATCAACGGAGAAGTTCCCTAGCTTTCCTGACGTCACTTCCTGTTGAATGTCATCAATCACGTGTCGCACTTCCTGCTGGGATGTTGAGTTGATTAAAACCTCGTAGTCTACTATGATGCTGCCCTTCCTGAAAGTATGGCATTAATTATTGAATTAGTATATTCGACATATACACGAATGTTGGAAGACTGGGTTCGAGTGTTTTGATTGGCTGAATTAGTTACAAGTTTGTCGAGGTGTTTGCTCTCGATGAAAGACTAGTGGAAATATCACTTGAATGGATTCAACGTTCTTTCTCCAGCACATTGGATAGGCTATACAGTTTTTCGAGGTGTTTGCCCTCGATGAAAGACTAGTGGAAATATCACATGAATGGATTCAACGTTCTTTGTCCAGCACATTGGATAGGCTATACAGTTTTTCGAGGTGTTTGCCCTCGATGAAAGACCAGTGGAAATATCACTTGAATGGATTCGACGTTCTTTCTCCAGCACATTGGATAGGCTATACAGTTTTTAAATTGGATATAATATTGTGAACATCTCAATGGTTATAACACTCGTACCCAGTCTTCCATGTATTTTACTTACATCGATCGATGACAATTCATGAATGCATTGAGCTAAGTTAATTAGAGAGTATCGGGAAGTTTGTATATACACATTCTTTGCTGAATATAATTAATTATAAAACCGACATCCCACAAGCCCCTTCGGCCCCACGTTGCATGTTCTATATATGGTAATTTATAATTCAACAGACCTGATATCAGTAATCCTGACTTGCCAAACTTTGTCCCTCTTTTCAATCTAACGAACAAAGCAACACGTTTATAAATATATGATCGATAACTGAGTGAGGTAATCATGTAGTGTCGAGTGCATGCAATTTGGGATTAATTATCCCTCTTAGCAATCTAACGAACAAAGCACGCAACACGTTTATAAATATATGATCGATAATTAGTGAGGTAATCATGTAGTGTCGAGTGCATGCAATTTGGGATTAATTATCCCTCTTAGCAATCTAACGAACAAAGCAACACGTTTATAAATATATGATTGATAATTAGTGAGGTAATCATGTAGTGTCGAGTGCATGCAATTTGGGATTAATTATCCCTCTTAGCAATCTAACGAACAAAGCAACACGTTTATAAATATATGATTGATAATTAGTGAGGTAATCATGTAGTGTCGAGTGCAACTTGGGATTAATTGTCCCTCGCTCTAAGGCCTATTTCAAACGTCGTTCTTTCCAAGAGCCGCGTTTTTAATTACTTCAAAAGAAGCCGCCTCATTATCTATTGTTTGAAATGAGAACGGCTCATGATTAGCACGACGTCTGAACTAGGCCTAATTAGCTATCTAAGGAACAAGGCAACACGTTTGTAAATTATGGTCGATAATTAGTGTATAATTATTATTAGTGTAGGTAATCATATAGTGTGGAGTGGGATTTGGGATTAATTAACGCAAGTTGTAATTGTCATGGCACTGAAGCCCAAGTTAATGTTTATTTGCACTACTCTTAGCCAATCAGAATCGAGAAATGTTTTTTTTAATATTCTCATGATTCTACAACCTCATGCTGTGTCAAATCATCTAGGATGTATTTTTAGCTCGGGCATGCGCACTATCCTAAAACTCGAGATAGTTTTTCTTCGTGAACGTATCAGTACGCTTCTTTGCTGTTGGTTTTTGATTTTTGGGCCAATTTTGGGCCAATTTTTGGAGCACAATATACGAGAACGGGTCTTCGACCTTTTAAGAAAACAGACCTCATGAGATCTGTTTTCCGTAAAAAGGGGCCCTAGCTGTTGACGACGATCCGTTTTTACACAATTCAGCTATCCAGCTGGAAGAGTATTTACTACTAAAACTATCTATCTATTATAACAGTTCTCATATATATATTATTATTATTTCAGACATTTATTTTTCACTTACATTCCTCTCGAAGTTATTCTTGAATTCCACAAACGCGTGTCCTTTTCTATCTTGAATTACTTCGTATTCGATGTCGATCACCTTGGCTCGAAGATGCACTTTAACTAAATCATGTAAACAATGTCAGCTGTAACATTCTTACTACTGCGGCAACGCGACCCATTCATAGCTAACGTGCACTGTCAGAACCAAGTGGCGCGAGAGCCAATAAGCGACTGACTAACTGTCAAGAGATTCTCTGGTCTGTGGCAAATACATTGGAAGACTGGATTCGGGTGTTATAACCATTGAGATAGCAGTTCTTAAATGTTGACAATATTATATATAATTAAAAACTGCATAGCCTATCCAATGTGCTGGAGAAAGAACGTTGAATCCATTCAAGTGATATTTCCACTAGTCTTTCATCGAGGGCAAACACCTCAAAAAACTTTTAACTAATTCAGCCAATCAAAACACTCGAACCCAGTCTTCCAACACATGCCACAGACCGGGATTCTGCAAATCAACTGTAAATTTAAAGAAGCTTACCGTATTTATCGTAATCAGGCATCTTATCATCTGGCTTTTTAAAATCAGGAGCTAAATACAAGAAATATCTAAGTATTTTAACTGTGAAGGAATACGAATACAAACACAGGAATCTCTAAGAAAACAGAAATAATATTAATAGCAACAGTGAAGCGATACACCTCCCGTAAGCGATCACCCCGAAGGTCCTGGGCGTTTCTTTCTCCACTAAAACATTGCTTTTATAACCTCTTTTACAGCTAATTTTAAAAAAAAAGTTGAATGCTGCCGATACTGAATAGTGCATAGTGCATACTGCATGGGGGCACCTCCCATAAGTGGGCACCTCCCATAAGCGGGCACCTCCCATAAGTGGCACCTCCCATAAGCGGGCACCTCCCATCAGCGGGCACCTCCAATAAGCGGGCACCTCCCATAAGCGGGCACCTCCCATAAGCGGGCACCTCCAATAAGCGGGCACCTCCCATAAGTGGACATATCTCGTACGTGGACACACCCCGTAAGCGGAAAGCTATACATTATTGGAAGGGCGTCCCCTTAGGGAGGTTCCACTGTGCATTATTTACGTATTTAACTTTGATCGTTTACTATGCTTACTGATAGAAGTTGACACTGCTGCACTTGACACGGATTCAGCTGTAAAAGAATCAACAAATCAGCAAATGAAAACACGTGTAACAGTTGTGAACAACGAATAACGACGTACCAAATGATCGAGAAGATGATAGCAATGGTGATGGAGATGGCCGTACGGCTACTGCTGTTGAGGATAGCTTTGGTGTTGGTGATGGTGATGGAGATACTAAAGCCATCGATGACGATGATGATGGCGATGAGATAGATGATAACGATGACAATTGTGATGACGATGGCCGAGCGTCTACTGCTGTTGAGAATAGCTTTCGTGATGGCGATGGAGATACTAAAGTCTTTGATGATGATGATGATGGTGATGATGATGATGATGATGGCGATGACAATTGTGATGACGATGGCCGAGCGTCTACTGCTGTTGAGGATAGCTTTGGTGATGGTGTTGGCGATGGAGATACTAAAGCCTTTGATAATGATGATGATGACGACAAGGGCGATGACAATGGTGATGACGATGGTCGAGCATCTACCGCTGTTGAGGATAGTTTTGGTGTTGATGATGGTGATGGTGATGGAGATATCAATGCCTTTGATGATGCTGATGATGATGACGATGAGACAGATGATGGTGCTGACAATGGTGATGACAATAGTCGAGCATCTACCGCTGTTGAGGATAGTTTTGGTGTTGATAATGGTGATGGTGATGGAGATATCAATGCCTTTGATGATGCTGATGATGATGACGATGAGACAGATGATGGCGCTGACAATTGTGATGACGATGGGCGAGCGTCTACTGCTTTTGAGGATAGCTTTGGTGTTGGTGATGGAGATATCAATGCCTTTGATGAAGATGGTGCTGTTGATGCTGCTGCTGATGATGATGATGAAACAGATGATGGCGATGACAATTGTGATGACGATGCCTCTGTTGAGGATAGTTTTGATGTTGGTGATGGTGAAGGAGATATCAATGCCTTTGATGATGATGATGATGATGACGATGAGACAGATGATGGCGATGACAATTGTGATGACGATGGTCGAGCGTCTACTGCTGTTGAGGATAGCTTTGGTGTTGGTGATGGGGATACTAAAGCCTTTGATGACGATGATGATGATGATGATGATGATGATGATTGCGATGGTGGTGGTGATGATGGTTCCACTGTAGTATGTCCAAGAGTCGATATATCTGTGATATAAGACAACAATCAGTATAACTGAGCTATAGATACGGCAATAATAGGCATAAATAGAAACCAACTAGCATACTATCACGAATCCTGTAATCTGATTAAAAAACTTACTCACTAAATATTTATTGCGTGATAGATAGTGAGTAGCGAAAATGCCGGCGTTTTGAACAAAAACAAAGCGAAAAATCAATGAATATTGGCATAAATTCGAAGGTAGTATGCTAGTTGGTTTCTACTAAAACAATTAGACTATACTTGTTCTCGTTTTCTATGAGTTCAAATAGTCAACTCGACGCAACGCGCTTCGTTGACTATTGACTCATAGAAAACTCGAACTCGTAGTCTAATTGTTAAATATAGGGTGAACAATATCAAACTGTTCAAAAATATTGTCCATGAAATATATTTTAATACTGAAAAAAACTACGAGGTGATGAATGCAATACCTGCTTATTCCGTCCATTGCTTTATTCCTAAAATATACCTATATCACTGTCAAGCGGTACGTCTTCAGTCACGTGACAGTTCGTCATTATTAAAATATACGCTGTGACGTAGACAACCTTTTATGTAAATGACTATAGTTAAAGTTAAGTATTTTTAGAGATTTGCATTCCACAAGCTTCTAGCTTTAACCAATATCGTGTTTATTAATAAATAAAAGTTATATATGATTTGTATAATATTGTAATTCGACTAAGATGCAAAGTGGAGTACGGTAGTGCTTGTCCAACGCACATGTCTATTATTTCATGTTTTACTATAATTGTGATGATAACAAGCAGTTTTCACTGAGAAAATCAATGCTAAATTCACGCAAATGAGGACGATTTTGTATCCGATTCCGTTATGTAATATATATAATATGAGCGGCCGTGTTGTATGAGATCAATGTACAATCACTAGCCGAACACGAATATTGTATCGGACTTATCATATCCACAGATGTATAAAATCTTGTTCTACTATAATTTTCAAGATACCAGTAAGTTTGGCCGAGAAAATCAAAGTTAAAGTCTATGTAAATCAAGACGATTTTGTATCAGAAATACAAGCTCTTCCACGGTTATGATTTATGTTGTGTTTTCCTCATGAATTGTTAATGAGCTGGGACAATAGCACCACGTACGGGAGTGCTTTGTTTGATGTGCCATTTTGAAAGAACCAAGAATTCTATAAAAAATACCAGTTCATTTTTATTGAAATTTCTTAATTCTTTGTTGCATAATCAAGTGCATACAATTTAAAGATTCAAGCCTGGATTAAAGCAAAGGCGCGACATACGCTGAGCCTGACTCAGTAATGCTGCATTACTCAATAACGGTGCTTGTCTTTTGTTACACCTTAGTATTGCATAAATGGTGTCCTGAGTCTGCGTATGTTGTTTGTGCTTATGCTTATGTCGCTAGTGTAAACCATAGAAAATGTTGCCTATCACCCCTGTAAGATTGATTAAAAAATATATTCAATATATGCTGAATAGTTGGTGGGTTCAGTATTTTGTGATTTGAATCTTGCGCTTATGAGTTATAGAGGTTTGAAATCTCAATATGCAAATTTGATGACGTCTACTAAGGAATCATTTATTATACAAAAATGCCCTTGTGCTGATTATTTGAAAACTTACTGAATATTTTCACAGTCTTTATGAATATGATTTTATAACTTTTTCCCCATTTCAAAAAATAAGTTATTCTTGAAAAAAGTCTAAATAACTATGACCAATTCCTTAGTAGACGTCATCAAATTTGCATATTGAGATTTCAAACCTCTATAACTCATAAACAGAAGGTTCAAATCACAAAATACTGAACCCACCAACTATTCAGCTTTTATTGAATATATTTTTTAAACAATCTCACAGGGGTGATAGGCACTTTAAGTTCCATACTTTGCTCCTGATACTTTTATATATTTGTTTGCTTTCGATATTATTACACCTTATTTTCTTATCAAAATCGATAATAATAATAAATATTTACAGTTTCGATCTCATAAAATAAAAAAGCGTGATAGAACGAATATCAACCAACCAAAATACGACCCTGTCGACGATGGAGAAGTTGTAGGTGATGTCATAGTATGAGCAGAACTGGTCAGCGGTGGCTGCGATGATTGGTTGCTAGGTAACACAGTGTCCCATGGTAGGAGTACAATATTTTTGAAGCCTTGATGGTCGTGTTTGGTTTTGTATGGAGAGGGGTAGTCGTCTGTAGAATGGTAGGCGTATACTACCAACATTGGACCAAGCTGTGGAATTATATGAAGCACATTGGGGAACAGATTACATGAGAAACAAATGTTTCAACAACAGACATTAGCAATACTCAAATAAAAATAAATAAAAAATAAAAATAAAAATTCCATTTTCGCTAACCGCTAGTCCGTTTACATTTATATACAGCTATTTCAAAAAAGGTTGGTGAAGGTTTTGTTGCATCATATCAAGAAATCTGTGCTTTTTTCTTAGACCAGCTACGGGGACTGGGCACGAGTTTACCGGTCCCCCTATGTTAGGTTTCCCAGTCTTTTTGGCCGTGTTACAAAATGGAGGACAATGTTTACATTCATTTACTCGATTTGCTGTAAGTTTGGATGGATTTTTCGATAAAAATCGTACTTTTAAGCGAAAAATATTTACAGGGTTTCCAAATATGGTAAGTACAATGCCCAAATATGGACATAGGAAAGCTGGCCGAGCAACAGCACACTTTAATGGGGGATTTCTTGATATGTTGCATGTTGCATCTTGCATACCAAGCCCGAAATGTATTGTGGATCATAGATAAATAATGTCAGCATGCACATACAGAAGAAAATATGCCTGCTCCATATTGCGAAGACAAAGTTTGGGAAAATTCCCAGAGTTCATAATTGTTGTGACCTTTCGCTGACTCCATTCACATCGTCCATAGTGCATTTCGGGCTTGGTATGCAACATGCAACATGCAAGATGCAACAAAACCTTCACCAACCTTTTTTGAAATAGCTGTATTAGAGTCGTTTTCGTATGAGTGGGGAAGTTACGGTACCGTGCCGTATTGAAAGAGTTTGATTTGATGCTTTTTGATTGGTTCAGAAAGGATCAGCCATTTGAGTGTCACGGTACCGTAGATTTCCCAATTACCATTAGTATTGGCTAAACATATATTGCTTGACATCAATCAGCTGTCCTTGAATCTCATTATTATTTACCTTCGACTGAGGGGCAAAACTGCCCTCCCTGATGTGCTATATATCAAGGAGAGAGTACTCTATTGAAAAGGTACGGCTGACAATTCAGCTGATGAAAATTCCTCACGAGACCGGAAATTACGTATATTGATATCAAGTGATATTAATTAAAATTCCATAGTGTCGTCAGTACGTACCTTGATATCAATGTCTTTTGAGTCTCCTGTTAAGCGTTTCCTATGCAACTCCAAGGTAGTTGTCCCGTTCACTTCTTCAGAGTAAGTCATGTTATAATCCTGCTGGATGTCTGCTAATGGTTCTGAGTATCCAATGGAGTGTCGGTCCTTCAGATAGAAAGTTATATAGAGTAAATAATGCATAACTAGGATTTGCCCCTAAAAGTAAGAGAACTAGAAACAAGACCAAAGTATGACAAAAATGTTGTATCTTCAACCTCAGTTTTAATAAAAAACTGCCAAGCTTTCGGGCTAAGCGCCCATCTTCAGGGCTAAATGCAAAAATATATAATTACAACGGCTATAAGACCAAACTAATTGAGTGCAAAAACAATTATCATAGCAACAGTAGCAGAAGCCGAGAAGCAGAAGCAGAATCAGAATCAGAATCAGAATCAGAATCAGAAAGCAGTAGCAGTAGCTGTAGCAGTAGCAGTGGCAGTGGCAGTGGCAGTAGCAGTAGCAGTAGCAGTAGCAGTAGCAGTAGCAGTAGCAGTAGCAGTAGCAGTAGCAGTAGCAGTAGCAGAAGCAGCAGAAGCAGCAGAAGCAGCAGCAGAAGCAGAAGCAGAAGCAGAAGCAGTAGAAGCAGAAGCAGAAGCAGAAACAGAAGCAGAAGCAGAAGCAGAAGCAGTAGCAGTAGCAGTAGCAATAGCAGAAGCAGCAGCAGCAGAAGCAGAAGCAGCAGCAGCAGAAGCAGAAGCAGAAGCAGAGGCAGAAACAGAAGCAGCAGAAGCAGTAGAAGCAGAAGCAGGAAACAGAACTGACAGAAACAGAAGCAGAAGCAGAAGCAGAAGCAGAAGCAGAAGCAGAAGCAGAAGCAGAAGCAAAAGCAGAAGCAGCAGCAGAAGCAGCAGCAGAAGCAGCAGCAGAAGCAGCAGCAGAAGCAGCAGCAGAAGCAGCAGCAGAAGCAGCAGCAGAAGCAGCAGCAGAAGCAGCAGCAGCAGCAGCAGAAGCAGCAGCAGAAGCAGAAGCAGAAGCAGAAGCAGAAGCAGAAGCAGAAGCAGAAGCAGAAGCAGAAGCAGAAGCAGAAGCAGAAGCAGATGCAGAAGCAGAAGCAGAAACAGAAGCAGCAGAAGCAGTAGAAGCAGAAGCAGGAAACAGAAACAGAAACAGAAGCAGAAGCAGAAGCAGAAGCAGAAGCAGAAGCAGAAGCAGAAGCAGAAGCAAAAGCAGAAGCAGCAGCAGAAGCAGCAGCAGAAGCAGCAGCAGAAGCAGCAGCAGAAGCAGCAACAGAAGCAGCAGCAGCAGCAGCAGCAGCAGCAGCAAAAGCAAAAGCAGAAGCAGAAGCAGAAGCAGAAGCAGAAGCAGAACTGAGCAGAAGCAGAAGCAGAAGCAGAAGCAGAAGCAGAAGCAGAAGCAGAAGCAGAAGCAGAAGCAGAAGCAGAAGCAGAAGCAGAAGCAGAAGCAGAAACAGATGCAGAAGCTGAAGCAGAAACAACAACAACAATTCAACAACACAATTCAACAACAACTGGCTACAACTCAATAATCAACCAAAGTTCTGGCGTTTAAATTTGAATTGATCAGAAACAAATTTGCAAGGCTACAAAGACAACATCAACAACAATAAAACAAAAGGAGCGACAACAATAACAACAACTATCCAACAACCAATCTTCTGTACCATATAGATTTTGATTGAATTATAGAACACTGAATTTGCAAGGCCACAAAGACAACATCAACTTGACTGAACAAAACGAGCGACAAAAGGAGCGACAACAACCGACTACAACTAAAACTTCTGCACCGAGTAGATATAACAAATTTGCAAGGCAACAAAGACAACAACAACAACAACAACAAAACTCGAGCGACAACAACAACAACAACTCTTAGCAACCAAACCTCTGCACCGTGCAGATTTTGATTGAACAACTTTATAAGGCCACAAAGACTGAATTAAATTAAAAGCAATGTTCCAGTTCATTGCGGAATATTGTGGATATTCTATATTTAGCATGCAGTCATCTTTTGCTCCTTGAAGAACCCTGTCTTATATATAGCAGTAAAGAGCTTCAAGTAGAAGGTCATTAGATGTGTCAGTTTTAAAAATAACTTATCAAAATGAATATGTAGATATCTAGGCAACGTTGAGATTTGAATGTATCAAGGATTTAAATTATTTGATGACATTAATACATTTACAGCTCATGCCAAATCTGACAAGGAGGTTATATACTGGGTTTCAAATCAGCTTCGCTTTTGAGGGTCGCAGTGGCGGATCGTTCCAGAAACGCCATTTCCTGCATTTTAAGGACAAATCATAATTTCAATTTCATTCTACTTTGCGTAAAGAACATGATCGGCTTCACAAAGGGAGGTTCCATAGAACCCATGGAACCACCCCTGTATCCCGGCGCCACTGGGTCTGACTCATCCATAGGTGCCTGTCTCATGTCTTACTGATAAGGATCATTAAGGACATCGAAGAGCCACTATAGATCAATTTATTGGTAAGCCTTTCGAAACCATTAAAATTGAATGACCATTGAGAATCATTATCTGATAAGTAGTAAATTATTGTCACGTGTGTCGAGTATTCTATCGATTATTTCATGGATCCACAAATTGATAGCATGCAACTCAAGTAACTTTCAGAATGATTGAGATTTTATACTTATTCAGTGTTTCAAGTCAAATAAAATAAAATAAAATAAGTCACTTGTAGGAGGAACTAAATATTTGTACATTCCCGACAACAGATCTTCAACGAGTAACTTTATAATAATAAAAGGTTATAAAGAAAATCTATGACACCATAAATAAGAGTACTTAACTTAATTACTGACGTATCGAGCCTTAGCTAGCCCTTCGTCAGAGAACTAAGGCTCCAAACGTCAGTAAAGTTAAGTAGTCTTTTTCATTTTCAGCCATGGTGTTATAGATTTCCTTTAACCTTTGAATTTATCATTATAAACCATTAAATAAACTTTCTACGGAAACATGTACTAGATGAGGATGTACTCAGTTCCCGACAACCCTCGACAACCCTCAGTTCCCGACAATTCATGTTGAACTAAATAAGATCTCCTCATTCTAATTTCCTGTACACTTTACTCGCGATCGGTGATCTTGAACTCACGCTATCTTGGACATTTTTTTGCATAGATTGATTCCCTTCACTCGACTGTATTTAGTTTCTAAATTACATCTTCTTTACACCTACCGTTAGAATTCCTTTCCCGCCGGCAACTTTGCCAATAATAACATCATAGCCTTGCATCTGATATATTTTATGAGCGAATCCAAAGCCGACCCATCCAATCGCCTTCACCTCCAAACCAAACAACAAGATATCTTTATTCACATCGTACTTCCACGAGAGTTTCACACTTGTGTTCGTTTTATCAAGAAACGTCGAATGGTCGTAGTTTTTAGTGAGTTTAGCCGGGGCTAGTTGAATAATACAAGCCAGAACCAAGGAGATAGTTAGAACGTTCATGTTTGGAGTGAAATATCCGTGGAAACGAACTAAGCAAAGATGATCGCATGACTTACTTCAGTTGTCATCCAAATGATTTGTCTCTCGGCAATTAATTATAAACGTGCAAGGGCTAGGTACTTATCAGTCCCAATATATATTGATATTGGACCAACGTATATTGGATGGCGATGGTATACCACTTCCTTTTTATATCATATTTGGTTTCGTGAAAATTCTTGTTAAAAAAAAGAAGAAAATCAGTAAAAAAAAAGAAGAAGAAAAAAGAACGGTTTTCGCCCCCGTTAAGGACAGTATTTAGTGTCATTACCGGTGTCATTTCTTTGATGTATTACTCTGAATTGAATATAAATGCAGAGCAACTAAGTAACTAACACTGAGATTAGTTGCTTCTATAAAGCTAAGCCACTAACTCAAGAAATATTTTAGCGCAAGGAAATGTTCACACAAGAGAAGCGTTCCATGTGCGTGAACACGAGAACTTACTGGCAGCCATGATGACGTCTGATATCAGTCGACTATAAAGTACAGACACACAGTTGAACACCGAGAGAAATATTGCCGGTGACATGCATGATTTCATCATGTGTCTATCTGTACAATTTGTTGCGCGCAATGTTGCAGAAGTAGGATTGCATTGTACTTGAATAAGCTGGCTCGCAATTACAGGACAGACACACGCTATAATCATCATATTCCCAGCAATGTTGCACTATGGAGTGTATAGACCTATTTCAATAAACGTTGAGACCGAGAGGAATTGTGGGTGGTTTATAGTAATTGGTATGAAATTACCAATGTCAAAAATTTCTTATGAGATCTATGATGTAAATTTAAAAACCGCAGCTCGTACCCACAATTCCCCTTGGTCTCAGATCATCCATTTCAGATCGTCCATGATCAACGTTTATTGAAATAGGTGTATACATGTCAGGACAACGAAAAACAACTCATGTACACCAGCTAGAGATTTGATTTTAACGAATCGAGTTTCGCACATGCGCAGCAGCAGTCCTTAACTGTACTAAATAATATTCATGAAAATTTATGGATTGTGATTGGCTAAGAGCAGTGCAATTAAACGATTATCTGCACTGACCTTTCCCCTTATGACGTAATCATACCACTACTCCCAGAATCCTTTTCGTATCTTCTTTTGTTATTCTAATACACACCATACCTTGGTACTCTCATAGGAGTTAAAACATTTGAATAAGAATAAGAATTCGAAAAGGATTCTGGTAGTAGTGGTATCGCTACGTCATAAGGGGAACCGGGAATTACAAGGTAGTTTACAGTTCGGTGCAAACTACAAATTTGTTCATGAATGTTATTATTATTTATTTATTTTTATTATAATCATATGATTTTCTCGTGTACAATTCATTTGAATTCGTTTGTTTCTCAGAAATCCAAATTCAAATAATTGCATTCGCACTCAAATTAATCCCAAATTGCAATGGAAACCATATGATTGCCAGTAAAGGTTACTGCGTGAATCCTCAATGATTTTATATGCTCGTTTATTAAAATAATATCAACGTAGGTTCAATAAAAATTCAGTGTTAATTGTGCAACATATTTTTCTTTTTTTGAGATGAAAATAAATCCCCTTAGGTATCGGTCTGTGGCAAATACGTTAGAAGACTGGGTACTAGTGTTATATAGAGGATATTACATGGCCGCTCGGAGATACGGAATACTCCAGTTTCGCGTTGTGTAGAGATGACCGCTGTCCTTGACAAAAGACGCACTTGTACAGGCTTAGCCTCGATTCAGAAACCAGTCCGTACAATTCAAAAACGTTTTTATTGTTTCATGTCAACATTTGTTCGTGTTCTTGTTGATATTTGTGAATTATTTACAGGCTGACTCAAGGCTAACCCTGTACAAATGCATCTGATGTCAATAAGTACAGCGGTTTTACAACGGCATCTGTGAACGCGAAAAGGGACTATTTATATCTTAGTGAGTGAGCGCAGCTCAGCGGCCATGTAATTTACTTTTTATCATATAACAATCAGTGGTAGAAAACACATATTTTCTCTTAAAAAAATCATTATCTTCACATGTGAAGATATCAATGATATCACCACTGGCCACTGGTAGCGGTGTTCATATGGATTTTACGATGATGCTATCAGCCAGTATACCACTGATTGCTATATGATAAAAAGTGTTATAACCATTGAGATAGCAGTTCTTAAATTTTAACAATTATATCCAATGTGATGGAGAAAGAACATTGAATCCATTCAAGTGATATCTCCACTAGACTTTCATCGAGGGCAAACACCTCGAAAAACTGTATAGCCTATCCAATGTGCTGGAGAAAGAACGTTGAATCCATTCAAGTGATATCTCCACTAGACTTTCATCGAGGGCAAACACCTCGAAAAACTGTATAGCCTATCCAATGTGCTGGAGAAAGAACGTTGAATCCATTCAAGTGGTATTTCCACTAGACTTTCATCGAGGGCAAACACCTCGAAAAACTTGTAACTAATTCAGCCAATCAAAACACTCGAACCCAGTCTTCCAACGTTTGCCACAGGCCAGTAGGTAAGTCTGTTGTGGTTTAATTTGTCACTGGTTTAATTGTTTTCTGATATTTGTTTTAACTGACGTAACTCCAACGGAACTTTATCATAAGTTGTCAAAATCCTTCCATCAATCATAAACATGCTGAACGCGGCTTATTTGATATCTCGAATGTAATTGCAAACTACATTTTCTATGATTTGTAAGCTGTCTTTTTTATGTAAGGTTAGCGATTGAAGCGAAAGCAAGTAAGACTACGACAAGTAAATCAATGAGGTTTAAACCAGTGAAAAATGAGTTTAACCACGACATATTTAAAGTCTTTTAAAAATTCCTATTTCCGAATCCATGATGCATTGCGCGTACAAAATCCGAAATTTGAAAAATATTTCAAATCGATTTTCGCGTCGATTTCAACCATCCTTGACCAAAGCACAATACTGCGTTCTACATAAGGACTATATATACACCGAATTCATAATGGCGTATTTTTAGTTTGGCGATACGATACGTTTCTGGTACAAATGATCACTGTCATCTAAGACAATACCTAGAAATAAACATTCTTGGAAAGCTTCTTTGCTGTAGACAAAATATCATCGGAGTTATGACAGATCATAAATAGAGAGCTTTGTATGCATTTTTCAAGTGAGTCCTAAAAAGCCTCGTTTTGGTGCAATTTCACAATTTCAAATGTTCATATCTTCTCAAGGATTTATTATTTGGTTTCAAAACATACACATAGTATTTAGATAATCACATTCTATCAAATCAAATATTTCCTTTTCCCAAAATGATATGTTTTGGCTTTTATGCAAATTAGAAGCAGCCAATATGAATTCGGTTTATAGAGTTCTAGTAGGTGCGAGTAGGTGCATGTATACACACAATCAAAACAATGGCGCAATGCATCATGGGATCGGATACAGAGTCTTCAAATCTTTATTCATTACAAGTTCAAAGATAATCTCAAGTTAGTAGGATTCGAGGTCCATTGTGGGAAAATAAAATATTTCCAGAATATTTTACTAGTTTTTTTTATATTCCAGAAATATTGAATGAATCAGATTGTCTATTCAGTAATATATAGTTATTTTAAAATACGTCCATTATTAACTGAAAGTATTTAGTGTATGTACAATTGTGTATTTTATATACAAGATTATTTGAATATTTAGTTGGTTATATTGACGTTAAGATCATTAACAAAATGTCCTTAACCAACTACCCCCTCCCCCCAAGTAAGTATTTCGTAAGACATCGAAGATTACTGAAATTCGACTGTACCCAAGCCCCAGCCATTTCCACGGTTACCTTTGGCCGGGATAACAAAAAGGGACTGGGAGACATTCTACATTGTGTGATTTTAGGAGGGGACTGGGTCGAATTAAATAACCTTCAACTGTATACGTTATATTGCTATATATATTAGTAGGAATTCACATACTGAATTCAATCGTTATTTAAAAACTGTTATGTCATACAAAAATGCTTAAAGGAGCCGACCCACCCAGACTGCTTTGCGCGCGTGTCCGCCATTTCCTATGCCATCTCAAATCAAGAGATTTCAGTTGTATTCAATCCGTGTAAATCTTAAACATTGTTTTTATAGTAACAAAGAACATTACTTGTTGTTTCTGTATCTTTAATCTCTGTATCAAGCAGTTCTATTCGTCAAGAGAGTGATTTTGGAAGGAATTATCACAAATTATTTGTGATAATCATTTCCACTTTTCTGCTCGAAATAGTAAGACATTCAAGTCACTACTAAGACTACAACACATTCCGAGATATCGCGGTCACAAAATGATAATAATATGTTTATTAAAAAATAATAATTCCATGTAAACAATAATAGAAGCGCGCAAAGCACTGTGGGTGGGTCGGCCCCTTTTAACTTTCACGGAAATGTATCAAAATTAATTCATTATGAATACCGCATCCCACTGCGGACGCGAAGCGATAAGAACGTACAATATTCCTTGTCAAAGGCATAGTGGTGTGAGGTCGATGAGGATGAGCAAGATCATTATAATGATGAATGATGACGAAAATAATGTTGTTCATAATAATGACGATGATGATGATATTGACGCTTGAAGACAACATTAGATACGATGATGTTGATGAAGATGATGACGACAGCAATGA
Organism: Actinostola sp. cb2023; assembly: GCA_033675265.1. Lineage (NCBI taxonomy): Eukaryota > Metazoa > Cnidaria > Anthozoa > Actiniaria > Actinostolidae > Actinostola > Actinostola sp. cb2023. The sequence goes on from JAUJYZ010001301.1 coordinate 84,527, forward strand.
TGATGATGATAATGATGAATGATGACGAAAATAATAATGATAGTGGTCATGATAATGATGAATGACGAAAATAATGTTGATGTTGATAATAATGTTGATAATGATGATGATGATGATATTGATGAATGAAAACAACATTAGATACGATGATGTTGATGAAGATGATGACGACAGTAATGATGATGATAATGATGAATGATGACGAAAATAATGTTGATAATAATGATGATGATGATATTGATGAATGGAGAAAACATTATATACGATGATGTTGATGATGATGATGATGATAGTGATGAATGATGACGAAAATAATGATAACGTTGACAATGATGAAGATGATGATGAAGACAATGATGATAACGATTATATTGATGAATGAAGAAAACATTAGATACGATGATGTTGATGATGATTACAGTAATGGTGATGATAGTAATGATAATGATAATGATGAATGATGGCAAACATAAAGTTGATAATGATGATAGTGATGATGATGATAATAATGATAATAGTGACAATGATGATATTGATGATGATGATGATGATGTCTGATTTATTAATTAATGCCCATACTAATCTTTAAAAGAGTAATTCCGCTGTTTCTCTCTAACGTTCCAGTGCAGGCACTCCGCTAAGCTTCTGAACCAATCAGATATTTGGTTCTCTGAGTTCACGGAGGGGACTGGGTAGATCGACGTGTTTAATCGCACACTAGGAATCATAATCAAAACATCATATTTATATTGAATCACAACGCATCTCTAAGAAATGTGGGACTGATGTGGAGTATAATTAGCCACTTCAAAAACGAGTGGACTGGCAACGAGTTTTTAGAATGAGCTTATGTCACTTGTCACGTGTTTTTTTTATTGTTTATCATAACTAGAAAGGCATGCTGAAATGAGTAAATACGTACAGTTTGAAACGAATTAGATCAGGTAGGACGAAAGTTACAGGTGTCCAAAGTTTGCGGTCTCTATAAGGATTTGTCATGGGTTTTTGGCAACCCATTGACAACATACAAATCCTTACAAAAACAAAAACAGCCCCAACAACTTCCGTCTTATCCACGAAACTCGTTTCTAACTTTCCACATTTAGTAATTTTAGGATGCTTTTTCCAATTATTATGATATTTTGAGTGATATTTTGGTCACCTAAAAAAATATGGCATTAATGTGAGGACTACCCAAAAAAAGTTTTGAAATTTTAAAATGTTAAAAATTTTAAATACTAAATATCAAAATCTGCTGACTTGTTAAAAAATATGCAATATTACACTTATATAGAAGTAAACTCATAAACTTGTTCAAAAAGACAACCAACTTTCCTGTTTGATACATACCTGTCGCCCTTGCATAGTTCTTGTCGGTTTCTTCCATCAAATGACGCCCAAGCAGACTGTCTGCTTTGATCATTGACAACAACCTGAAGGAAGATATTCCGATACAATTCGTATTACAATCAAAACACGTATGAGTGGGAACCCTGTGGTACCGTGACATTCAAATGGCTTCCTTTCTGAACCAATCAAAAAGCTTGCAGATAAACCTACGGTACCGTGACACTCAAATGGCTTCCTTTCTGAACCAATAGCTGTTATCGTAGATGATTACGCCATTCCAACGAATCAGCGGTTTCTCGATGAGCGTAAACATCAAAACGAGACTATCGGGTCGAGCGCTGCTAAAACTTACAAGAGACTATACTGAGATAACCTATGGATTCGGATAACAATACGGAAATATTACCTGCCTTTTTTTCTGCTGAAGAGAAAGTTCAATTGATAAGCGGTGACTGCCCTCGAGTTATTACCAAAGGAAGGCTCAAAGAATGGCTTTCTTATCGCAAAGGGACAAGTAAAGATGGAAGTGCCAAATCCGATGCAACGAAGGCCGAGCTCGCTCAAAGGTAATTACGTCTGAATGATTTGATCCTTATCTCTGCTTAACTTTTACTTTAAGGCAAGACATTTATAATTATTCATTTTTCGTTCAACCGGGTTGTCAGCTATATCAAAAATGGTTGGGAAGACAATTTTGTCGACAAGTACTTACCGTCAAGTAAACAAACTGAAGCGAGGGCCCCAGCGACTTGTGAGTTTCCTGGTTCTGCAGAATGGGTCTCTCTGCTTGATGCCGACGATATACCCGACTTCAACATGCAAAACGTTGTTTCTTACTTTATTGAAAGAAAAGCTAAAGACGACGAGTCTAACAACGACTACAAAAATGTGAGCAATAAAGCGTTGGTTATTTAGACATGGACACGTCCAAAAGATTCAACTCGCAAGTGAGAATGACAAAATGCATTTTCAATGCGGATGCCTTCCTGAAATGAAGAAAAACTCAACTTATAAACTGAAACTCTCATTGTTTAAGAATGGAGATCGTGAAGGAGAAATATTATTTGCTAGCTGTCCTTGCCCAGCAGGCAAAGGTCCCCTTGGCTCATGTAAACATATTGCTGCTCTTTGTTATGCACTTGAAGAATTTGTTCGATTGAAATGTGCACAAGAATTTGAAACTTGCACTTCTAGACTTCAAACATGGAACCAGCCTAGAAAAAGAAAACTTGATCCTCAATTAGTTTATGACATTGACTTTTCAAAAAAGATTTATAGAAGAGAAGTAAGGAACACTGCTAAGCCTCTAACTGATCCAAGACTTCCATCTGATAAGAATAATGATACCCAAAAAGTCAACAAAGAACTACTTGATCTTGTGAAAAAGGCGAAACCAAACTGTGGATTCTTTTATTTGCTATCAGATGAAAAACTTGTCCAAAAAGAAAATAATCATGTCATTATCTCTCCTATTAAGGAGCAACCTGTTTCTTTGACTGAAATATTTAGCCGAGCATCAAGGGTCAAGAGAAACCTTATAGTCAGTGAGGATGAGAGAGAAAAAATTGCAAGGGCAACAAAAACCCAAAGTAATTGTAGCGAATGGTATTTTCATAGACGTATTCGTATTACAGCCTCCAAGTGCAAGCGAGCAATCCTCAGGCCTTCTACAAGCCCAACTAAAGCTATGAGAGAAATATTGCACTACAATGACAATTACCAAAGTGCTATGATGAAGCAAGGCCTGGAAGATGAGAAAAAGGTTTTAAAACTCTATGAAAACAAAATAGGATGTCAAGTGAACGAGACTGGCTTCATTATATCTCTAAGCCACCCCTTCATTGGAGCTTCTCCAGATGGAGAGGTAGATGGGGGACTCGTGGAGATAAAGCGAATCTTCTCAAGTGGTTTAACTCTAAAGGAAGCAGTATGCAAGCGTAACATTTGTAAGAAATCTACTCATGGTCTGGTCATCAACAAGAATCACAAATTTTATTATCAGATCCAACTACAGATGTTTTGTGCTGAATGCAACTGGACTGATCTTGTATTATCTGACATGGATGATATGATTATTATACATATCAAGAAAAGTAATAGCTTTCTTTCTGATAAGATCACAAAGCTTGAACAGTTTTACAACAACCACATCTCTCTAGAACTAGCATATCCTAGAGTTGCTAATGGGCTTCCAAGATTGAGTAAGTTAATTAACAGGGATGTTTGAAATCCTTTGCAATAATACATACTACTCTGAGAAATTAATACAATCTTATGAAATAAAAATGTTGTATTTATAAGACAGTTTTATAAAATATGCAATCATTATTATTGATTACATACTCAATAATAATTATTATTGTAATATCTGTACTCAATATTTAAAATAGATCATATTGCAGCCAGCTGAGGGAGCAATAGAGTTTACGATTACCTCTGAAAACCATACCTTATCCAGCAGCACATCCCTGTGTATCCAATATATGGGAGTACCCCCCCCCCCCCCCCCCTGACTAATAAGATAGAAAATAAAATAATCCACATAGTTAAGGTCTACTATTTCACAGGTTAAATAAAGTTACTATCCCAAATTTACATTTTATTCTCAGCCATCAACTAGTGGTGGGAGAAAGTTTGACAGCATGGCACAAACAAAAAAGATCATGTCAATGATTCCATTTCTGCACAATGTTATTGGTATAAAGTCTAAAATGTGATAGTTTTTAATTCTTTCCATAGCCCTTTCTACGTGTATTCTCAATGTGGCAATCCGTCTTGTTTCCAGTAGTTCCTTCTCATTAAACTGGCCTGACTGGTTCATAAAGGGTGGCAGATTCACTTTTACTCCTTTGCTTGCTAGCATCTCCTGGATGTTGAAACCTCTGTCTGCCATTATAGCATCACCGTGTTGCAGTTTCTCTACAAGTCCTGACCTTTGTGTTATCTCCTTGTCAGAAATACTGCCACCATATAGGGCTGACACAAACGAAATTCCCCCTTTTGGTACAATGCCAACCAAGGCTTTTAAAGTGTTGGTATTTTTGTATGAAGAAAAAGTTAGTTGCTGTGCCTCTGGGTTGTTTGGCTTCTCTATATAAATCTCAGTAGCATCAATTATCAGTGTAGTAGATGAATACTTTTTGGTAAAGCATTCAGGCATGTGTAACCTTACAATCTCTCTTGAAGGAAACGTATCAAGTTCTTTAAGTCTAAAATACATAAACTTAATCCAGGTGTTGATTGTCTGGGATACAACACTCTGACATATCTCAAACCTTGCAGCTAAATCTTCTTCAAGTAAACCAACTTTCAAGCGACACAACACCATGAAAAATTCAGTCTCGACTGACAAATTTCTGATCGGTCCAGGTTTGTACTTGTAATGCTTAGTTGTACCAGATGTCGATTTGTTTCGATAGTCCAGATGGGATGCTGTTTCTCTACCAAGAAAATCGAGAACCAATGAAAACACTTCATAGTTCTCAAACCCAGTGTAAAATCTGAATAATTTATCATTGTTCTTCACAGTTTCAACACTAAATGTTTTCTTCTTGTTAAGCATTTCCAACTCCTTTCTTGCATTTTTCTTTCCTCGTCTAGCTGCCTTTCTAGCTCCTTTATTTTGTTGTTTAATTCACGCTCTCTTGCCTGACAATCCTCGAGTTCTTGTACCAGCATTTCATTTTCAGTTAGCCCAGCAGACACTTCACTTTCCAATTCTTGTACCAGCATTTCATTTTCAGATAGCCCAGCAGACTCTTCACTTTCCAATTCAACTATAGGGTCTTCATAAGCTATCTCAGGATCAGTTTGGGTGCTTTCAACATTCGAGAAGACTAGTGACTCTGCAGCCAGTGAGTCTGCTGACGTAGTTGTCCTTCTATTTGTTGTTGTTGAGGTTGTTGCTTGGTACGAGAGTCGGAGACGAGGATTTTTCCGTTTTGGCTTTTCCACCGTAAACACAAACTTTGTTGGAACAGATCCCGGCTTCAAGAGAATTCTCTGTCCTCCCAGTGGTTTGATGAAGCATTCGGGCTCAAAATGATGGCTACATACGTATGAATTTTTGGTTACAGGAGTGTTCTGTCGACGTATTTTGACGAGCCATTCAGCCTGAAGTTTCTTGTTCGACAACGGCAGTGAATGCCATGACAGATCCTTGCATTCTGCTTTCGAACTTCTGTTGTGACATCCAAAAGCTATACAATGTTTAACCATAGTTAAAAAAACTAAAACAGACGGAAAAATACTATGTAATACTGATATGTGTTGTTGTTGCTCTAAGATTTGTAGTAAATGTTCAGTGAACTCGACCCGATAGTCTCGTTTTGATGTTTACGCTCATCGAGAAACCGCTGATTCGTTGGAATGGCGTAATCATCTACGATAACAGCTATTAAAAAGCGCGCAGATAAACCTACGGTACCGTGACACTCAAATGGCTTCCTTTCTGAACCAATCGAAAAGCGTGCCGATAAACCTACGGTACCGTGACACTCAAATGGCTTCCTTTCTGAACCAATCATAAAGCGTGCAAGTAAACCTACGGTATCGTGACACTCAAATGGCTTCCTTTCTGAACCAATCAAAAAGCGTGCAGATAAACCTACGGTACCGTGACACTCAAATGGCTTCCTTTCTGAACCAATCAAAAAGCGTGCAGATGCATGTCATCCAATCAAACTCTTTCAATACGACACGACACGCGGTACCGTAGCTGTTCCACTCCTATACCACTCACCTTTATCTCGACTCCCGCGGGAAGAATAATTGGTCTGAATGAGAGGGAATGGGGACAAACAGGCGTGATAAGGATGGCGGGAACGCTTGGGTGGACCATGGAGGCACCTGCGGCCACAGCATATGCCGTGCTGCCTGTTGGCGTCGAAAGGATTACCCCTGTAGATGTAACGCAACAACGTGACAAGATCAAATGGTGCAACGCAACAACGTGACAAGATCAAATGGTGTAACGCAATAATGTGACAAAATCAAATGGTGTAACGCAACAATATGACAAGATCAAATGATGTAACGCAATAACGTGACAATATCAAATGGTGTAACGCAACAACGTGACAATATCAAATGGTGTAACGCAATAACGTGACAAGATCAAATGGTGTAACGCAATAACGTGACAATATCAAATGGTGTAACGCAATAACGTGACAAGATCAAATGGTGTAACGCAATAACGTGATAAGATCAAATGGTGTAACGCAATAACGTGACAAGATCAAACGGTGTAATGCAATAACGTGACAAGATCAAATGGTGTAACGCAATAACGTGACAAGATCAAATGGTGCATGTAACGCAATAATGTAACAAGATCAAATGGTGTAACGCAACAATGTGACAAGAGAAAATGGTGTAACGCAACAATCATTAGAATCTGTTTTATTTATTTATTGTGCTTCGTACTCGATTTTACGTGACACAAGATCTCACGCTTGCACTTACAGGTACGCTTGCGCTATGTTTACGTTTACGCTTACGTTTGCGCTTACGCTTACGTTTGCGCTTACGTTTGCAATTACGTTTGCGCCTACGTTTGCGCTTACGTTTGCGCTTACGTTTATGCTTACGTTTATGCTTACGTTCACGCTTACGTTCACGCTTACGTTTACGCTGTACTCACCATCTCCCTGCACGGATGTGATATGATGATCATTACAATAGATATCCAAGAAACACAGGTACGAAGACGGACCCCTATCGACCACAACTTCGTTTAATACCTTTGGAGACAAAAATAAATAAATTGCTTACGTACAACTACCAACACAATAATATTTTTTTGTTTCTTCATCAAACGAGCACGTTCCCATGCTGAGCGCGCTACGCAACCAGAAGTTTTAATCGTAAATATTCGTTTTCATACGAGTGGGAAAGTTACAGTACCATGCTGTGCCGTATTGAAAGAGTTTTTATTTATTGGATGACGTGCATCTGCACGCTTTTTGATTGGTTCAGAAAGGAAGCCATTTGAGTGTCACGGTACTGTAGGTTTCCCACTCGTACGAAAACGACTCTATATTGCCTATAAATTTCACAATAAATAAGAACTTGTGTCGTTGAAAACGGGCTCAACGTAATCATATGCGTAGACACAAAATTAAAGAAATTGGAAAAATTTAATCATGGTACTTATTTTTGTTTTCTATTAAAAATATCAATAAATAAAATAGCTTTAGATGGCAGAGAAAGTACTCTAGGTCCAGACAAGCTATGTTGCATATGAATGCGCTTGCGCTTCACAGAATGAAATGAATGCTCTTATGCTTTCATCCCTTGTGAGTTAGAATCAGAAGTGAGCGAAAATCGTATAATTAGTTACAGTAAAATAATTAAAACTAAAATAATTGAAGTCTTTAAGAAAGTTTAAAAACACTTTAAAGTCTAAATTATTAGACAAACTTTATAATTAGATATCGAATTTCAGATTTTATCAGTTAGATTTTGTATTTTAGTTCATTATTTTATTATTATTAATGTAATGGGTTTTGAAAAGCCTTGTTGGAAAACCTAATAAAGTATGTATGTAATACATCTATAGAATTGCTGTGTTCCGTCTGCAGGATTTATAGGTAAATAATAGTAACTAAGGCTCGAAAGGCTCTTAACGTGTAAAGCTTACCATGCATTGTTGCACCGTGGCTGTGCTCTTATCCTTCTGTTTGGAAATATCGCATTTTAAACGACTTCTGAGAGTTAGCGCAGCGTGGCCTGTAACACAAAACAGACAACAAATCAATAAAAAGAGAGAGAAAACGAAAATAAAGAAAAGGAGAGGAGAGGAGAGGAGAGGAGAGGAGAGGAGAGGAGAGGAGAGGAGAGGAGAGGAGAGGAGAGGAGAGGAGAGGAGAGGAGAGGAGAGGAGAGGAGAGGAGAGGAGAGGAGAGGAGAGGGAGGGGAGAGGAGAGGAGAGGAGAGGAGAGGAGAGGAGAGGAGAGGAGAGGAGAGGAGAGGAGAGGAGAGGAGAGGAGAGGAGAGGAGAGGAGAGGAGAGGAGAGGAGAGGAGAGGAGAGGAGAGGAGAGGAGAGGAGAGGAGAGGAGAGGAGAGGAGAGGAGAGGAGAGGAGAAGAGAGGAGAGGAGAGGAGAGGAGAGAGGAGAGGAGAGGAGAGGAGACAAAGAAAGTTATTAATACTACGCGTAATACTTTACCATCGAGTACACGCGTGATATCTTCACGAAAATTTTCAAATCTGAATGACGTCAGAAACCCGAGCGAACCCAAATGAAATGCCATTATGGGTGGACAACTTCCCTACAGCAATGGAATGAGAACAAATATAAACGTCAAAAACACAGGGAGAGCCTCCCCTCCCTACTCAACAAATGTTGAGAGTCTCACCTGAAATAGCGTAGATGCATAGAGCAGTGTACCATCCCCTCCAAGACAGATTATAAAGTCAATTTTATTCTCCAATTTGTCTCCTAGAAAACACATCCATTGTATAATCATTGAAGAACAAACATTATCAACAAACTATTTAATTATGGAAATAGCAACACCGTCCTCCATGTAGTCTCCCCTCAAAAGTGCTTGAAATAAATGAGTCCCCTGGGGGGCTCAGTAGAGGATTACGGTAAGTTCACTGTCTATCGCAAAATGGGACTAAAGTGTTGGCTGTTTACTTACCCTCTCTGAACGGCACGAGTTTGTCTCTCCAGAGGGCGAATGTGTCGTCATCAGTGATACAAGGTTCAGACGATACTATGTCTTCTACGTACACCTCCATATGCCGTTCCTGAGAAGAGTAAACAAAATATTCATTCACAATTATAATATATTATGTTTATTCTTAATCTAGTTGTAGCTGCTATTGTCGCTGTACATGCTGTTGTCGTTGTTTGTTGTTTGTTGTTGTCGTTAGTGTTATTGCTGTATAACTGTTGATGTATGCTGCTGTTGTTGTTTGTTGTTGTCGGTGTTGTTGTTGTAACTGCTGATGCTGCTGTTGTTGTTGTTGTCGTTGTAACTGCTGATGCTGTTGTTGTTGTTGTTGTTGTTGTTGTAGCTGCTGATGCTGTTGTTGTTGTTGTTGTTGTAGCTGCTGCTGCTGTTGTTGCTGTTGTTGTTGTTGCTGTTGTTGGCGTTGGTGGCGTTGTTGTTGTAGCTGCTGCTGCTGTTGTTGTTGTTGGTGGTGTTGTTGTAGCTGCTGATGCTGCTGCTGTTGTTGTTGTTGTTGTTGTTGTCGTCGTTGGTGTTGTTGTAACTGCTGATGCTGCTGTTGTTGTTGTTGTTGTCATTGGTGTTATTGTTGTAGCTGCTGCTGTTGTTGCTGATGCTGCGGTTGTTGTTATTGTTGTAACTGCTGATGCTGCTGTTGTTGTTGTCGTTGGTGTTGTAACTGCTGATGCTGCTGTTGTTGTTGTTGTCGTTGTTGTTGTCGTTGTTGTTGTAACTGCTGATGCTGCTGTTGTTGTTGTTGTAAATGCTGATGCTGCTGCTGCTGCTGTTGTTGTTGTCGTTGTTGTTGTAAGTGCTGCTGCTGCTGTTGTTGTCGTTGGTGTTGTAACTGCTGATGCTGATGCTGTTGTCGTTGGTGTTGTTGTAACTGCTGATGTTGCTGCTGCTGTTATTGTCGTTGTTGTTGTAACTGCTGATGCTGCTGTTGTTGTTGTCGTTGGTGTTGTTGTTGTAACTGCTGATGCTGCTGTTGTTGTTGTTGTTGTTGTAACTGCTGATGCTGCTGTTGTTGTTGTATCTGCTGCTGCTGTTGTTGTTGTTGTTGTCGTCGTAGACACAGTATTGTAGCAATCCCTAACCTCTATAAACCATTTACACATTTCCTTGAAATGCTCTGTCACGTCTGCCTCCATCAATTTCTTGATAATCAAAACAGTTTCTGCTGGCTTCTCCCATTCTAAGAAGTGCTCTGAAGGATCAACTTGATGTCTAGGAACATAATTACAAGAGTCAGTCTACTGTTCAGAATTCTTTAAACGGAAGGGAACAACGGACACATGCTTGTTGGTATAGTCAACTCTCGCTATGCGTGCACCGGTCTAAGCTGGACTTTTATCTGGCCCCTACTACACTATGAGGTAATGTAATTCACGGGCCAAATGACCCACGTGGCCGGAGAATAACTCTGCTTTCTGTAGCATGAAGCGACTAGGAGTATTGCTACTCGGCCAGGACTGGATGCTAGTAAGATTGGTAAAATTGCAGTGTCTTGCCCAAGAACACAATGTGATCGCCTGCTGTACTATTTTACTGTATATTCACTCTCTCTCGAATGGACCCCTCGCTACCCACGCCGTTTTCGTATGAGTAGGAAGTAGTTACGGTATGGTTTTTGCCGTGCGTGACCGTGCTGTGTCCAAGGACTCTCCAAGGACTCTGATTGGTTGAGCTATGATTCTGTGCGCTGTGATGTCTTGGATTCCATACCGTGACCGTGACTCTGTGCCGTAGGTTTCCCACTCAAACGAACACGACTCTATGACCAGAGACGAGTTGCAGTTAGCAGTTGCGCCGATGTTAGCAGTTACGCCTGGCGCTAAGTTTTATACAACTCGCCCCAGCTGAGTCTGCTGTTTGATTTTACAGCGGTATCTCCCGATAATACATCATCTTTATAAGGTCGTATTAGCCAGTTCTTCTAGACTAACCTTGTATGTGTGCCATCATCTAAGAGATGACCTTTAGCGCCAAACTTGGGCACAGGATCTGGAGGATTCAGTAGAGATTTCTTTCGATTTGGTCGTTCTTCGCTATCCTCAACTCTAGAATTAGAAAGAAAATTCTAAATGACAACAATGCTTTTTGATAGTCTATGTTTATTATTGTCCATTTTTATTTCCCGTTCGTTTGTTCGTTTGTCTGTCTGTCTGTTCGCTCATCTGTTCGTGTTTTTTTTTAGGATGAGAAGAGAAGATAGAGGACAGCGGACTATCCCAATACAAGCAACCTCGTCTTCAAGTCCTAACTGCATTCTGCGCCCAATGTTACTGGCAATATGATTACAGAGTCGTGTGTCCATCTCATTTGACCAAGCTTATTGAAGTACAATGCGATCCTACTTCTGCAACATTGCGCGCAACAAATTGAACAGGTGGACACACGCTGAAATCGTGTGATTGCTGGCAATGTTGCGCCCAATGTTACTGGCAATATGATTACAGAGTCGTGTGTCCATCTCATCTGACCAAGCTTATTGAAGTACAATGCGATCCTACTTCTGCAACAGTGCGCGCAACAAATTGCACAGGTGGACACACGCTGAAATCGTGTGATTGCTGTCAATGTTGCGCGCAATGTTGCACCGTGTCTTCTTAACCCGACCTTTAAATTTGTAATTTATCCACAGGTAGCCCAAGCTGTGTATCAATACATTATTGATAAGAGGATGTATGTGGATCATGTCAATAAAATATCTGATAAGGTCAGAGAAGGGCTAATTTTAAAATGGCTATAACTCGCTCAATTCTCATCCAAATCGCTTCAAATCTTCACAGGCAATAAATGAATGATTGAAAAAGATACAGACGACTTTATAGAGGATGTCATTGTAACTTTATTATCTTATTGATTTTATTGACATGATCCACATACATTCTCTTATAACAATGTACTGATACACAGCTTGGGCTACCTGTGTGATTTATCTCAATAGATTAGGATACATGTATTAGATTCGCAGATTTGTGGAATTCAATTCCGTGGAAAAAATGTAATTACAACGCTTGCCAGATGTTCTGTACAGAAATTAGTTGTGACATTGTGAGGTAAATGCTATTTGTCAATCCAATTCACTTGATTACTTAGTCATAATGATTGTGATAAGATCCCAGATATTCAGGGTACATACATTTGTAGATAAATTGAGTAATTTTAAAGTGGTTTTTGTGGCAGTACAGATAATAACTGGGAAGTTACTTGCGCTTTTTTAATATTTAATAACATATTTTCCTCCATTTTTCACTTTGCTTTCAAGAGAATGTAATCATGATGACTGTAAAGAAACGTTGCTTCTTATTGCTAGTTTTACTAATCTAGATTAATAAAATAGAGAATGATATTTATCATAAGATATATGGTAAAGTGTGGACAAAATTGGCACAATATGGCACAATTATAATGGCTTAACTTGAATATAAATTAAATACAGCATTTCAAAACAAATACTTAAAAAGCAATAACAAGAACCTCTTCTGTTAATTATAAAATAAATAAAACAACATATATTTGTAGTATCAGTATCACGATATTGTATTATGACACTGAAGAAACAAAGCACTGAATTTAAAAATCATTGAGCTAGTCTGGTCAATCGAGTCAATTAAAATATACATAAAAGAAATTATAAAATCCCATTAAAATGTACATGTAGTAATATTAAATAGGATATTGAAGAAACAGAAAACAGGACAGCTTGCTTTATTGAGTTATAGAAGCATGCGGGAATAGGAAGAAGATGAGAGAAGTGTTAGGAGAAGCATGGGGCGTAGCTAAGTGCTTTAATTCACACACTTCTCGAGTTATCGAGCTAGAACTTGTACTGTCAGTTATTCGTGTAGTAGTGTATGTATTCAACAATTTTGTAAATTTTGTCAATTATTATTGTATACACGCCCCTCTTGGAAACCAGCTTCAAGTTGAAGGGGCTAACGTGATTAAATAAAGTTGACCTACCTGCCTACCTACCTACCTACAGTCAGTTGACACATTTGGACTACTAACTTAGTACAATTTCATAACCTGTACAATGTATAATGGATTTCATTTTAAAATTCTGACCACAGCGACTGAGAAATGAGAAGGTAAATATTTTAATTAAATTTTAGGTATAACATTTATGTCAAAATAGCTGTGGGGTTTTTGTGATTCCTTGATGACATTATTGAAAAAAATGTAGTTTTTTTACATATTTTTTATATATATATAATAATAATGTCATTGAGACAAACATACACCATAAGCGTCTACGCATTATTCCAATACAAAATTGTATTCAGTTATGTACATTAACTTTAACTTTTATTTTCTCAGCCAAACATACTGGAATCTCGAAAATTATCTTAAAATAATCATGATTTTATACATCTATAGATCTATGGAATATGATAAGTCACCTGCAGCTCGACATTGAAATTCCCATACAGTATGGATGCAGGGCCATAGATAACCCAAATTCCATTGGTGGGGGGGGGGGGGGGTATTTCCATGGGGGGGGGGGGGGGGGGGGGGGGGGGGGGGGGGGTATTTAAGAAAATATATATTTGGCAGACAATTTTTGTATGGTTCTCTTATTATTATTATTTCTTTTTTTGCTTTGCTAGATTAGATACAATATATTAATATATATATATATATCAATAATCTTCTGTTAGTACATGTGAGCAATTTAATTGTGTTTTGAGTAAACAATTTTTTAAATAAACTAATGAGAAATATTGTATGAAAACATTATAAGATTTTAAGGAGTGTCATATGGTCCCCGCAAAAAGTCAGAGTCTTGCAAAATTTCAGTCAAATTTCTTGGGTCTCGAAGTCTCTCTTTTTTGCAAACATAGGAAATTGGTGAAAAAGCGTCTTGGCCGGGTTCGCAAAAAATGCCTTTTCTCAGAGTCTCGCCTTGACCATTCGATACCCCTATTATAATGCCCGAGCCTCAACTTGACACCCATATTGTTTCCAACTATGTCAGGATTTTAAAGTGGTGTACACTTTTAAAAACAAGGATGGTTCAATGGGAATATGGTATTAGTTGGTATATCATTTCAGACCATATGACCATTCCCTAGAATATAACATATTTTCTTTCTTGAACACATACATGTATATATACATGTATGAACGAATATATCAATATGGAAATACTTTGAACAGACAATGTTAGGCCTACGGCAAACGTCGAACCGAACCATGAACTTAATTCAGTCGAACCTATTAATTTTGTGGATACACTGCATTAAACCTTTATTATTATTATTATTATTATTATTATTATTATTATTAAATAGGCTGATGGATAGTAATAATATGATGGTCACGTGATTATAATTTGCTGAGAATTAAGGCTTATTTTTAATAGGATCAGTGCGACTTAAGTTTGACGTTTACAATAGGCCTTAAACACACAAGGCTGAAAATAGGAAAACATTGAGCTACATGTAAGTGGATATTTATATTCAAGCCTATTTAATTCAAGCCATATGTTACAATGTATAATTAGTTGCAGAGTGTATCCTGTGCAATATTAAAGATTACAATTATGAAATTACACCAAAAACGAATTAACATAAAAATTTACATATAGTACATGTATTGTACATTCTCTACAATGATCTAGGCATACATAAATTAAAACTATATACAAATAATTATACTTTAAGAACAATAATTCAATACAGCTAATGATGATACCTGCAAGATTAACATTTACTACATTTGGGTCATCAATTATTTACAGTATTTAAAATGTACGTAGTCGATCCCCTGTAGATTTTCAGGAATGTATTTTTTACATCAATCTATAGATGTATTTGTTTGTCGTGCGGTTCGCTTTTAATAGCAGTCAAAACAAAACGCTTTTACGTGATTTTGTCTTATCGCAATAAAACTGTGTTTCAATTCCTAGATTCAGATGAGATACAACTGAAAGTGAAGGACATGTAGGCTGAGTATTTGGCAATCGAAGAACTACTAAAACAAAAACATAAGTTAACACACTCCATGTAAGTTTCTGATATGCAAGTAAGGTTACTTAAAATGTAAATATCCAAGAAATAAAGACGAAGTTTGAATATTTCTCCTCTTAATTGATCAAGAGAACTTATTTGTGCAAGCAGCTCGATCTAGATACAAATACTTGCTAAAAGCCTTCTACTCACTTCTAGGTGTTCCAATTCAAATGTACATTGCGAATGTAGAGTATAGTGGTCAACAATGATACAATACAGACTACAAAGGATTTCTAAATTTGGAGTTGTGTATGTTGTTGGATCATCCTGTCGCTGAAGCACTTTCTGTGTACGTGAAATTCTTGCAAATCATGTTGTCAACAGAGATTCCAAAAATGTAAATTGGCATTCGATCGACAGGCGAGAATCACAAACATGCATATAAGTTTACATCATTGCATATAAATGTGCAGTGTAGAAGACACGACGATTAAACGATCGCACAAAAAGAACCAAACAAAACATACCCTGGATTTACACCATTAGGTTTCTTGTAGACTTTCCACGAGTTTGGTCGCCATTTTGCTTGCGATGTGTCATTCTCTTGATCAAATACGTCTCCATTCATCAACTCCTCCATCGTCTGCTTAGCTTGATAAGTCTGACGTGTATGTATGAAGAAATCGTGCTTCAACTGGCTGGAATAGAGCAGATCGCCTGTATCTTTTGTATTTATGCATGATTGAATGACACGAGCATTTTGTAATGTATTTGGAAATGTTGAGCCAGCGATGATAGATCAGCGGATAACAACATAGGATAATACTTCATGTCAGATAATTATTTGTGTCTCATTTCCACTTTTCTTTACTTTTTTTTTTTAATTTCCGCGACATTTTTTTAATCGGCGACTTTTTCATTCTATAAATATTTTTGGACGTAAAATAAGCGGTTATTGTATTATACTATGTCGATATTAGTCTCCCTCGCAGCCGTGTTTAGTGTCGTCATGACACGGCTGCGAGGGAGACTAGGGTCTATGTCGATCAGTACGCAGGTCACTTAATAATCCCAGATCTGTCGTAACGAAGCTAGACAACTTGAGACTGTTAATAAACATTTTAAAAAGAAATACTGATGGATTGATTGTTTTGCAGACTGACTGCCGTGATGTCCCCGAACGACAAGATCTAATAACCTGAGTCAGGATCCCATAAGTAAGGGGCATCCATGCGGGCATCCATGCAGCCAAAATAGTCAAACGCCGTGACAGATTTTTATAATTTTTTTTATAATTTTAAATTTATTTTTAAATGCTACATGGATGCTCCTACTTATGAGATCCTGCCTGGGTCAAAAACACCTCGCACCAATAATATGAAAACAGCCTCACTGTGGTCAAAACACTGATTAACCCGCTTCGTCAACAGAAACAGACCCTTGCGTATCCACGAGTTCCCCAAGGAGGCGCCTATATTGTTTATGGCAGACGATACGAGCTCATTGATTTCTGCAAAATCCTGCATGTTGAAAACTTTGACATCTGACCGCTTTCCTCACCATCACTTTCTTCTTTAAGCCCCCCCCCCCCCCCCCCCCCCCCCCCTTTCCCCTCCCAGCCCTCAATGCCCCGCCCAAACAGAAACAGGCCCTCAATACTGTCAATATCCACGACTTCGCCTAGGATGCGCCCGTTGTGACAGCTAGATAATGACACGATTGGCAGAACTCATTGAAGCAGTGACGTAATACGTGGAAACCAATAAACTTCTCAAACTGCAACCACTTGACCTCCCGGCTTGGCCTGCTGTCCAGACGACTGGCCGATTGGTCCAAATAAGCAACGTATATATGTACGTTATATTTTGTATTCAGAAATAACAGCCGTCTCCAAACGATTTCCCAGTCCGAACAAAGTTACAGTCGGGTCAGCATACATATTGGAGAGTTTGGTAAGTAAGAGTTCAATTAACCGTAACGTAATTTTAGTATTAATACATTTTATATTTTTTTCCTTTTGTAAATAGTTACGCAATTCAGTCACTACTGCTGTGTAACGTATTTAATAAACGATATGATCTATCTATCTATCTATCTTACGTACCTAAAGCAGTATATCGAGACTGTCGTTTCACAAGGATAAAAAATGCTTCCGCGTTCTCGTAAACTCGTACGTAACCTCTTCGTAGGAGTCAGTAATGCGTTTTTCAAAGAGTACGGAACTTACTTCAAGGTTTCGGTAAAGTCACTCGTAACTTATAAGTACTTGTAAATCCTGTACGTAACTTACGAGACGGCTTCAAGGTATCCATAAAGTCAATCGTAACTAGCTTACAGTATTCAGTCGTCAGTTACCTGCGTTTTGTGAAACAGCACTGACCAGAACACTATATATGTAAAGAGCATTGAGACATTCCAGGAGACATTGTTAAATGCGTTGTTTTTATTGAAGAAATGGAGAAGAAGATTATCATTACTATTATTATATCAGGTATTGTATTTAAAGGGGGATTTCGTGTCCTATTATACAACACCTATACCTTATAGGCGAATCTTGAAAATAAATAAAAATGAAAGTAAGTATTTCCATATATAGAGTGGTTTTAATAAACCCGTGAATTACACTTTAGCGTATTTAGCACTACTACACTCTAATTCTTTTGTTTTCTATTGTGTTTATCTGACTATTACACCTCTAATATTAGTACACTTTGTTTCACGGGTACATGAAAACCACTCTAACTTCGCTGTGTTGTTTTACCATAGTTGAATTTGCTGGATCGTATTCTGCCGGCCGTCTTTACACTTGAGCGCTTTATTTACAAAGAAACAAACAGGAAACTAACTACTCTCCAAAGAGATAGATTACTAGTTCAGTTTCTAATTTGTCCCTGAGTTGGTAAAACTCTACTTATTTGTCCCTGAGTTGGTAAAACTCTAGTGTACTGTTTCAGTTCAGTTTTCAGTCAGTTTCTTTATTCACACTATTTTGGTACCATTATACAAAGTTGTAGATGTAAACTAAATTGTTGAAAATCATTGATCCGGCGCATTCGAGCCTGGTCACTGACACCGCATTGTTTTCGGCTCTGCTTCGATCGATATTCCACTTCCGTGTAATGACGGAGCTGAGATATAATATTACCTTTGTAGAGCGTCCCAAATAGGGTTTTCGGGACGCGGCGCGGGATATGATTAGCTTACTGATTCTAAAGAAGTGATTCGGGATTCGAAGGAAAGCATACCGTATGTACCATCAGTTCGGGATTGGGTAGCAAGATAGCCTGGTGTGGCATGATGTAGCCTCCTATGCAGACTTTGTTTAGCGCTTCCGGTTCCCGTCATTGTGATGCTTTTGTGCGAAGAATCGGTTCAATGACTGACAAATCCTTTTATATAATCCTTGTTTACGAACTTCAATCAGTCTCTCTGCAGTAGTCAAACACGAAATACATTGTAGAACATTTCTACTTCGAAATGTCTCAGTGAAAAACAGATTGTAATTATATTTGCAGCAATTTAGCTGCTCGCTTCTCGTGACCAACAGCTCCGAACCTATTCTATGACCGGAAGTGCACAGTGATTGGTCAATTTCGTGTTCTAAAATAGCCAAACTTGTTCAAAGGCCGTCCCATAGACCCAATATGTAGCATGGATATTATGATCCTACTTATGGGCTCCTGCATACATACATACTACATACATATACCGTTTATTAATGTGTCAAAACTTATTATTGCCGATTTTAAAATATACTAAACGGGGAAACTTTTAAAAATATTAAATATATATGTCATTTCACTGTCTGTCTGTCCAACTTATTTTCCAAAGTTAAACGATGGCATGGAGAGCATCTAAACTTGAACGAGCACCAGCTATATATTTCATCATAGCTCTGTTAATCAAGTACAGCTATCAACAGAGTAAGTACTTGGAATTATGACATCTATCTGACTTGATGACCGACTGACTGACTGAAGGACTGACTGACTGACTGACTGAATGACTCACTGACTCACTGACTCGCTGCATGAATGACTGGAAGACTGACTCGATGGCTGACTTGATGACCGACCGACTGACTGACTCGATAACTGACTCAATGACTGACTGACTTACTGAATTAATGAATGAATGACCGACTCCATGACTGACTTGATGACCGACTGACTGAATGACTGAATGACTGAATGACTGAATGACTGAATGACTGAATGACTAACTGACTGAATGAATGACTGAATGACTGAATGACTGAATGACTAACTGACTGAATGAATGACTGAATGACTGAATGACTGACTCGATGACTGACTTGATGACCGACTGACTGAATGACTGAATGACTAACTGACTGAATGAATGACTTAATGACTCAATGACTAACTGACTGACTGAATGACTGAATGACTAACTGACTGACTGACTGACTGACTCGATGACTGAATTATTTCTGACGTTGTGCGCTATTTTTGCAGATTTTGCTTCAGCTCCTCAAGATGTTACAATTACAACTGGAAACACAAACCTTATGAATTCGTATCTTGTGGTAAAATGGTCTAAGCCAGCACGAATTAATGGCTCTCTTACTAACTATATCATTATGTACAGTAGAACAGATGGCTCAGTTTCAAATAAAAGCGTCATGGTGGATTCTGCTTCTACAAGTACTACTCTCAAAGGCCTTTCAACGTACAGGAATTTTACGGTATTTGTCAGAGCCAACACCGATCAAGGTTACGGGGAATGGAGCTCTCCTATTACGTTGCAAACACCAGAGGGAGGTATGTACACTTGTCTGTCAGTAGCTCTTAGTAACCGCGCGTCAGGTCCGTATCGTAAGTTGTAGACCGAGGTTTTTTCACTAAATATGGCACAAGCGTGTACCGCGCAGGCTATATAAATGATGGACGCGAAAGAAATATATACAGCTATTTCAAAAAAGGTTGGTGCCAGTTTTGTTGCATCTTGCATCTTACCAAGCCCGAAATGTATTGTGGATCATATGTAAACAATGTCTGCATGCAAATACAGAAGAAAATATGCCGGCTTCATATTGCGAAGATAAAGTTTGGGAAAATTCCCAGAGTCCATATTGTTGTGACCTTTCGCTGACTCCATTCACATCGCATATTGTGCATTTCGGGCTTGGTATGCAACATGCAACATGCAAGATGCAACAAAACCTTCACCAACCTTTTTTGAAATAGCTGTAGACTACAAGAAGCGCGCGCGCGTAAAATATAAAGCCTTCAACTCTCTCTAGCCCAGCTCTTCTCTTCTGCTCTTTTCCGCGCGCGTAGATAAAAGTGGGTCCAGTTCTGGACTAATCTAAATGTAGCTGTATATTATATATATATATTTTTCTCATACAGCACCTACTGATAGCTGTGAGTCAATTCAGGCCTTTTCACCAAGTCCTACTACCATCTATATGGAATGGAAACCTTTAGAACCTGAAGTCCAGCATGGCATCATTGTTAACTACAAAGTACTTTACATAAAAAGTGATGATGCCTTAGCAAACTACAAGTACGCAGATGTTGGTGTTGGTACGCACAATTATACTATAACAGGCCTTCAGCCATTTTCAGTCTACTTTGCTGCAACGCTTGGAGTCACTATTAAAGGATTTTACATTTCAAAAGCAATGATCGACAAAAAACTAACCATCAGAACGATGGAAGACGGTGGGTATATATTTTGCAAACTCCGAGTATAAATACAGTAGTAGAACCCCGCTAACTCCCATGGGAAACGGAAAATGGTTCGAGTTAGCGGGGGTTCGAGTTAACGGAGTAAATTTGACCCTTGAATTCGAGGGACGTAAAAGGTTACTTAACCATAACATTCTTCTGAGCGCTAGCTCTATAAAGGAAACAAGATCAACTCTGATCTGCTCCTTCTTCTTCTAGCTTGTTCTTGTTCTTCTTGTTCTTCTTCTTTTAGCTTCTTGTTCATCTTCTTCTAACTTTTTGTTGTTGTTGTTGTTGTTCTTGTTATTCGTCTTCTTCTTCTAGCTTCTTCTTGTACTTGATCTTCTTGATTGATCTTCTTGAATTGTTCTTCTTCTAGTTCATCTAGTTCATCTAGTTCATCTAGTTCATCTAGTTCATCTAGTTCATCTAGTTCATCTAGTTCATCTAGTTCATCTAGTTCATCTCTAGTTCATCTAGTTCATCTAGTTCATCTAGTTCGTCTAGTTCGTCTAGTTCGTCTAGTTCATCTAGTTCTAGTTCATCTAGTTCATCTAGTTCATCTAGTTCATCTAGTTCATCTAGTTCATCTAGTTCATCTAGTTCATCTAGTTCATCTAGTTCATCTAGTTCATCTAGTTCATCTAGTTCATCTAGTTCATCTAGTTCATCTAGTTCATCTAGTTCATCTAGTTCATCTAGTTCATCTAGTTTCATCTAGTTCATCTAGTTCATCTAGTTCATCTAGTTCATCTAGTTCATCTAGTTCATCTAGTTCATCTAGTCATCTAGTTCATCTAGTTCATCTAGTTCATCTAGTTCATCTAGTTCATCTAGTTCATCTAGTTCATCTAGTTCATCTAGTTCATCTAGTTCATCTAGTTCATCTAGTTCATCTAGTTCATCTAGTTTCATCTAGTTCATCTAGTTCATCTAGTTCATCTAGTTCATCTAGTTCATCTAGTTCATCTAGTTAGTTCTAGTTCATCTAGTTCATCTAGTTCATCTAGTTCATCTAGTTCATCTAGTTCATCTAGTTCATCTAGTTCATCTAGTTCATCTAGTTCATCTAGTTCATCTAGTTCATCTAGTTCATCTAGTTCATCTAGTTCATCTAGTTCATCTAGTTCATCTAGTTCATCTAGTTCATCTAGTTCATCTAGTTCATCTAGTTCATCTAGTTCATCTAGTTCATCTAGTTCATCTAGTTCATCTAGTTCATCTAGTTCATCTAGTTCATCTAGTTCATCTAGTTCATCTAGTTCATCTAGTTCATCTAGTTCATCTAGTTCATCTAGTTCATCTAGTTCATCTAGTTCATCTAGTTCATCTAGTTCAGTTCTAGTTCATCTAGTTCATCTAGTTCATCTAGTTCATCTAGTTCATCTAGTTCATCTAGTTCATCTAGTTCATCTAGTTCATCTAGTTCATCTAGTTCATCTAGTTCATCTAGTTCATCTAGTTCATCTAGTTCATCTAGTTCATCTAGTTTCATCTAGTTCATCTAGTTCATCTAGTTCATCTAGTTCATCTAGTTTCATCTAGTTCATCTAGTTCATCTAGTTCATCTAGTTCATCTAGTTCATCTAGTTCATCTAGTTCATCTAGTTCATCTAGTTCATCTAGTTCATCTAGTTCATCTAGTTCATCTAGTTCATCTAGTTCATCTAGTTCATCTAGTTCATCTAGTTCATCTAGTTCATCTAGTTCATCTAGTTCATCTATAGTTCATCTAGTTCATCTATAGTTCTTCTTGTAGCTTCTTCTTCTTCTTCTTCTTCTTCTTCTCTTCTTCTTGTTGTTCTAGCTTGTTCTTGTTCTTGTTCTCGTTCTTCTTGTTCTTCTCGTTCTTCTTCTTCTTCTTCTTGTTCTTCTTCTTCTTCTTCTTCTTCTTCTAGCTTCTTCTTCTTCTTCTTCTTCTTCTAGCTTCTTCTTCTTCTAGCTTCTTTTTCTTCTTCTTCTTCTTCTTCTAGCTTCTTCTTCTTCTAGCTTCTCTTCTTCTTCTTCTTCTTCTTCTTCTTCTTCTTCTTCTTCTTCTTCTTCTTGCTTCTTCTTCTTCTTCTTCTTCTTCTTCTTCTTCTTCTTCTAGCTTCTTCTTCTTCTAGCTTCTTCTTCTTCTTCTTCTTCTTCTTCTTGCTTCTTCTTCTTCTTCTTCTTCTTCTTCTTCTTCTTCTTCTTCTTCTTCTTCTTCTTCTTCTAGCTTCTTCTTCTTCTTCTTCTTCTAGCTTCTTCTTCTTCTATCTTCTTCTTCTTCTTCTTCTTCTAGCTTCTTCTTCTTCTTCTTCTTCTAGCTTCTTCTTCTTCTTCTTCTTCTAGTTTCATCTTCTTCTTCTTCTAGTTCTTTAGCCTTCTTCTTCTTCTTTTTCTTCTAGCTTCTTCTTCTTCTTCTTCTAGCTTCTGCTTCTTCTTCTTCTTCTTCTAGCTTCTTCTTCTTCTTCTTCTTCTTCTAGCTTCTTCTTCTTCTTCTTCTTCTAGTTTCATCTTCTTCTTCTTCTAATTCTTTAGCCTTCTTCTTCTGCTTCTTCTTCTTCTTCTTCTAGCTTCTTCTTCTAGCTTCTTCTTCTAGCTTCTTCTTCTTCTTCTTCTTCTTCTTCTAGTTCTTTAACCTTCTTCTTCTTCTTCTTGTTCTTCTTCAGATTCTAGTTCTTCTTCTTCTTCTTCTTCTTCTAGCTTCTTCTTCTTCTTCTTCTTCTTCTAGCTTCTTCTTCTTCTTCTTCTTCTTCTTCTAGCTTCTTCTTCTTCTTCTTCTTCTTCTTCTTCTTCTAGCTTCTTCTTCTTCTTCTTCTTCTTCTTCTTCTTCTTTCAACCGCAACACTAATCTATGGCACTGTTTTTTTTAACCGTATCAGATTGTGCCGATCGACTTCAAAAACATTAACTTTTAAAAACCTAATTGTATATTCATTTATTTTTAGTTCCAAGCCGCCCACCAGAAAATATTTTAGCAACGATGCTATGTAAGCAAGAAGCTATCAGTATCAAATGGAATCCTCTTGAGACAACGTATAGAAATGGAGAACTGTTAGGATACAAAGTGGTGCTAGAATACAAGCTAGTGCAAAACTATGAAGAGTTACGTTTTGAGAACATCACGGTCAAGAACGATAAAGTAACGGTATCTGTCAATGAGTGTAAGAACTACACAGTCAGCGTTGCTGCATTTACGTCGCCTGGTGTCGGCAAGTACTCGAGTGTGGATGTGATGAGCCCTTGTCTCTGTGGTATGAGCCGTGTTGCAAAATGACCTTTGAATTAAGTGATTAAGAGGATATATTTTTACGAACGCACGTAATGAACGCCAAAAACCAATATGCTGGAGAATATATTTTGTGCAATGAAAAAACAGCTTTTAACAAATAGTTCAAGTTATTTATGATTGTTTTTGACCGGTCGGTTCAACATTATTATTGGGCACAATGCAAGATGTTGGAAGCACAAACGGGTCTGTAAACCTGTAAGCCAACGATTCCCAACATCTATTTTGTTTTATGATCGTTGATGTCTCGCTTTGAATGTTGGAACCATGACAAATCGACAGTTTTAATTAATGCATGTAAGTTATCACCAAGATTTCGTACTACAATTAAGGGCATTTTCAAGCTTGCGTGCAGGGAACCACTTGAACACTACCACCAACAACTGCCAACAATGTTGAGCCAACAATACTGGGTGTTGGTGGTCACTACAGTAGGGATAGGTAGGGTGTAGCCTAGGGAGGGTGGGGCACGGGGGGAGGCGCATGCCCCCCTAAATGTTTGGTAAAGATGTTTGTTTCTTTTTGCTTCTTTTGTTTGTTTGTTTGTTTGTTTCTCTTTGTTTCTTTTTTTTAATTCTGGGTGCCCCCACCCCCCACCCCCCCCCCCCCCCCCCCCCCCCCAATTCGTGGGTCCTCGCTACGCCCCTGTTGGTGGAAGCGTTTGTACCTATATAACTTTACATAAACAACATAATACTTATAGGATTGTCTTGTACCTTCAAGGACCACCCCAACCACTCTACTACAACCGCACTATTGTAGCAAAGATGGGCGATCCTGTTGATTTACTGTGTGAGCACTACGGTAGACCTGACGCTGCATCCTATTGGATCTCCCATAGTCTGAGAATCAACGCAAATAATAATAAAACCGGCATGCCGAAGTTATCTAATAACGTCACATGGTACATACCGAAGGCTCAAGAACAAGACAGCGGACTGTACATTTGTGTCCTGAACAATAGCTTTGGTACAGCAAGAGCAAAGGTGTTCCTTGATGTGTCTGAAGGTAATGTTTAATATATTAAAGGTCCGGACACACGGTGCAACGCAACACACGCAACGTTGCGCGCAACAGCGAATTGCAGCGAATTGCACCGTGTGTCCACCACCCTTGATATGTGTTGCGCGCAACAGTTGCAGAAATAGAATCGAGTTCTACTTTTGCAACGTTGCGCGCAACATATTGCATCGTGTGAACAAGTCTGCAGCATTTCTTGCAACTGCCTGATGCTCTCATCCAATAAAATGCGATTCTTTCGTAATTCCGCTGACTACAATAACAGTGGTTTGAGGCTCGTGTTAAATTCGATTGGTATGCTTCTGTTCTGAATTCTTGTTTCTTTTCAGTATATTTCATTAATTTATCAAGATCAAGATTGTCAATCTGATCGAAATTCAAGTAAATAAAAAAGTTCTAATTCGCAAATGTCATCGGCGAAAAGCGTGAATCGCTGATTGCTTGGGTTTACTTGCGTTTCGATCAGAATCATTTGCACAAAATAGCACTATGTACAAAGGGACGTACGCGGCTTAATGTTAACAATTCAATACCTAAATAAAGATTTCTGATGTTCGTTTTAATAGGAACTTCAGCGAATTGCGCGCAACAGTTGCAAGAAAAGTTGCATGCAGCGTGTGGCATTCCCCTAAATTCTGTTGCACCGTGTGTCCGGGCCTTAAGCAAAGCAACACATCTTCCACAACAACAACAACAACCAACAACAACAACAACCAGCAATAACAACAAACAACAATAACAACAACAACCAACAACAACAACAACAACAACCAACAATAACAACCAACAACAAAAACAACAACAACCAACAACAACAACAACCAACAACAACAACAACCAACAATAACAACCAACAACAACAACAACAACAACCAACAACAACCAACAATAACAACCAACAACAATAACAACAACAACCAACAACAACAACAACCAACAACAATAACAACAACAACCAACAACAACAACAACCAACAATAACAACAACCAACAATAACAACCAACAACAACAACAACAACAACCAACAACAACCAACAATAACAAACCAACAACAATAACAACAACAACCAACAACAACAACAACCAATAACAACAACAACCAACAACAACAACAACCAACAACAACAACAACCAACAATAACAACCAACAACAATAACAACAACAACCAACAACAACAACAACAACAACAAACAACAACCAACAACAACAACCAACAACATCCGTGATAAAAAGTCACAAAAAAGACAAAAAAAGAAAGATATCGTTTTTGCAGTTTGGCTTAGTTTTTCTGGTATTGGTGGGAAACAACAACACAAACACGTACTGATGCATCAGATGACTTCTCAGATGTGGAAACAACAACAACAATAGAAAGCCACACACAAAAAAAGACGAAAAAAGTGTCCCTAATACTAAACATACCGATTTCTTTGTAATTTTTGAGATGTTTGGAAAACTGTTACTCGTTCAATATCTAACTAAACCTATTGAAACTTTGTAAACTTACTAATTCTGATATGCTCTTTCTTGTGATGAGGTCAGTGCATTTTTAAAAACTCATTCCCAGTCCTCCACTCGTTTCTAAGGTGGCCAATTGTTCTATCAGAATGGTCTTTGGTCCACTCTGTGGCTATAACATTGTTTAATGTCTTTTTCGTTTTGCTTCATTTATAGATGTTGCGGTTGTTAACATCAAACTGACGCTCCTCTGCCTGGGATGTCACGCTGGCTTCGAGGAAAGACCATCAAAGTGGTTCAGAGATACAGTTATATTAAAGATAGAAAAACCAGTATGTTTAAACCATAAGTAGGATCATCCATGCTACAGATTGGGTCTATGTCACGGCGTTTGAACAAGTTTGGCTATTTTTAGAACACGATTGATCGAAATTGACCAATCACTGTGCACTTCCAGTTTTATTTGCAGCAACTCGTTTTATCATTCGACTCATTTCTATCCGCAGTTCTGATTGGCTGAAAGACCTGCAAATAACTGCGTACAAATAACGGTCTGAGCATGCGCAGTGAAGATTAAGCAATGTTCGCTGCAAATAACGGTCTGAGCATGCGCACTTAATTGATCATTCACAGTGTAAACATGGCAGCTCGTTTTACAATATGTTTTCTTGATGTTTATATTCAATAAATTCCTTATTGATAGAAATGAGTCGAATGATAAAACAATTATTGAACTCGGTTATCGCAAAATATCGTGATTTTGTCAGTGTCTCGCAGATTAATTATTTGCCTCTGCCTTCGGCATCGGCAGATAATTAATCTGCTCGCCACTGACAAATCACGATATTTTGCTCAACCTCGTCCAATAATTGCTTATTATTTGTAGCAACTCGTTTTATTTGAGGCATCTCGTTTTATTTGCTGCAACTCGTTTTATTTGCTGCAACTCGTTTTATTTGCTGCAACTCGTTTTATTTGCTGCAACTCGTTTTATTTGTTGCAACTCGTTTTATTTGCTGCAACTCGTTTTATTTGCTGCAACTCGTTTTATTTGCTGCAACTCGTTTTATTTGCTGCAACTCGTTTTATTTGCTGCAACTCGTTTTATTTGCCGCAACTCATTTTATTTGCCGCAACTCGTTTTATTTGCAGCAACTCGTTCAGTATTTGCTGCAACTCGTTTTATTTGCTGCAACTCGTTTTATTTGCAGCAACTCGTTTTATTTGCCGCAACTCGTTTTATTTGCAGCAACTCGTTCAGTATTTGCTGCAACTCGTTTTATTTGCCGCAACTCGTTTTATTTGCAGCAACAGTGATTGGCCAATTTCGTGTTCTAAAAATAGCCAAACTTGTTCAAACGCCGTGACAGATTTTAATACTACATGGATGATCCTACTTATGGGCTCCTGGTTAAACCTATTTTCGTCATGCAAGAGTCCTTAGATTCGCTTGACTTGATGTTTTACTACATCACAATGTCTAATGAAAGCATGAATAAGTGCATCAATGTTGATACAATTGAGAATATAGGTCTTAAGTTGCTGTTCTTTGCTATGATACTTTTTATTGACTTATAAAAGGTGAGCGAGCTTTTGAAAGACTTGAACAACACTTGTGAGATAAAGACAACGGAGCTTTCGACAATTAGGTAATACGAATTGCGAATGCTTGATGAACTATATATAATATTTAACAACACATCAATTCCTTATATCCTTCCTTCCTTTAATTCCTTCCTTCCTTCATTCATTCATTCCTTCCTTCCATGCTTCCTTCCTTCCTTGCTTCCTTCCTTCCTTCCTTCAATTCCTTCCTTCCTTCCTTCCTTTCTTCCATCCTTCATCCCTTCCTTGCTTGTTTCCGGCTTACTTCCTTACATCCTTCTTTCTTTCTTTCTCTCTATCCTTCCTTCTTTCCTTCCTTCCTTCCTTAATTCCTTCCTTCCTTCCTTTCGACATTCATTCCTTTCCCTCCTTTCTGACTAGTTCCTCCCTTCCTTTTTTCCTTTCTTCCTTTCTTCCTTTCGTCTCTTCTTCCTTTCTTCCTATCTAGCTTTCTCGTTTCCTTCCTTCCTCGCTCCCTATCATTCATTGTTTCATATGCCTATCCAACTTTTTCCTTTAGATGCAACGCATTTTTTTCTTACATGCTCATTTAGACATACCCGTTCTATCCGTGAACTCAGGCTGCTTTATATATTTTATAGTGAGAGAAGCGTGGAAGTGCACATGCAAGTTATCAGTGTTGTTAATGATATGAGTTTAGCAAAGCTGGCAACACTGAAGACCATCAAAGACATGATAATCAAGAAAATACCTCAAGGCTCAATTCTCTACCAAAATGTCACGGTCAAAGCCATCGTTTTAAAAGGTATTTCAGAATGTAATTGATTGTTTTACAAGGTAGTAGTAATAGGGGTTAGTTGAAAACACTGGCCACCCAAGTTGAGCCCATGGTCCGAAGAAAAGGAAGGGGTAAAACGGTCAGCGGTAACGGGGTTGTTCAGCCCACGGCTCATTTCAACTAACCCCTATTACTACTCACGGTACCTTGGAATGAATGAATGAATCGTTTTCCACCTTCGAGGCGGCCTAAATTTGCTGCATTTTTGTTTACGCCACAGACGCACCGCCACCTCCAAACAACCCAAATATAATAGACGAACAATCCACCAGCATCCAAATATCCTGGGGCTTTCCGAATGACAAAGATTTCTATAACATATCAGGATACAGTATTCGACATAGGAAGGCCTCCAAGGAATGGAGCAAGAAAAGTCAACTGTTTCCAGCCAATCAAAACCATGGAAACGCTAAAGATCTTCAGTCGAACACGGAGTACTACTTGATGGTAGTCGCTCATAATGAATATGGAGAAGGGTACAGCAAAGTCATTTCAGCAAAAACAACCGGTAATAATAATAATAATAATAATAATAATAATAATAATAATAATAATAATAATAATAATAATAATAATAATAATAATAATAATAATAATAATAATAATAATAATAATAATAATAATAATAATAATAATAATAATAATAATAATAATAATAATAATAATAATATAATAATAATAATAATAATAATAATAATAATAATAATAATAATAATTGATAATAATAATAATAATAATAAGTCTTTATTCCTCAAAACAAATTACAAATAAGAGATAGAAAAATAGATAAAAATCCTTATTAATAATAATAATAATAATAATAATAATAATAATAATAATAATAATAATAATAATAATAATAATAATAATAATAATAATAATAATAATAATAATAATAATAATAATAATAATAATAATAATAATAATAATAATAATAATAATAATAATAATAATAGTCAGTAATGTAGTGGGTTGTCAGTCAGTTTGTCAGTCAGTCAGTCAGTCAGTCAGTCAGTCAGTCAGTCAGTTTGTCAGTCAGTTGTCAGTCAGTCATTCAGTTAGTCAGTCAGTTAGTCAGTCAGTTAGTCAGTCAGTTTGTCAGTCAGTCAGTCAGTTTGTCAGTCATTTTGTCAGTTTGTCAGTCAGTTTGTCAGTCAGTTAGTCAGTCAGTCAGCCAGTCAGTCAGCCAGTCAGTTAGTCAGTCAGTCAGTCAGTTAGTCAGTCAGTCAGTCAGTCAGTCAGTTAGTCAGTCAGTTTGTCAGTCAGTCAGTTTGTCAGTCAGTTAGTCAGTCATGAGTCAGTCAGCCAGTTAGTCAGTCAGTTTGTCAGTCAGTTAGTCAGTCAGCTTTTGTCAGTCAGTCAGTCAGTCAGTCAGTCAGTTTGTCAGTCAGTCAGTTAGTCAGTCAGTTTGTCAGTCAGTTTGTCAGTCAGATTGTCAGTCAGTTTGTCAGTCAGTTTGTCAGTCAGTTTGTCAGTCAGTTTGTCAGTCAGTTTGTCAGTCAGTTTGTCAGTTTCTGACAGACTGACTGACTGACTAACAGTTGATTGAATGATTAACGGATTGACTACCCTATATACATTCGCCGAGTTGTAATAAAGTGTATGTATATATGTAACAGCTAACCAGACAGTAATCATGACGCTAGCCATTGTACTTCCTTTGATTTTGCTTGGGATTCTCACTGGATTATTCATTTGGTGGAGAAAACAGCGGCGAGAAAAAAGCAAAATGGAAGAGGAACTTGCCATAGAGAAGGTATGTCCTTTTAATACGAGCCACGTTTGTAGCGGATTTACTGTGTCGAAGAGACTGCTCCAAGCCATTCATGCCTTGATACCTTTATTTACACCTGGTTTCAGAATCATTTTCCTATTTGTGATAGTTCAAATATGAGCGGGAGACCTTTATGGGCGTTTAAAAGGGCGAGCCGTAGGAAAGCCCTTTGGATGCCCATCTAGGTCGGGCGCGAATATATTGTAACTCACTTATCAAATCCAACGATGTATCACTCCATGTTTTGCTATAATTTTGAAGAAACAAGAGTATCAAATGGGTTTAAATACAATAAAAAATATAAGAACAGCTGACACAATGTAGAGTTTATATATGTTTATTATGTACGATATTTCGGCTGGCCAATTTAAACCAGCCTTCTTCAGGTACAATGATGGAGACTCAAGTGCAATGTAATATATTATAGGTGAAATGAGAAGGAAATGATGTTCTCTTGTGTAAGGTTAAAACATTACAAAAATTTAGAAAATGTGAAAATAGATAAGCGAGGGATTAAGATTAATCACGACTGACATTGAGTCGGTGAGGTTCTAAAGTGTTGGCTTTGATAATAAGGAATGCTTCCCTGGCTTTACGAATTGAATCCCGGGAAGAGTGGATTTTTTTCTAAAGGAATTAACAGCATATCATTAGGGGAGTGGTTAGAGGTGGTTTTAACCACTTAAAAGAAGTGCTCAGCTACAGTAGTAGGCTTGGATTAAAAGACAGGTTTAAAGAACATAGACGTACTATCGACAAAACTATTTTTGCTTGAGTATTCTGCTGTGCTTTATCAACGATAATTATTCATTTTCTCTTATTTTCTCACTTACTATGTCAACGTTTCTGAAAAAGTTGTATTTATATGGTTGGATGGTTGGATGGTTGGATGGTTGGATGGTTGGATGGTTGGATGGTTGGATGGTTGGATGGTTGGATGGTTGGATGGTTGGATGGTTGGATGGTTGGATGGTTGGATGGATGGATGGATGGATGGATGGATGGATGGATGGATGGATGGATGGATGGATGGATGGATGGATGGATGGATGGATGGATGGATGGATGGATGGATGGATGGATGGATGGATGGATGGATGGATGGATGGATGGATGGATGGATGGATGGTTGGATGGATGGATGGATGGATGGATGGATGGATGGATGGATGGATGGATGGATGGATGGATGGATGGATGGATGGATGGATGGATGGATGGATGGATGGATGGATGGATGGATGGATGGATGGATGGATGGATGGATGGATGGATGGATGGATGGATGGATGGATGGATGGATGGATGGATGGATGGATGGATGGATGGATGGATGGATGGTTGGATGGTTGGATGGTTGGTTGGTTGGATGGATGGATGGATGGATGGTTGGTTGGATGGTTGGTTGGATGGTTGGATGGTTGGATGGATGGATGGATGGATGGATGGATGGATGGATGGATGGATGGATGGATGGATGGATGGATGGATGGATGGATGGATGGATGGATGGATGGATGGATGGATGGATGGATGGATGGATGGATGGATGGATGGATGGATGGATGGATGGATGGATGGATGGATGGATGGATGGATGGATGGATGGATGGATGGATGGATGGATGGATGGATGGATGGATGGATGGATGGATGGATGGATGGATGGATGGATGGATGGATGGATGGATGGATGGATGGATGGATGGATGGATGGATGGATGGATGGATGGATGGATGGATGGATGGATGGATGGATGGATGGATGGATGGATGGATGGATTACTCGGTTACACAATTTTTAAGTATGGCCTTTTCTTGTGCATAGGAAGAACGAATACTCCTGGAACATAAAACTGCAGGATTGATTAGCTTCGAAGACTTACTGGATATTGAAAATGGGAAATTGGAAAAGTTATGGAAAGAGATTTCAAGGGATAAAATCGAGATTATTGGATCCCTTGGTTCAGGAGCTTTTGGCGAGGTCAAGAAGGGAAGACTGGAACTTGTTAAAGACGAATTTGAGCTGTGTGCAGTAAAAATGCTTAAATGTGAGATTGATGTCTTTTATGTCAATGTTATGTACGCAATATAGCCTCCTCCCCTCCCCCTCCCCACCTGTTATTGCGTTGATGTTAATTCGGGTTTCTTTTCCAGCACACGCTACACAAACAGAGTTAAGTGATTTAGCTAACGAACTCAACATCATGGCAAACGTTGGAGAACATCCCAACATTATCAGTCTTATTGGAGCTTGTAGCATTGAAGGTATTTCTATTGTGGGCCACTTCTTGGTATTTTAATTATAACCTCACACTCGGTAAAGGCCCTTACAGACAAGCAAGTATTCTATGACAAGTTTTGCATTGATAAGTTTTATTTGCTTGTCTGTATATAAAGACAAAATTTTCAAGTTTTTCCTTGTCAAGTGCACTTGTTCAAAAACTGGTATCAGCTAGCTTTTGAACCGAGGCAACTTGACAAGGAAAACTTTGCAAAATTTGCCGCAAAACTTGCTTGTCTGTATGGTCAACAAGGAAAACTTGACGTCAAAGAAAACTTGTTGTTCATACACATGAGCAAGTAAACTTGACACTTGTCATAGAAAACGTATTCGTCTGTAAGGGCCTTTAATAACACTATTTATGCGATCAACTGTTCTTCATTTTTCAACAGGACCTTTGTGGGTTGTTCTCAAGCTTGCAGAAAACGGCTCTCTCCTTGAATACCTTGAATCTCTTCGCGTTGGTAATGTTAGTTATGAAAATGTGACGAAGACCACCACGGCGACCAACTTGTCATATGTCGAAAAGCTGTTGTTTGCTCATGGGATTGCAGAAGGAATGAAGCATTTGGCTGATAAAAAGGTGAACACATCGACCATTTATTGTTATTGTTATTTTTTTATTAATTTTATTAATTTTTATCTGTGAAACCTGGTCCTCACTATCGACATAATCACAAGCACAAGCAACATACGCAGACTCAGTAATGCATTGCTCATTAACGATGCCGGCTTGTCTTTTGTCACACCTATTGCATAAATGGTATCCTGAGTCTGCGTATGTTGCTCAGTGTGCTTATGCTTATGTCGCTAGTGAGGACCAGGTTTAACTTGTATATTGTTTAATTAATTACGCAATTCAGCCTGTTGTTGTTTTTTTTGCTACTAAGTATTATTAATAAACCATTCATTAATTTTATTAGATTCCATTTTGCCGTGCGTCTGTATTCCAGTATAGATGCACAGAAGACGTCAGAAATAGCAAGAACAAACGAACGCGCAACGAGACAAATTTAAGTGGCGTGACTGTTGTCTCACTACATTTTGACGTACGACGTCATCTGTGCATCTGTATGACTACAGACGCACGGCAAAATGGAATGTATTTGTTTTATAACATTTTTTGAGAAATGAGTGATTTTGTGACGTCATATTTGCTTCTTTTCTCTAATTTCACACGGCCTTCAACCAATCAAAGGGCGTGTAATATACCAATTATTATATCAAATAAAATAATTAATAAATATTACATGCAACTATATAGTTTACTGCTTGATTGTCAAGACAACGAGTATGATATCTGATAAACATGTCCACTCTGCACAGTGCATTCACAGAGACTTGGCAGCGCGCAATGTCTTACTGGGTAAAAACAACAAGCCAATGATATCTGATTTTGGAATGTCACGTGATGTGTACGAGAGTGGCCAGTACGAGAAGACAACAAGGGTAAGAGAGCTACTTTATCTCGTCTTCAGTTTCTTCTTTTTTTTTTTTTGCTGTTCGACTTCCTGCTTGTCTTGCCCACCCACCTTGACGCGGGTGGAAAACCCATTGCGCATGCTCGGTAAATGTCTCCAATGGACTTCGTAATTATATAACAGTCACTGTATCATTGTGTAGATTCATCTATACCGGTCAATAATGAAATAAATTTGTTTAAACTTTTGAAACTCGGTATATGTTACATTTGATTTTTGAGCTTTCGGCTCAGACTAGAGCCTTGATCACAAGTGGAACACGCTACGCTGCGTTTTAAGTATTGTTATTGGAGGCACCGGCCTGACTTGAGAAGGTTGTCACACTCGTGCGAAAGTTGAAACCGTCCACTGTCCCGGTTCTTGTCTAATCCAGATTCTGCTCCTCGTTTTTGTAGCTACGGCCTTCTGAGAAGGCGTAGCTACTATGCCATCGAGTGTGTTAGTAAGTATGTCCGTAAGTAATTTTCGGGTTGACTCGGATTCGTTCGGCCGAAAATCCGATTGAAGTGAGTCGAACGAGAGCGAAGACGAGTGAAGACTAGAAAACCTTTTCCCGATGATACCAGATGTATTTTTGTTCTATTCTCGTCTTGACTGGCGTTTTGTTCGACTACATTTTTGACAATATTGTCAACTCTCGTCAATAATCGACTTCTTATCGATTGCAATGTACACGCTACGTTTAATATCTACAAGTGCTCGATGTGTGATGTTTACGAGCCGAGGTAAAGCCGACTATTGACAATGAATTTGTGCTTTTCTGCATCAGTAATCAAGCACAGCTTTCAAGCAATGTGTCCAGTGGTTTCCCGTAATTAATTGTTCATGTTTTTTGACAATCTTTATATAATTTCCACCAGGCAAACGATCGCCGAACCAAGATGTTTGTTCAGTCGTTGACGGCCACGATGGTCTTCTAGAATATCACGTACTTAAGCTTGTTTAGCACAGTATTAAAACATACATTGCTATTACAATTAGTTACAGTTCTATTATATCTGTCTTCTCAAATAAATGATTGTTGCGATTACCAAATGTTGTTGTTGATTAAATTATAAATAACAGTCAGTATTTTCGTAGTTATTCTCTTCGTGTAGAAGGAGCTGTGCCAGACTGTTGTTTGTTGTCGATTTCCGTTCATGATCGATCGTTTACTGAATTACTTGTGTAAAACTTGTGAACAAACGTTTGTTTTTATTTTTGTTATTATGGTACATTATATATATATTTACAGCTTTACTGTTCTTTTGGACAGACGAAAAGCCATTGGTGGAAATGCTATCATTAAACCATTATTATTATATTTATTTTCATTTTTGTTACACCACATCACAACATTTTCTTTTCACATTACAATTTATTTTCTCCATAATTTCTTTCCTTCATTTCTCTACTGTATCTATTTTTCTCTTTTCTTAACTCATTGTCTATTCATTTTATTACTGGCTTCACAGCAGTAGCTACATGCAGTCCTAGACTGCCTATTTTTATATATTACTAGACGCTCTTCTAGCGTGAAGTCGGGCTTCTAAATGAAATGTAGATATCTTATAGTGCGATTAAAACAGTGTTTGCTTGCTCGTCGTTGCGTGACTCGAGCTCGATAGAACATGCTTTCCTTGCAATTTCAGTTCTGCGATTTCACAAACTCAGCGAATCATGAATGACAATGACATAGTTTATTTGTTACCATAAATATATCCACATAAATACAAATACCGTATACATAAACTAGACATCGCAGAGTGACTAACAATGTTTGGATGAAGTGTAAATACAATGTTTGGATGAAGTGTAAATATGGGTTTACCTCAACGGTTATCGGTCGGCTGAAAACCTTACAACTGTTCTCTTCACCGCCGGCTGCGTGTATCAACTCACTTCGATTCGATTTAAGTTCTAAAGATCTCTAAACCCTTTGCAGTACTAGTACTGGATTGATAAATCCATATCTCTATGAATTATTGTGGTTATTTTGAAAACAAGACGACATAAACTTCCTCCAACAAGGTTTGTGTATTCAGACTCGACCAGTCTCGTATTGATAAATCATGTTGTTAGAGCCTGCGGTGATTATCTTAGCGGCCGGCACAGGGCGCATGCGCTGTAGAACCCACTTGCTGATTTGAGGTCAAAGAATACCGGCCTGCATTTTTAGAGTCGGAGCTTCCACAGGAAGCCCGACTAATAAGCCCAATATAGTAGCCCAACTAAAAAGAGGAGAGGAAAGGAGAGTAGAACGTCTGGATTAGGTTGAGGTCAGGATTGAGTACTAATCTGTATTCCTTCGCCTTCACCACGTTGAAACCAATGCGGATAACTGTACGTATTGTTTTGTCTGGTTTCCTGAGAAAATCCGGTTGCAATTTGAATCAACGAAAGCAAAAGGCCTCATTCCTCGCATATCAATCGAATTTCTCTCATATAAATGTTTGCCGCCAAAATGTTAAATATTTCGTTTGGGAATTGAAATACCACGCGCGTCGCAATTTCCCGCCATTTACCAAGCATGCGCAGTACAGTTTTCACCAGTTGTTGATGTTGTTTTTTTAATTGCTATGACGATGTGTGTTTTTCTTGTTTTAGGGAATACTTCCCGTTAGGTGGATGGCCATTGAATCGTTAGAAAACATGGTATTTACATTGCAAAGTGATGTGTAAGTTTTAATAATTTAACTATTATTTTATTAATATTATTATTGTTGTTATTCTAGAGGACTTCTTCTGTAAATAATAATAATAATAATAAATTAAATCACTCAGTCGGTGAAGTTGGCTTCCTTATTAAATTTTAAAAATATCATTATTATTACTATTATTATTATTATTATTATTATTATTATTATTATTATTATTATTATTATTATTATTATTATTATTATTACTATTATTATTATTATTATTACTATTATTATTATTCCTTGTTTATGTATTATTCCTGATTTATTGTATACATGTATGTTAGATTGTTTTTTTTAGGAATTATAGTATTAGTATTTTTATCATTGTAATTATAATTTTGATAGCGTTTTGAGCACTAGAAAAAGCGCTTTATAAATAATAACGTATTATTATTATTATTATGTTTTTGTTTAGATGGTCTTATGGCATTGTTTTGTGGGAAATCGAAACATTAGGTAAGTTTACGTTTGCTTACTACATCGGGTTGATCCTAATAGGGACTTGCACAAACATTGTCGGGTTTGATATAAAAACTACGACCCAAAAGAATTCTGGGAAATTAAAACTCTCAAACTGAACATCGTCATATCATCGACCTTTTTATCCAGACTTAGTTAAATAGCTCATATTTTCAAAAATATATGGGAACATAGAATCGAATTGATTCCCCATGCATCCTTGAGGTCTTAGCTTCAATGGTGCAACATCTTGTTACTTTGATAGAGTGCTAAACGTACACACTTTGCTGTATTATGGCAACAAATAAATTTATTGTTATTACATTATTATGTCATTCCGATTGGAATATTATTTGTTCCATAGAATACAATAAAATATTATAATTATATGATATCCAGTCAATTTTATAATAGTTTGTATAATTTGTATATATAGATATTTTATAGTTTATGAGGGCCACCTGAAAATTATCATTTTTGGTAACGGTGTTACCCTGAGGACTTCCTCTGTAAATCACTCAGTCGGTGAAGCTAGTGGCTACCTCATTAAATTTAAACATTATTAAAATAATAATAATAATAATAATAATAATAATAATATATTATTATTATTATTATTATTATTATTATTATTATTATTATTATTATTATTATTATTATTATTATTATTATTATTATTATTACTACTACTATTTGTTTTCTTCGCTAGGTGAAATGCCATATCCGGGACTAGTCTCTGGAGCCGATATATTGAAAAGGCTAAACCAAGGTGTTAGACTTGAAAGACCTAAGGATTGCTTGTTGTCAATGTAAGAATGTTTGCTGTATCTTCGCAGGAATTGTTATTGAAAAACTGTCAAGCTTTCGGGCCAAACGCCCATCGTCAGGGCGGGGGAAGAGTGATGGAGCTCGAAGTGCGAAGAAACCAAAAAAGAATATATAATCAGCTAGTAATACTCAGACACATTCCCCTTCGAAGTTTATAAGACATATGCGAGCCTTATTGTTTTACAAATCGATTACATGTGAAGTGAATAGTGGGATGTTTCAGTATTTTGTGATACAAGCATCAAGAGTTGCAGACTTCCGGTGTTATTACAAAGGAAAAGTGAGCACCAATTCTAGACACAGGGAGCCCAAGCTATGTTTTTGCTCACTTCGTGCTCACTTTTCCTTTGTAATAATCTCACAATGCATTGCGCGCGTACCGGAAGTCTGGAACTCTTGATGCTTGTATTTGAGCTTCGCATTAAGCGCCCTTGTGCTATAGCTAATTACTCACATTTTTTATCTGGCAAAAAAAATGTTTTCTACGTTGTATGAATGATGTTA
Organism: Actinostola sp. cb2023; assembly: GCA_033675265.1. NCBI lineage: Eukaryota > Metazoa > Cnidaria > Anthozoa > Actiniaria > Actinostolidae > Actinostola > Actinostola sp. cb2023. The sequence continues at coordinate 123,366 of JAUJYZ010001301.1, forward strand.
ACCTTTTTATCTATTTAAGAAAAGAATGCTACTTGAAAAAATATAAATAAGTTACAGCAAATAAATGCCTAATTTGACGTCACCGAATTAGCATATCACGATTTCAAACCTTTATAACTCGCAAATGCAAAGCTCAAATCACAAAATACTGAAACATTCACTTCATATGTAGTCGATTTTCAAAATAAAGAAAAAACAAGACTCATGCGCACTTTAATCAAAGTTAATTTTTGAGGGCTATCAGTTTATAAGTATTCTTATTCTATTTAGTACTAAAAACTACCCTCGTTAAATAAAGTCTTTATTATTATATTATTATTAGAATTGCTCCAGTGTATTTGCTAATTGACCGCATTTTAACGATGCAAAGTATTTTTATTTTATATTAGTTACAAGATAATGAGTGACTGCTGGATTGCTGAGCCCAAGCAGCGTCCTAAGTTTGACGACCTGATACAAGAAATCGAATACTTGCAACAGGAAATTCCTGTGAGTAATGGGAGGAGGGAGGAGGGAGGAAGAAGGAGGGAGGAAGAAGGAGGGAGGAGGGAAGAGGGAAGAGGGAAGAGGGAAGAGGGAAGAGGGAAGAGGGAAGAGGGAAGAGGGAAGAGGGAAGAGGGAAGAGGGAAGAGAGGGAAGAGGGAGGAGGGAGGAGGGAGGAGGGAGGAGGGAGGAGGGAGGAGGGAGGAGGGAGGAGGGAGGAGGGAGGAGGGAGGAGGGAGGAGGGAGGAGGGAGGAGGGAGGAGGGAGGAGGGAGGAGGGAGGAGGGAGGAGGGAGGAGGGAGGGGGAGGAGGGAGGAGGGAGGAGGGAGGAGGGAGGAGGGAGGAGGGAGGAGGGAGGAGGGAGGAGGGAGGAGGGAGGAGGGAGGAGGGAGGAGGGAGGAGGGAGGAGGGAGGAGGGAGGAGAATGGTTTTAACACTTAAACTGACATATTTGTATTCTTTTTCCAATAAATTCCAGCCGAAAGAGATTGGTGAAGAAAAAACGACCATCTATAAATTCGAGAACACTGTTATGAATACATATTTGTGAACACCCACCAGCACCACCAGCAACTAAGCAACAACAACAACAACAACAACAACAACAACAACAACAACATCATGAGAAAAAAATAATGCACAATTGTTCTATAGTTCTATCGTTTGTAAGCTCAAGATTGATAAAGATCTTCATTAGATCTAGCTATTTCTAAAATCGTTTAACTTTTAAAAATATAATAATTCATGACGTTTCGCGTTATCGTGTGACGTCATACGCTGCTAATGATCTGCTGCGTCAATTGGTGACGTAAACTTTATATTTTGCGACAATGTGTGACGTCATAGATTACTAATTACATTTTCGTCAATGTGACGTCAGATAATTATGTATTGCGTCACGACGTGGCGTCATATTCGTGTGATGTCATCGTGGCGTTACGTCATACTCTGCTGAATACTTTGTGCAATGCAAATTATATTTTTGCACCAAAACAAAACATGGGTAATTTCATACCACTTATATGGTAATGATATTTAACAATTATTCGCCGAAGGCGAAGTGATTATCGGTGAATATTCACCATAATCACTGAGCCTGAGGTGAATAATTGTTTTAGTATAATTTTAGACTTGAATATCAGAGAAAAGACGAAATTCAGGATAAAAAAACGTTTTATTACTACTTCTGCGTTGGTGATTTTACTTCCGCTCTCGACCAGTGATTAATTATCGTCTCATAATCACTGGTCGCTCGACCAATCACAGCGCGCGAAACTCTATAGTCCAAGTCTAAAATTATATGAATAGTAATTAATATTGGCATATTGTACTAGATATATAAGCCAATTTATATTCATATAAATTAAAGTTAATAATACAACCATTAGCTTTAATTAAATGGACGCATATTAGATTCAATGGAATGTAAACTAATAATTGACCAGCAACAAATCAGGCTTTGTTCAAAGTAAACACTGTAATGCAATATACTATTAGGACAATTACAAGGGTACAAGGGTCACTTATGGTATCACATGTCCTGGCATGGTTTAATTGCACCAGCCAATCATGTCACAGCATGCCAGGCTGTAAGTCCATGTTGTGGCATGTTTGCGTTGTCGATTGCAGAATTCATTCCGATCAAAACAGCTATCGATATACACGTAATTCTACATTGAGTCAGCTTGCGGTACACAAGATTTATTCTCTAGTTCTATTTTAATATCATATTGTTGGAGTGGATATTTCTTCCTAAACTGTGTTTGTACTGAACTGTATGCCTGCTACGCGTACTTTGGCGACGATCACAACCGTTGATGATAATTGATCGACCACGCGGTTTTTGAATGCCATGCCAGTTCAGATTTTCGTGAGCTGCATCGATTGAATGTGACTTTAAAGAGGAGCAACTCCAAGCGCTGAAGACACTCATTGAAAGCCCGTAAATGTAAATGCCATATTCGGCTCAAACACCGCCAAGAACGTCTCGCAAAAACCCGATCAAGCGTTACACGTGGCGGTACAGAGCTCTGATATTTATGCCGACAGAACGGGATCGATGCCTTCGGCAATAGCCTGAAGCTCGTCAACAAAGACTAACTGGCTCTCAAGTTACGGGATCGATCTTCTATGCGGAGTGTTTTGAAAGAACACCACCATCACTACAACGTCCACAACCAAACCAGAACACCGAACCGAGCGTTTACCCGGCAACCTACAACAGGACGGCGACACCACGTCGGGCGCTGAATCCTTTACCACGGAGCAGTTTCTTCGCATCAGAGTTAAGTATTCCTTTCTACACACTTGTAGTACATATATATAGGAGCAAATATTTCCGGGATTGTCATATTATTATGTGCAATTTCAACGTTGAGGATAGATTCTAAGAGGCCCCGCGTATACCTCGCGGTCTGGTATGGACGTGACACTCTCTGTACTTTTGTACGTCATCGTCGGTTGAAAACTTTGTTCAAAGATCTGAACGTCTCAACCAACTTTCCACCGATTTGAATTTCCAGCGGGCTAGATGTGAAAGTTTTATATCAGCCTTGCGCGACGAAATTAAGGGCGGCTGCTATAAGGAGGCTATAGTAGTCTATGTACACACATATTTACATCATGATTTCTCTGTCAAATTTGTGGTCATTTGCCAAGTATAATTACCGAGCCATGATATGTTCATACTATTTTTTCTGCACCAACATTTATCTGAGCAATGGAATTCATCTGAATGACAAAGTAGATCATCATCATCAAGCTTTGATTTTCATTTTTGTTTGCCATATATTAGATATTGCATAAATCTACCAAATCCCTTCACTACTTCTCAAATTTTGCGGCAATAATGCTTCGTAGCATCGAATATTGAGAATGAGAATTCATAAATAATTTGGCACTTTATTGCCACAGCTCTCCCATCGCGACAAAGCGACAAAGGAGATTATTCTAGTTTGGTGACCTTTGGTACACTGATCAACACGTCATGCTCGATTAATTTGAAACCTTCCACGTACTTATAACTGATTTTAAACTATTACAGAAAAGATTTGTTTCGTTAAACAGCTTTAAAAGGTAATATAGCGATATTCTGGATGATCAAGGGCATCGCAGCACGAGGCCATCCTTTGTTGCCATGTGGCTTGAGGTGTGGAATTCGATATCTTTTCGACTGAAGCAAATGCCCACGGTCGATTTTCGTAAAATTCTGTGAAATGGCCGATACAATGGTCTACTTCCAGATTTAGAAGTTTTCGGAGAGTATATTGCAATAACGCGGGAAATATGCCAGATTTCTTTTCAGCCAATCCGAACTTAGAATTTTAATTGGTTAATCCCATTACGGTTTTGCTTGCACTGCGGTTCAGCACTATCATTCTTATACTTAAGTATTAAAAACGGCTGTTTAACGTAGTTAACACTGTACATATTAAGACAGTGTTGAAATACATTTTATTTCTATAAGTAGAGAACCTGCTGACCAATTCAAAGTCCTACTAAGTTCCTCACATATGTACACACATATTTACACCTTGATTTCTCTGTCAAATTTATGTAAAACCATTATGTAGCCTCCGCCGCTACAGTATTATACAGGTACTCTGTTTATTATAATGCATTGGGTCTGCATTCCCTACTGGCTGCGAATTTAATTTTGCTTGCAGAACCTACAGCCACTATACAAGAGGCTTCAGAGGGCACCGATGTCCAGTTCATCAGTTACTGCCGATATGGGGCACTGGGTGGTTGGTCGAAAGAATTTCTGCACTGGTTCTGTGCAGCGACGTACATAACAAGGGCATGGGCTGAATGTCCTGTAAACAGTTCTATTATTTGGCAGCAGTTCATCATTTTCACATTCGTTCTGGTTATTCAGGAATAATGTTCTAATTAATTATTATCCTTGTTTTATTTTTGGTTTTGTCTATGGGGAATACACTCTGTGTATTTGTGGGGATTAGTGCTCCCATACTGGTCACTTTTTCCCCATAGACTTATGGTTTATTATCAATGAAGGGGTTGTATGTGAGTTACACCCTTATCACCCTCAGTAGGGGTTGTATGTGAGTTACACCCCTCGGCGACCCAGGGGATTATCATCGGTAGGGGTAGTATGTGAGTTACACCCCGGCGACCCGAGGGATATCACTGGAGAGAGGATTATCACCTCTCTTTGTCATGCACTGACCAGTATGCCAATTATGCGTGAGCATGGATCTGCTGCAGCAGATGGAGACCTAATTCCCATTCCCCATTACTCCACAAAACTGTGTTGTTATGTCTAATGGGTTGGAAGTATTAAAGCCAATTTATATTCATATAAATTAAAGTTAATAATACAACCATTAGCTTTAATTAAATGGACGCATATTAGATTCAATGGAATGTAAACTAATAATTGACCAGCAACAAATCAGGCTTTGTTCAACTAGTAAACACTGTAATGCAATATACTATTAGGACAATTACAAGGGTACAAGGGTCACTTATGGTATCACATGTCCTGGCATGGTTTAATTGCACCAGCCAATCATGTCACAGCATGCCAGGCTGTCAGTCCATGTTGTGGCATGTTTGCGTTGTCGATTGCAGAATTCATTCCGATCAAAACAGCTATCGATATACACGTAATTCCCTCCCACCCTCCCCTTTTGTTCTAGTAGCATATGGCACAATTAGTAATAAGGCACAAGATAGTTACAGTTATAAGCAGCCAATAGCGGTTGCATATATGGACATCATGAACTCTGACAATCTCAGCAATGGTAGGAGATGGACAATGTCAACTATATTTTTAACTTCATGCTCAATGATGTAGCAGAGCTTATCTTAGTATGTTTTAATAAAATCACGGGTTGGGGATTAGTTGCTCCCATACTGGTCACTTTTGCCCCATAGACTTATGGTTTATTATCAATGAAGGGGTTGTATGTGAGTTACACCCTTATCACCCTCAGTAGGGGTTGTATGTGAGTTACACCCCTCAGCGACCCAGGGGATTATCATCGGTAGGGGTAGTATGTGAGTTACACCCCGGCGACCCGAGGGATATCACTGGAGAGAGGATTATCGCCTCTCTTTGGCATGCACTGACCAGTATGCCAATTATGCGTGAGCATGGATCTGCTGCAGCAGATGGAGACCTAATTCCCATTCCCCCATTACTCCACAAAACTGTGTTGTTATGTCTAATGGGTTGGAAGTATTAATATACATTTTTTTTTGGGGGGGGGGGGGCAATATTTTGTCTAATTTAAATTAGTTCAATTTCAGTTCAGTTCAGTTTATTTATTTTTGCACTAATACTTCAATATAAAATCAGAGTGTTTGTAACTGAATGCTATAGTTATAAATAAAATACACAAAACTGAAGAGTACATCAAACTAATTGAGTTTGTTACTGTAAACTGTTGAATATGCATGACTACGACTCTGTACATATACACCTATTCCAAAAATCGTTGTCCGGGCCGAAAGCAACAAGCAACAAGCTGATGACCGCAAAGGACTTTAGGACTTTCTCCTTATTCATTTATTCATCCGTAGACATTTTGACAACATGCATTTTCAAATAGCCGAATAGTTCCAAATGATTGCTATTCAACGCTCGTAGGGATAACTTCTCAAGTACCACGGATAAATTAATTAATTAGGAGATTCCGCCCAAAGTCCTTTGCGGTCGTCAGCTTGTTGCATGTTGCTTTCGGCCCGGACAACGATATTTGGAATAGGTGTATGAAAGAACCGACACATTCTAATGTCCAAGGAGAAAAACGCCCATAAGAAAATAAAGTCCTCACAACGTTTACTCAGAAGTAGAAACAGTGAAGCCACGTGCGCTCTGTTTTCATTTTTAAATCTAAAACGTAGCAAAAACTTCGCGTTCACACCAACATTTTCGAATTATTTTCATCAATTCACAATACAGTGGAACCCCGTTATAACGGACACCGAAGGGACCAGAGAAAGTGTCCGTTATAACGGGGTGTCCGTTATAACGGGGTTTCTTACAGATACGTCACTCTTTATTGAATTTATTAATAGAAACCTCTATTATACATCAATAACGCAACATTTGAAACGTCTCAAATGAAAACAAACATAAAACCTTGATAATACAAGGGAAACTTTGTTCTTTTTCTAACAAAATGCTTATCCTCTTGCACATATTCATTTGCATTCGTCTCTAATCAGGAATAAATCTTCACGAACAGTGGTGTGACGAAATTAAAGATTGTACTCAGACTGTCCGTTATAACGGGGTTGATTTTGTTTAAATTTTGCTGTTGTTCGGGCTGTAAAAAAGTGTCCGTTGTCCGTTATAACGGCTGTCCGTTATAATGGGGTCTTTTTAACAGAAAATGTATCATCTTTCTGCCGGAACCTATAAAACTGTCCGTTATACCGGGGTATCCGTTATACCGGGGTGTCCGTTAGGCGGGGTTCCACTGTAATTCATTTTCGTTTGAAAAACCAATCCATTGAAGATGTTTACTTACAGCGAAAACACGCATGCATGACTTCGGCGTTTTCGAAAGCCTTGGTTTTTGCCGTCCACACTAACACGATAGAGCTGCGTTTTCAAATGTCTCCACTCTGGAGAGTGTTGACGAATATATGCGTTTTCCATCGTTTTAGTGTGGACGTTAGGCCAAAACGCATCGTAATCAGTTTGGATCGGAAAGGGCCAAAGTTCCAAGAAATATAACAATCTGTGGTGCCAAATTATGAGACATTGTTCATTATTTCTCAAGCTTTCCACTCATGGAAATCGATGCATATTTGACCACAAAAATCTGAAGTCCCAGTAGGATACTTTTGTAGACAACTGTCTGGGAGAATGGGGACTAGGAAGTCACTGTTTTGCCCGAGACGCTTTTAATTAGCACTAAACACACAAAGCAAAGTATTGTAACCTGCAATTGACAGTCTTCATATTTGTGAATATTTCTCACTCACAAAAGTGGACTTTTTCAGTTCAAAACTGCTTTTACTTCCGGATTCCTGCATGATTTGTGCAAATCCACAGATATGAATAACTTACAAGTTGACCTTCTGAAGATGGATTTATACTGATGTAGCAAGGGAACCAACGATCAACTCTTCTCGTACGTTTGAAAATCTAAGAGATTGAACCAAGAAAAACCGATCGATTCGACTACATTGCACTTCAATGTTGAGGTAAGTCAGGATCCGGCGGAGTCCATAACTATTCCAAGTCCTACCTAGTTTAAGAAAAGTTAATGGACGTCCTGGCTTTCCAGATCACATCGAGAGACGTTTGCTATACTTTTTCTTTTGCCACTCTTCTGAAGTATAATTATAATTGAACATGTATTCGACTGATGCAGCCCAAGCAATATTCTTTGAACATACTGACAGTATTTGTATGTGCCGTTCTCATATTGGTAGTGGAAATATCTGGTTCAAGTCAATAATATGCAAATGTATTTTCAAGTGTTGTTTACTGTGTCTTGCTACCAAGCGTGAATTGAAGTTAGCAGCAGATTCAGCAGCACATTCGATTATCGCCTATAAATGTCTATACACAAATAACTGCCATACAAAACTACCTTAGTGTAGTAGAGAAACCTATTACCATCCTATATATGTACTCGGTTTGATCTTAACTAGAACACAGAGTTCTCTACACACTATACAGACGTTACTAAAGCGACACTTTCTCTGAACATTTGCTGTATTTAAACATCGACTTTGAGCGTGCGAACATTTTCTTTTCGCGATTCGAAAATTATAATTTTCAACCATAATTTTTATCCAAAAGACCTCCAGATCCTCCAGAGACGGAAAGACCAATAACTTCTACATTATATACTGATTAGGTTGTGCATTCAAATCGTCTTTGAACCAAATGTAGTCTCGAATAATCCGTGATTTATCGCCTTTCTTCTCATGCGTGTGTTCGGAAGGTTTCCACCGATCTCAGCGAAACGTGAAGGTCATATTTCTGGGAAATTGTATCGACATATATATTGCCATCACGTCACCACCGTTATTGACGGATCTTTAGATAATCGTAAGTGGATATTCGATATGGGTGCTATAGAATTTTCATGAGATAGTTGTTTTATAAGTAAACTTTTAATTTATTTTGAACCTCGATTAACTATGTTGGAACTGACGACTCAACTCACTGCATTTCCCGTTCCGTCTGACGCGAATCCGTGTCACACAATCTCTGTCACGTAAGGTTGACATCTCTCTCTTCCTCTAGAAAAAAAAAGGCAGCATATGACGTCACAAAAGTAGGTGATTTCATCACTTATATACTACTTTCCTGACAATTAAGTAGATCATGATGTTATTTATGGGCAAATATCGCACAAGGTACCGTGATTTGAACCACGACGAGCCAACCCCACTGATCATGGACCATTGACCATGATTGACCACTACTTCCATATGGGAGTCCCACGGGGATTTAGTAGTGTTGTTCCATGAGAGAATTCTCTTCTGAGGTCGTCATACCAACTTTATTTTTAAATTTAAGATTGTACTGAAAGGAATCATTCGACCACCGCTATACTATGGGGTTATACTACTATTGTGTTTCAACAAAATGATCTTCACAGTCTTCTTCATTTCATCCTTCCTGGTCAACCAATGTCACCAGAGAGGTAAGGGAGCAATTTTAGAATATCCTGTGACTATATCAAGCTCTTGTAGCGGCACTCTTTGAGAACGACGAATAACACAATAGGTCCTTCCAGATTCTATTGTTATGCAAATAACGTGACAGGGATTCTGAAGTCTAGCCAATCAGAGGATCAGATACTAACACTGAACCACCAATGGCCAATAATATTCACTTCATATTGAAGTGATTGCCAAAATTAAAAAAATAAGGCTAATAGGCACTTTAAATTCAAAGTGTTCGTTTTCGTAAGAGTGGGAAACCCACAGTACCGTGACACTGAAATGGCTTCCTTTCTGAACCAATCAAAAAGCACGCATCTTATCCAATCAAACTCTTTCCCACTTATCCCTGTAATTACTGGTTTGCAATCAATCCCTGGATATTTCAAATACAAAGACGCAGCGGCCATGTTGGAGGTACAAAGAAGTGGAGCTAATGAGGAATGCTTTGTTGTCGGGCACCAACATGGCTGCCATGACGTCACGTGCAACCATGTTGGTGGTACAAAGAAGTGGAGCTAATGAGGAATGCTTTGTTATTGGGAACCAACATGGCCGCCATGACGTCACGTGCAACCATGTTGGTGGTACAAAGAAGTGGAGCTAATGAGGAATGCTTTGTTATTGGGAACCAACATGGCCGCCATGACGTCACGTGCAACCATGTTGGTGGTACAAAGAAGTGGAGCTAATGAGGAATGCTTTGTTATTGGGAACCAACATGGCCGCCATGACGTCACGTGCAACCATGTTGGAGGTACAAAGAAGTGGAGCTAATGAGGAATGCTTTGTTATTGGGAACCAACATGGCCGCCATGACGTCACGTGCAACCATGTTGGTGGTACAAAGAAGTGGAGCTAATGAGGAATGCTTTGTTATTGGGCACCAACATGGCCGCCATGACGTCACGTGCAACCATGTTGGTGGTACAAAGAAGTGGAGCTAATGAGGAATGCTTTGTTGTCGGGCACCAACATGGCGGCCATGACGTCACGTGCAATGTTTAATGTTGCATACGCCAAACGTTTCAGCTTCAAGTGCTCGAGGTGCTGTCTATCTATGATGATGATGATGATGATGATGATGATGATGATGATGATGATGATGATGATGATGATGATGATGATGATGATTATTGTTGTTCTATTGACAGAGATTCCACCAGCTCCTTCTACCATTTCCGTTACAAGTGGAGAGACAGATGTATTCACGTCATTCATCTTAGTACAGTGGTCCCAGCCAACAATGGGCAATGTATCAATTAATATTACTAGCTATGCTATCATGTATGGTAGGGCTGATGGCCCGAATGAAATCGTTACCGTTAATTTCCCAGCAACAAGGAAAGAACTTAAGGATCTTAAGCCTTACAGCAATTATACAGTGTTTATGAGAACCAATACTTATGTAGATTCTGGCGAGTGGAGCCCCCCTTTAATGGTTCAAACTCCTATCGGAGGTAGGTACTCGTGTACATTATTTAACGTCCGTGTCCCTTAACTCGGAAGTATTCTTCCAGGGAGGTACTCCCATATATACGCTGTATTGGTATGTGTCCCCGAATAGGGTATATATTTCAGTTACAAATCCTTAGAAAGGGTATGAATTTTCTAATTTTTCATCCTTAAATACAGGGTCAGGGTTTCGACATCTCTGATCTGTTGCACACCCGTATCCTAAATTTCCGGGAGTACCCACCCACCCTGGGAGCAAGGGGTCAATTATTTTTGTTACAAATATATTATTCACGTATTCCTTTAATAGGATATATATTTCCGTTACAATCCTTGGAAAGGGTATGGATTTTCCAATTTTCATCAATAACTAATATGTTTCGTTTGTTTTATATGACTTAAAAATTGGTTATCTCTGTATTATCTGTTTGTTTTAAAACTACAAACGTTTCGATCCTTCCTCGGATGAAGTAACGATCTTGTTGTAATGCTATTACGTATGCTATTACAACAAGATCGGCGTTACACTGAAGAAGATCCGAGGAAGGATCGAAACGTCCTGCTCCTGCTCCTGCTCCTGCTCCTGCTCCTGCTCCTGCTCCTATACTCCTGCTCCTGCTCCTATACTCCTGCTCCTGCTCCTATACTCCTGCTCCTGCTCCTATACTCCTGCTCCTGCTCCTATACTCCTGCTCCTGCTCCTATACTCCTGCTCCTGCTCCTATACTCCTACTCCTAGGGCCTCTGGAACCCAGGGTAAATGCATCCTGGCTGCAATTACAATATTTTTAATGTTTTGTATATGTCTCCATTCGACTCCATAGTTCCAACTGCTCCCTGCAAGGTAACAAAGGTTTCATCTCCGACTTCCACATCAGTGTATATCGTGTGGAAACCACTAGACCCACAATATACAAATGGCATCGTAGTGGGTTATTTTGTCATCTCGTTCAACTTACAAAGTGGATTTTATCATTATGAGAAAGACGAAGTCCCAGCTAATACTCTCAACTATACAATAACAGGACTCAAGCCCTATACTTGGTACCGTATTGCAGTCCATGCAGAAACCAAGCGAGGTTTATTCATTAAACAACTCAACACTACTACTCTAGTAAGGACACAGGAAGACGGTGAGTCAAGTGATTGGTTGGAAAAGTAATTAGTAGCGTTTCGTCAAATAATGTATCTAACACGAGAAAGATTTCTTCTTCCGGTTTCCAAACACCGAGAAGTGGGTTGAAACAATGAGTTGCAGCTAAGTTTTTTTAAACCAACTTCAAGGTTTTTTGAAATTAGAGGAAGAACTCTTCCGAGTGATAAAGGTAAAAAGGTGTTATATTTAGCAACGTCCGTAGCCCCTTCAGTCGAAACTGGTCTCCCAGGAGGCCCTCCCTCCATCAGACGAGTGCTCCGTTTAACGGGTATTCAAAGCTGCACTGAGCTACACGGATTAGAAAGAAGTCGAACTGACAAGGATGTCGCATTGTAGGCCACGCACTAACCAACTAAGCATCCTTGCTCCTTCATGAAGCTTTTCAAATCCTTAATAATTCTTGGAGAAATTCAAAGTTAAAGTTGACCAAATTGTATGCTAATTAAGATCACATATCAAACCTCCTTCACGGTAGTGATTTCCTTTGTTTTGTCCTCATGAATTATTAATGAGCTTGAGATGAAACAAATCCGACCCCCAGACGGATACTGATACCAGACAGATATAGTTAGCTTTAGATTGTCTTTGCATTCGTTTTAGTTCCCAGTCGTTCTCCCCAAAACGTTTCAGCGATGATGCTATGTGAACAATACGCTATGAGTATCAAATGGAGTCCTCTCGGCATAACGTATAGAAATGGAGAGCTGCTAGGGTACAAGGTGGTGCTTAATAATGAAGAGACAGTATACAAGAACCTTACAACTAGAACCGAGAACATAGCAGAACCTGTCGATGAGTGTAAGAACTACACAGTCAGCGTTGCTGCATTTACGTCACCTGGTGTCGGCAAGTACTCGAGTGTGGATGTGATGAGCCCTTGTCTCTGTGGTATGATATGAATTCAAATATAATCATATGTTTATATAATTATAATTATAATTATAATTATAATTATAATTATAATTATAATTATAATTATATTATTATTATTATTATTATTATTATTATTATTATTATTATTATTATTATTATTATTATCATTATTATTATTATTATTATTATTATAAATAAGGAACGAAGAAATTAAAGAAGGGAACGAATGAACGAACAAATGAAAGCATGATATCCCCTGTATTTTATTTTATCCCCCCCCCCCCCCCCCCCCCTCCCGATGTCTTGCAGTGATGGGTATCCCCCTTTGCAGGACCCCCCTTATGTAGATGTAGATGAAGATGTAGATGAAGAAACGAATCAATAAACGTGGGATTGAACGAAATAATGAAGAAATGGATGAACTAGTGCGAAAAATGAATGAACGAACAAGACAGTGAAAGAATGCATGGAACTTATTACTTCTTTTCCGATCGAAGGACCGATGGAAGGGAGGATGGGTTGAGAGAAGAAAGGAACAAGGGAATGAGGGGTCAAGTGATAAATAATCCATGAAGGCATTGTTACATGGAGAAATAGATGTATGGATGGGCGAAGCGACAAGTGGACAAACAGAATAATGAATTACTGTATATATATTGCTACATTACTGGTTTAAAGGGGGACATTACGTAAATCGTTCAAAATTTTATTTAGCTGAATCCTCACTGAAATAATCTTGAAAGGTCTTATAAGCACTAGTTAAAATATTTTCTCAATCTTGAAAGGTCTTATAAGCACTAGTTAAAATATTTTCTCAATATTGGAGAGGGAAGTACTACATTTTTATGAATCTTTAGAGGTGCCAGTGACGTCACTTACTCAACCCAAACTCAGCTCCATACATTTCTTTGTATTTTATGAACAAAATATCTGAACGGTTTGTTCAAATAACAGCTCAGTATTGAAGAAAATTGGTCAAGCAATCAATCCTAAGTACAAATAATGTACGAAAACTCCTTCACACAAACGTTTAGCTTCATAGCAATAAAATAATTCAAGATATTAAACATGAACAAATGTATGGAGCGAAGCGATGTTGATTGTTTGGGCTGAGCCGTACGTGACGTCACTATCACCTCTAAAGATTCATAAAAATGTATTACTTCCCATTGGAATGTCTGAGGGAAAAAACGACCAGTGATTTTATGGGTCTTTGAGATTATTTCAGCTTCAGCTAAATCGAATTTTGAACGATTTACGTAATAGTCCCCCTTTAATCACTGACTGATGATTACACGCAATTAATCGTTCCATTGTAGGACCACCTACTCCACTCTATCACAACCTTACTACTGTCGCTAAGGAAGGTCATTCAGTTTACTTGTCTTGTGAATACCAAGGTCGACCTGTTGCTGATTTTCACTGGATGCAACAGCGTGCAGGTCAATATGTCCCCCTCGACGCTGACAAAGCTACAGTGTTTAATAATGGTACTCTGTACATATCTAACGCCAAAATAAAAGACAGTGGTTCTTACGCATGCGTACTGAACAACACGTATGGTGCAGCACGAATGTATACGAGGCTCATTGTGGCTAAAGGTGATATGTTTTAGTCTAATGTGACTGACAAGTTTCTTTTTTTCACGTATTCTATTTATGTCACCTTTATTTAGGTTTTATTTGTTTCATTTCACTTGAGTTGCATTCACAGGCAGCCTAAAGGGCCGTTTACACGGGCGATTTTGTCGGCGATTTTATCGCCGCGAAGTTGCACAAAATTTCGAGCATGTTCGAAATTGCAGCGATTTGGCTGCAATTTTATCGCCGCTAAATCGCTGGTAGTTTACACGGGCGATTTGTGGTTGCAATAAAATCGCATACTGAATCGCCGAGAAAATCGCCCGTGTAAATGGCCCTTAATCATTTCTCCTGAGACTAATGGGGAGTTTGCAGGTGTTGCGTGACATTTTAAATTTTAATCCAACAAAAACAAAAATATAATATTTGAAAAGAGCACACCAAAATTAGCAAAAATTGAAATTTTGAAGTAATTTCGATGAATAGAGCGAAAGTTATGAGGCAAGCTGTTGCCCACCACCGTACGTTTCTTAAGAAAAAAGCCAACTTCGGTCGCTCATAACTTTCGCTCTATTCATCGAAATTACTTCAAAATTTCAATTTTTGCTAATTTTGGTGTGCTCTTTTCAAATATTATATTTTTGTTTTTGTTGGATTAAAATTTAAAATGTCACGCAACAAAATGTCACACCTGCAAACTCCCCATTGCAATCAAGAGAAGCGAAATTATTTTCCCGGGAAAAAAGGGGGAACTGCCATGTGAAAGGGGCGGGGATGATCGTCGTCTCTTTTAGTGGTGTAAATTACGGTTTTTGGTATCCCTCAGGGTGTTCACGACGGGACGCCAATATTTTTAATTAGCCATCGAGGTATCATTTAGGGTTGCGTGCGAAGAAATAAAAATGGCCTTCATATTGTGTTGGTAGTCTAGGAAATATGTAATATTTCTGGTTTAGAATGGTATCTTTTATGGGTCAAATAAAGCTAAATGTAAAAGATATAGAGTGAATAAATAAAGACATTCTTCTTCTTCTTTTCTTCTTCATCTTATACTTCTTCTTCTTCTTGGACCACGCCCAGAATGGACTCATTTAGGGGTTTAATTCAATACTTTCGACGATATTTCGCAATTGCAATGCGAGTACTTTCTCTTGTTTCTCTTGACAAATAAAAACATGTTTGTATGCGCGCGTATGTTTTACTTCGATTCAACTGGATAACAAAGTATTTCTATATTTCCAATTTTATCCATTTAAACCAATTAATAATACGTCTAACATGTGCTCAATTCTCTCTTCTAGATGTTATAGTTCTTCACTTTCAACTGAAACTTAAAAACATGGAATTCCATGAAGATTTTGTGGACAAATTGTCGCAAAAGTCGAGGGTACTTGGATCAAAGATAAAACGAGCAGTGAGTATCTTTATTCGTTGATGAGTTGGTTGGTTGGTGAGTTGGTTGGTGGGTTGGTTGATGGATGGGTAATTGATGGGTTGGTGGGTTGATGGGTTAGTTGGTTGGTTGGTGGGTTGATGGGTGGGTTGGTTCGTGAGTTGGTGGGTTGGTGAGTTGGTTGGATGGTTGGTGAGTTGATGGGTTGGTTGGTTGGGGAGTTGGTTGGCTGGTTGGTGGGTTGGGTGGTTCGTGAGTTGTATGTGGGTTGGTTGGTTGGTGAGTTGGTGGGTGAATTGGTGGGTTGGTTGTTGGTTAACTTGCTCTTTAACTGTACATTTTATCTTCCAAGGTCATCAATCTATTCAAACAGCACGCCAGTCCATTTAAAGTCCAAAATATCGAGGTTCAAGCTTTCAGGTATCAATCACTTAGCTAGCCTATAGTACATTCTTCTATTTGTTCGATGCTGTCCAGAAGGCATCAGAAGACTGTACAGTACTAAAATAAAAGTACGTTTTTATTTTAAAACACTGAGTTGGATGATTTCTTTTAGTAGTTGTCTTTGAGTAGTTCGGTCTATGAACGGAGGCCTAGACAGATTGTGCTCGGCAACTTTTTAGCAACTTTTTGGATTTTGAGCAACTTTTTAGCAAACGAACAACTTCGAGCACATTTTAGCAACTTCATTTGAGCTTATTTGAACCAAGATCTAGAATTTTTGAAGTTTTGAACAATGATTTCCTCAGTAATAAGGTAGAGGTAAATTCTTAGAACTTACTCGTTGTGCCGTTTAAAACCTTTTTTTCGCGGACAGGCTGGACATTAGTCCTTTGTGTCTGGCATGGGGCTTGGGCTCTGATCAGTGACCAATGACCATTGGGTAATTTGGGTTGCCTGTGGTGGTAATTCAGTTATTCCACTATCACAGGAAAAATGGCGGAGCCACTTCGTCACCATCTTCGAGCGAAGAGAGTTAGATCCTATTGACCCTATTCAAGTGGCAATAAATTGCCGAACCTGAGAGAGCTTCAATTTCCCGAACGTTTGAAATAATTAACGGTGATTCAAGATAAAGCAGACATCTTGTCAATACTGATCTGTGCTTAGAAACACTTAATTTTGAGAGCCGGACAATTTTTCAGATTTTGGCAGCAACTTGATCCTTTTGAGCAACTAACTTTTGAGCAACTTTAGCTTTTCTGGAGAAACTTTACGCAATTTACTAGCACATTATGTCTAGGCCTATCAATTGCTGCTTGTCAGGCCAAACCCTATCTCTTAATGTAATTAATTAATTAATTAATTAATTAATTGATTGATTGATTAAGATTAATTAATTAATTAATTGACTAATTAATTAATATAATTCTATTAATTCTAAAAAAAACTTATCCTCCACTCGTTTTTGAAGTGGCTAATATACATATCATGTAATTTCTGTTTCTTTAAATTGATAGAAATGGCAGTGTTTATGTCGACCTGGTCATGTTTGCTACGGTCGATGATACCAAAGATAAGGACTACGCCTCAAAGAAAATCAAAGAGACACTTGTTCAAACATTTTACAAGAACACTATGCCACTGGATGGCATACAATTTGAGAAACTTACAATACAAGGTCAGTGCATTACAAGGTCAAGGTCATACAAGGTCAGTGGGATCGATGAACCTATTGCGGGGTTGCAATCAATTGCTGGAGATTTAAAGTACAAAGACGCAGCGGCCATGTTGGTGGTACATACAAGAGGAGCTAATAAGGATTGCTTTGTTATCGGGAACCAACATGGCCGCCATGTTGGTGGTACAAACAAGAGAAGCTAATGAGGATTGCTTTGTTATCGGGAACCAACATGGCCGCCATGTTGGTGGTACAAACAAGAGGAGCTAATGAGGATTGCTTTGTTATCGGGAACCAACATGGCCGCCATGTTGGTGGTACAAACAAGAGGAGCTAATGAGGATTGCTTTGTTATCGGGAACCAACATGGCCGCCATGACGTCACGTGAAAACCAGCAATAGTTCTCAGATTGTCCCTTTTCGATGGCCAGTCATGCGTCACTCCATTTTCAAAATGGTGGATGCTCCATCCTTGACATGATATATCGCCCTGCGACAATTCTGTCCAAAAATAGTTGGGGCAAGTTATCTTTTAGAAAAAAAAATCAGCAAAAAGCTGATGAACGTACAAGCAACAACAACAACAACAACTTGTAAAACGCTGTATCTTCAACCTAAATATTTATCGAAAAACAAACTGCATTACGTATATACAACAATAACAACAACAACGACGGCGATGACGACAAAAAACGAGACAAACCGAATAACAACAACAAAACAAGCAAACAACCTTCTCATAGTTCAGCTCAGTGATTTGACCATTTGTTCTGATCCACAAACAACATTGAATGGTGATGGTCAGGGCACAGGCAGCCCAACCATTGCTTTTGAGGCTGATAAAATTATATTTGCGTCTTTTTGATGGGTTTCCTGTGGTAGAGAGCGCGCGCGCAATACGCATTATGTTGGGTTCCCCGTGCATACAAATGTATTATGCTGAGCTCCCTGTGCGCGTCCCGCAAGACGCGCCCGCAGCAATGTACATAGTGATACCTTGTTTCAATCAATATACACATGAACTGGCGCGTCCTGCGGGACGCGCACAGGGAGCCCAACGTAATACTTTACTAAGCACAGGGAGCCCAACAACATATTGCGCGCGCGCGAGCTCTACCACAGGAAACCCATCAAAAAAAGACGCCATTATCTTTTTATTTATATTATATAGTAGCCTCAGAAGCAATGGTTGGGCTGCCTATGGTCAGAGGTGGGGCATATGGGTAGTCCATTATTTGAACATAACATAGACGCAAGCGTTGAAATCAGTAATATTCTCGTCATTTAATATCCAACTGTTCCAAGTTGTTGTCGTCGTTCCTGGTGTTGTAAATATTAATGCACTAATCATTCTGGAACTTTTAAAAAGCAACAAGTACAATATTTATTCCCTAATTTTACTCAACAGAACCTCCTGACTCCCCCCAGAACGTAAGAACACAAGAAAAGTCAACAACAAGCGTCAGTATTGCATGGAATCCACCAGAATACTATCAAATATACGCAATTACAGGCTACAGTGTAACTCACAGAAAAGATAACACGAAAGACTGGCAGAAGGGGAAACCTTCGGCTTCGAATAAATACGATAAAGTGGTTGAAGACCTTCAGACCAGCACAGAGTACGAGTTTGTTGTTGTTGCTCATAATGATTATGGAGAGGCAAACAGCGAAATCCTTTTGGCAAAAACTGATGGTAAGAAGCTGTGGTGTGGTCATGGCGAACAATTTCATACAGTCAGCGGATGACATTGCTGGCTCGTAAATGAGAAATAAAATATAAAATAAATACTTTTTTGGGGATTGGTTGGTGTTGTCAAAAGGGGTGGTTTCTAAGCATAAAACGAAGCAACGATGGCGTACAGAGCGCCGAATTCAAACTATTTTATAAAATGAAGTGTAGCACCAAAACGGAGCGGAGCTGTCCCTTTAAACTTGGCGAGGACAACAATGGGATAATCACCGATAAACTACCAAGTTGTAAATGATTTTGGAACTATCAAAGAGGACATTTTAAGCGGTTTTAATAAGGAGTTATTTGAAATGGACACTTGAACTTTCGAATCAGACTTGTGGAAATCAGCTCGAACACCTGAAAAATGTTCTGAACTACAATAACTGTACGGCATCTCGGGTCAGTTACAAAGACAAGTATGGCGGATGCTTAGCTAAGTTTACCTATTTTTCATCGGACTTGGGAACACTTTTACACATCATGAGAGAAACACGAACCATGGGCGAGACGAAGTATGTAAGAATGATTTCGGACTTGTGGAGATTGAGGAACCGTAATCATATAAGAGGTACGACAAAAATTAAATCAAATTGCACTGTTTTCTCTGTAATTTTGAAGTGACTCGTAATTGAATACGAGTGAGCATTACGCATGCGCGCGGCCATGTTGTATGAAATCGTTTGCCATGGGCATTTTGTTAAATTGGTTGATAAAAAGATATAACAGCCTGCCTGCCTGTATTCATTTTTCAAAATCTAAAACTTAAATTATATATCAATCAATGATTATACTTTGCTTACAGCCGATTTGACTGTACCCATAACCCTTGGTGTCGTACTGCCGCTCTGTGTACTCCTATTGGTCATTGGAATTTGGATATGCTGGAGAAGACAACGCTTGGAGAGAAGAGACATCAAAGAACGGCTGGCTTTAGAGCAGGTAGAAATAACAAAACAAAAACAAAAAACAAAAAAAAACTATGAAAAAAAACTATGAAAAAAAACTATGAAAAAGAACTATGAAAAAAAACTATGAAAAAAAACTATGAAAAAAAACTATGAAAAAAAACTATGAAAAAACATTTAAAGGTGTGTCTCTGCCTTTTTACAATTAAACTACGAGTACGAGGTTTCTATGGATCCTCATAGAAAACGAGAACGAGTTGTCTAATTGTCCTTAATGACATGAAGAAATCTTTTGAAATCCAAGCAAAGAAAATATCAGCGAGTAGTCTAATTGTTTTAGCATAAACCATCCAGAAGGTCAGTAGAAAATGACAGAAACAAGCAACAGACAATAATTCGTTGAGAAACTCCTCCGAAACATTAGCAAAACGCGACGACAAAGCAGCCATTTTGTTTGTTTACCTCGGGGTCTATGAGCTGATAGACCACTAGTACTGGAACCAATCAGATTGCGGAATTTGCGATAGACCACTGGATGGTTTATAATTGTTAATAACCTGCGTTACTGCCGGAACCAACCATTATTGAAGTCGTTTTCGTAGGAGTGGGAAACCAACGGCACGGAGTTACGGTCACGGTACGGAATCGAAGACATTCTATTCAATCAATCCGAATATTTGGATATACGGCACGATGATGGCGCGATACGGTCACGGTACGCGGAACGAACCGTACCGTAACTACTTCCCACTCATACGAAAACGACTCTATTATTATTCATTTTGTGAAGAAAGCGAGTAAAATGATGAAAAAATCAACATTTTGTAACGAATATGAAAGACACGTTTTCTAAGTTTTCGTCACTTTGCCACATACCGTTCTCTCCATTCTTCTGGCAACTTTGTAATAGACTTTGTAAAAAGAAAGCAAGAAAAAAAAACTTGTTTGTAATAAACATGTGCCTGGTGTCGACTAACCCGAGAGAGACCCAAATAACTGGAATTATCATTCGACTCATTTCTATCCGCAGTTTTGATTAGCTGAAAGACTCGCTGCAAATAACTGCGTACAAATAACGGTCTGAGCATGCGCACTAATGATCATTCACAGTGTAAACATGGCAGCTCGTTTTTCCGAGCTGTCAGAAGAAGAGATTGACAATATTTTAGCTCTAAAAACAAGCATAAAAATAAAAAAGCGACTAATGAGTCGAATGATAAAACAATTATTGAACTCGGTTATCGCAAAATATTAAACAATTATTGGATGAGGTTTTGATGATATCCGGAATCATCAATGTAGAGGTAAGTGCAATAAAATTTGCCGAGACATTAGTGATAATTCCGGATTTTTTCAAAACCGAATTCAATAATTGTTTTATTATACATTGTCTATGTGGATTGACTCATAATACAAAGATATAAGCATGCAATTCAACAACAACAACAAATGAATGAAAATGACAGCACTGTAGTAACCTACAGATAACAACCAGTCCGCTGACCTACACAGGCTCGTTTTTGCAGATAACTGCCTACAGATAACCACCAGACCGCTGAAATATCGCTGGCGCGCACTGATAGTTAGAATAATTATCTGTAGGCTCTCGACCAATGAGAATACAGATACTGAGTACAATGTATAATAACGTGATTTGTCAGTGTCTCGCTAGCTATCAGTTATTTGCCTCTGTTGCGGACAGCATCGGCAAATAACTGATAGCTCGCTACTGACAAATCACGATATTTTGCTCAACCTCCTCCAATAATTGCTTTTGTATAACTGTAAACAGTGCCAACTATCAAATAGCCAATCAAAATTCAGGTTTCACTTACGATATTTTATAACCATTATCATTGAAGTGCGACCTTCAAAACGGCTTGTCAGGTTTGAAAATAGCTGGACGTCAATCAAACAACATAAGCGTGTCCAGACTTTAACCAATCATAGCAAAGCTAATTTGATTGATGGCCGTCTAGACTGGAGTTTGTCTGAAAGCGTTGTAGTTTTCAGGGTCGCACTTCAACGATAATGGTTGTAAGTCAATCAATCTCACTTTAGAGAGAGAAAGAAGAGCTAAAGAGAAAACAAGCGAGTATGTTCAGCTTGGATCAACTTTTAGGCCAAGACGGTAGTGAAGCAGTAGAGAAAAAATGGAGGGAAATATCAAGGAGCTGCATTGAGATTATTGGTGATCTTGGCTCTGGACAGTTTGGTGAAGTGAAGAAAGCAAAACTTAACGAAGACGGAGACAAGGTTACTATCTGTGCTGTGAAAATGCTAAAAGGTGAGGAGTTTGTTTAGTAGTTTTAAGTACAGTTGTTTAGTGCAGATGTTATAATAGTATACGTAAACTTTTTGGGCCCGAAAAGCTAAGTGTTCTTTTGACATGTTTTTAATATGAACAAACTTTCCTTTCATGCAAAGTTTCATGTCTGTAAACTACTTTGTTAGGAAGATATAGATTTTTAAAGAAAGGCTTTTCGGGCACGATAAGCTTTCGGGGCTTTCGAGAAACGGGCCCTTGAATCGCGCAACAACGCCATGTAATTGTCATTGATTTTCTCACATTTCACACAAATTTATCCTATTCTCACATTTTCCCTTCTTGAATCAGGCCAAGCTACCACAGTAGAGCTACGTGATTTAGCAAACGAACTCAACATCATGGCAAGCGTTGGAGAACACCCCAACATTGTCAGTCTTATTGGAGCTTGTAGCAAAGAGAGTAAGTAAAGTGAGATCGATTAAAGTGCCCTTTTTATCGTGAAAAGTTTTTTTCTTTTTTTCTTTTTTTCTTTTGAAAATAAATATATATGATCAACCTGTTTTTATTGCTTTGCGCGCGTTAGCTATAGTTGTGCCTTATCTTTAATTTCAGTATGCACTCGCTTATACTTTACAGTGCCTTTATGGATTATTGTCAAGATAGCTGAAAATGGCTCACTTTTTGACTACCTTCAGACCTTTCCTTCAAAGAATTCAACCATAGGGGCATACGAAAACTCGTCACCAGTAGTTACTGAGAAAAGGATATCGTATACTGAGAAACTCAAATTAGCTTTTGGAATAACCAGTGGAATGAGCTTTTTAGCTGAGAAAAAGGTAAACCACATGTAGACTTGTCTGCCTGTCTGCCTGTCTGCCTGTCTGCCTGTCTGCCTGTCTGCCTGTCTGCCTGTCTGCCTGTCTGCCTGTCTGCCTGTCTGCCTGTCTGCCTGTCTGCCTGTCTGCCTGTCTGCCTGTCTGCCTGTCTGCCTGTCTGCCTGTCTGCCTGTCTGCCTGTCTGCCTGTCTGCCTGTCTGCCTGTCTGCCTGTCTGCCTGTCTGCCTGTCTGCCTGTCTGCCTGTCTGCCTGTCTGCCTGTCTGCCTGTCTGCCTGTCTGCCTGTCTGCCTGTCTGCCTGTCTGCCTGTCTGCCTGTCTGTCTGCCATGTCATCTTCCAAATTTATGTTTAGTGCATTCACCGAGACTTGGCAGCGCGCAATGTCTTACTGGGTAAAAACAACAAGCCAATGGTATCTGATTTTGGAATGTCACGTGATGTGTATGAGAGTGGCCAATACGAGAAGACAAGCCAGGTAAATACTCCAGTTTCGAGTCAATTCAGATATTTTTGTAAAATGAATTAAAATAATATATATATAATTTTACTTATGTCTATATTTTTTTAATACTATCGGCATCTTATGTGAATCTGTTTTACTTGTAAGGGAGCACTCCCCGTTCGGTGGATGGCCATCGAGTCTCTTGAACAACGTGTGTTTACAATACAAAGTGATGTGTAAGTGTTTATATTAATACGATGAGAATTTGATATTGTTAGTAATAAGTAAACTTATACACTGTAGTACTATAAAAAATGGAGTCAGTAATCACTCTAAACGAAGATGATAGTCCCAGAGCTTCTCTTGAATTGCTGGTAAGATTCCACCTCAGCTTTTAAGATGAATACTATAATGATAATAAGAAGCTACGCTTTCAAAAATTTCGTTGCTATATTATAATAATTATTTGTAGATAAGTATAACAATTATAACAAGTATTACTAGCAATAGTTCACGAAGTCCTCTGCTAGGTCAAACGTAAGCCCCACCCCCAATAAAATGATGACCCATCCCCAGACAGACCCAGCTTCATTAAACTTCTACAGTTTTAATCCAATCAAAATGAAACTTGTCAACATGATTGACAGCATATGTCAAGACTCAAGACAACAAATCTTTTTTATTTTTTTATTTTTATCAGTTTTGGCGGGAAAATGACGTTATGAACATGCCAACAACTTTTGAAAATGAAAAATACACAAATTTAATCATTGAATTCGAAAGCATATGTAAAAGTAGAGATATAGCTGAAAAAATATATCAGATATCGTTATTCAATCCAAAGATATAAATTTTTGAAATTTGAAAATCCGCCATTTTGTTTCTAAAAATAGTACAAAATGGCGGAAATTTCAAATTGAAAAAAAAAGTCTTTGGCCGATTTTGGGTCCTTTTTTACCTACCGTTATATGATCGATTTTAAAGCATCTGATGTCATTATTACAATTAATTATTTTTAGGTGGTCGTATGGAGTTGTCTTATGGGAAATTGAAACTTTTGGTGAGCATATATTTATTACTGGCCCTGGTTGTATAAAGGTGGATAGCGTTATGCACCTGATAAATCCTTATCCAGTGGATATGTTGATGACTCATAGTCGGATGCTGTTATATAATACTAATAATAATACTACTATTTAATATACTAATAATATGATTTCTTATCTGTCCAGTTTTTATAAATATGTATTGTTATCATCACCATTTGTAAGAGCATTGAGATTTTTATGTGATGCATATGCGTGCAAGAAATAAATTATTATTATTATTATTATTATTATTAATAATAATAATAATAATACAGTTATCCACTGGATAATGATTTATACAACGGATAGCGCTATCCATCTTCTGTTCAAATGGAACCTGAACTACAGTCTGTATCTCGACTAATCAGTGCTTTGTTTGTAATATTGATTCTCCCAGCCAGAGTCCCATACCCTGGCAGTATCGATAGTCTGGATATACTTCAGCAACTTAAGGAAGGACATAGACTCGAGCAAACACAAGAATGTTCTCCCTTGACGTAAGGATTTGTTTCTTGACTTCATTGTGTTTATAGGCGTAGTACATATTTACTTTTTACATTTTCTGTTTTAGTTATGATATAATGCTTGAGTGCTGGCAAGAAAATCCAAAGAAACGGCCGCAATTCAAAGAACTGGTCACTAAGATTGGAAAGATGTTGGAGAACGTTGTAAGATGATTTTTGCTTGCCTGTTTGCCTGTTTGCCTGCTTGTCTGCTTGCCTGCTTGCCTGCTTGCCTGCTTGCCTGCTTGCCTGCTTGCCTGCTTGCCTGCTTGCCTGCTTGCCTGCTTGCCTGCTTGCCTGCTTGCCTGCTTGCCTGCTTGCCTGCTTGCCTGCTTGCCTGCTTGCCTGCTTGCCTGCTTGCCTGCTTGCCTGCTTGCCTGCTTGCCTGCTTGTCTGCTTAGTACCACGTAAGTACAATCAGTGAAAATGGCTTAATTTATCACACACATTCTCTTCTGATATTTTACAGGGCTACACGAACTTTGCAATGCTTTCTGAAGACAAAGAAATGCCTTACGACCAGGTGGACATTGACGGGTCCTTTTTACTCCAATGCACAACTTCTGAAAGCAAAGCAATGCTTTCTGAAGACAAAGAAATGCCTTACGACCAGGTGGACATTGACGGGTCCTTTCTACTCCAATACGCAACTTCTGAAAGCAAAGATGAAAACGAAAAAGGAAACGTCAGCTCTACCAACTTTTAGAAAATCATCAAACTTAAGAGGCGGTAAAACAAAGATCCTGTTCCACAGTACACCCCAAAACCTAGATGGAAGAGGCCTCAGACATCATAGTTATTACTACAATTAAGTTTGTAAGAAAGGATACAACTCATAGCAGTATCAGGCCACATTTGTATCCCTTCATAATTAGCTTTCATATGGATGGTTTTTATTTTCTATATTCGTGTTATATTTCCGTTCGAAAAAAAATTATTAGAGAAACCGG
Organism: Actinostola sp. cb2023; assembly: GCA_033675265.1. Taxonomy (NCBI): domain Eukaryota; kingdom Metazoa; phylum Cnidaria; class Anthozoa; order Actiniaria; family Actinostolidae; genus Actinostola; species Actinostola sp. cb2023. Next base: position 149,313 of record JAUJYZ010001301.1, read on the forward strand.
AAGTTCAGAGAATGCAGTTTTCAATATGTTTCATTACTTTTACCACTTGGATAATACTTTGGCAGATTAAGTTGTAGTCAGATCCTTAAAGTACAGACACACATTGCAACATTGCGCGCAACGTTAACAGAATCGTTTTCGTATGAGTGGGAAACCTACGGTACCGTAACATTCAAATGGCTTCCTTTCTGAACCAATCAAAAAGCGTGAAGATGCATCTCATCCAATCAAACTCTTTCAATACGGCACGATACACAGACAGCCCAACCATTGCTTTTGAGGCTACTAAATAATAAATACTAATAAATACTAATATATTTGCGTCTTTTATGATGGGTTTCCTGTGGCAGCGCGCGCGCGCAATACGTACAATGTTGGGCTCTCTACACGCTTTTTGATTGGTTCAGAAAGAAAGCCATTTGAGTGTCACTGTCCATACGTTTGAATCCACTCATACGAAAACGACTCTGATGTTAACGTAGCTCTGTAGGAGACGTGCATCTATAAATGAACCCAGTTCTCCTATCAGTTTTATGTATATATTCAGTCTGTACTACAACCTGTTCTGTGTGACAATCATCTGTATTTTTTCTATTTATTTATTCCCTTTACTTTTAGTCTAGCTAAAAGTAGTCTGAAATTGACATTTCGTTATATTCAAACATGTGTTTAAATATAGAATAATTTCACATACTAACAGTTCTAGACCTGTTTAAATTGTTGTTTTTTTATGCTGCTTTTTTTTCTTGAAAGAGCAAGTACCACCTGTGTCTGGCTTTCTCTCTCTTTCTCTCCCTCTCTTTGTTCCTTCCTTTCTTTCTTTCAGTCTTTCTCTCTTTCTTTCTGTTATTTCTTTCTCTTTCAGTTAATTCTTTTTAGCTTTAATCGGCATAGCAAGGCAGCATTTTAATTGATACTCGTCTACTATGACAAGCTATAGAATTGGAAATTAAAAACCTGCACATATACAAATGTGCGATTTTAAGCTATAGTGACTTGCATACTTGATATCAGACGAAAACCATTCAACATTCTAATTAAAGTAACGGTTACCTTTCGATAAACATTTAATAGTGAAAAACTAGCGATGAGAAGCGCGAGAATCCTTCTCGCCTCACTCCCCTCTCGTCTTTTCGTCTCGCCTTATTCTCTCGCGGCCCAGGTTACTCGATCGAACTTCAACTCTTCTCGACGGAGTTTCGCGAAGAAGTAGGGACTGTTTTGCAGTCTTCTGCTTCTCGAAAGTCAGACAGAAATATAGTGTATACACATGGGCTGATGGAATAGTTGTAATGATTAGAAGGAGAATATCAGTCAATACCACTATCATGAAGATCTATACTGATTCCTGCAATCGATACAATACGAGTACAGTTAGTAGCAACGAGCACAGTACCATTCTAACGTCAATTTTTGAACTTCTAATATTTTCATCTATATTTTTATTTATTTGTAGTGTAAAGAAGACTTGCACATAGGGTTAACCTCAAAGTTTCTCCTTTTCAAATATTGTTTAGTATTTGAATAAAGTATTATTATATTATTATTATAATAGCCGCAGCTATCGCTTTGTTCGTGTACGTAGCTGTTCCGGGTTGTTGCCGAAAGGAGGAGGAGGACTGTGGAGAAACACAATGCCTCAATTTTGAAGCATTTTCATTGAATAAAATCAAAACACAAAACAAATACTTTATAAAAATCAAAACAGAAAACAAATAAAGTACATTGTAGATGTTTTGACTTATGTTTAGTGAAAATATAAATAATAAAACTTGCCAAAAAGAGCACAGTTCAGATTTGACGAGCGCTTGCCGATGTCATCTCGAAGGCAAAATCCCGAATGTTTCACGGAAAAGTGCACCAGCTAGATGCGGCGCACATCGGTCCATGAGGCGCAAAATGTCAAAATTAAAGTTTCTCAGCGTACGGTGAAGTTAGATGACTGACACTTATAAAGTGTTTCGAGAATATACGGTAAAGTTTAGTTATTTGAAGAAAAATGGAATTTGCACGTCATATTGACAAAAATTAGGAGCAAAAACGTATCTGTCACGTGACCGAGCTTCATACCTTGTTTCAATATACACATTGCTGTGGGCGCGTCCCGCAGAACGTACACAGGGATCCCAACATTATACATTTCTATGCACAGGGAACCCAATATAATACGTATCGCGCGCGTACGTTCTATCACAGGAAACACATCAAAAAAAGACGCGCGCATGCAAATATATTTTTTAATAAGTATAAATAGCCTCGGAAACAATGGTTGGGCTGCCTGTAGCTCGGAGTTTTCTTTGACGCATATAAATGACGCAATCGGGACCACTCCCTGTCATATTCACACCGCGAAAAAAACTGTAGACCTCTACTTTATCACGAAAATCCGCCGAGAAGAAGTGACTCGGCTAAGTTTTATCGAGTCGTTGTTCGTGACAAGAGAGAATGAGACTCGCATCGTTTCGACTCGTCTCGTTTCATCCTCGCATCCTCACGATCCGAACAGGTTATACTCGATCTTGGGAATTTGGGACTGTTTTGTAGTCTACAATAAATGGATGATGACGATGCTCCTTTAAAAAATACTTTTACAGTAGAATTCTTACTCTAAATAGTTGTTATTGAATGATCTGACTTCTTGGATACGATAATTGTTTCTTGTCAGTCGTGATCAATTCACTGATAATAATAATAATAATAATAATAATAATAATAATAATAATAATAATAATAATAATAATAATAATAATAATAATAATAATAATAATAATAATAATAATAACAATAATAATAATAATAATAATACAGCCTTTTGCAAAAATTATGTCGCGACCAAGTATATCAGTATATCAGTATATCACTATATACATTCCTGTACTGTGACGTCATTTTTGACCCGATTCTGGTCAAAGAAGCTGATTGGTCAGCTTGCTGGTAATCGCATTATTTCTGTTATTTGCATAAATTAAACTCACCGAAACCAGAACGTCCAGAACAAAATATTACAATGTCGAGCCGCGGGCGACTGTATCGGACTTATCATATGCACAGATGAATAAAATCATGTTCTACAATAATTATGATTGCCGAATCAACAAACGCAGGCCATTTGGAAGTAGTGTTCACGACATGAGCGGATTTACAACATGAGCTGTCATGACCTCAGAGGTCACAGTACAGGAATGTTGGCCTCACAACGCAGACGCTTCTTTCGGGAGACTCCTATGGCGAACGAAAAAAAGCGGCTGTATTCGCAGGCCAAGGTGACATCGTGTATCCATGTTTATAATATTCATTAATAATTCATTAGGCAGCTGTCCAATCTGTGCTCAGCATTCTGGTCACGTGGCTACCTTGTAACTCCCATACAATTTCCAAGAAACTTAAAGCACGGGGAGGGTTTGAATAGTTGGCAGGGAATAGGTGGGGTTGATTAATTACTGCAATTGTTCATAAGTATGATACAGAATAGTAATAAAGCTTATTAGTATTCTGTATCTGATACAGAATACTAATAGACCTTATTAGTATTCTGTATCAGATACAGAATACTAATAAGCTCTATAAGTATTCTGTATCGATCAATGCATTATATATGACTGAACAATACATTATCCTAAAAGCTAATTAAGAAAAATCAGTACACGTTAGTTTTTGTTCCGCAGTTTCTTTAATGTAACTCCCTTCATTGGAGCTTAGCACCTTCACAGTTTTAGCTTACTTACTAATGATACAATCATTGGATTTCTAGCTTCGTGCGGCAATACTTTCACAATCTCAAATAAATTATAACAAACTTTGAAAGACACGAGATTACTTCAAAATAAGGACTTCGCACAGTTCTCGCTAAATATTGCGTTACTTGCTACGTTATTCTTTTCAAGAACCTCGAATTAGAAGATGGTAAAGTAATGTTAGTCGAACTAGAACTTCATACGGAATTTATGTGTCAAACGAAAGTCAATAGACTCTTTCCTTGCTACCTTGTTTTTACGAGATATCTGCCAGACTTCAGAAATCCGTCTTTACACTCCACTTCGGTGCTAGTTTGGGCACATTCCCTCAACAACTGACTTTCTTGTGATGCACTTTTGGCAGTTTACGAAAATTGTCAGCCATCGTCTCAAATGCCCGTCTTAGCTCTATGACCTTCTGTGAGAACTGTTCTTGATTTGATTGAAAAGAATCAAAACTCCGTTCGCATTCACAATTAAAGCGCCCTTTGAAAACCAAACAAAAGTGTAAATGATATTCTAAATGAAAAAGCATTCATATTACATATTTGCCGTATTTGTTCTTTGTATGTCTTAATGAGCAATCAACTCTATTCAAAAACTATCAAGTATGAAAAGGAATAAAACATTTATTAAACAATCGACATCTTAACTAAGCTATAATGCGAAACTGCCTTCATTGTTTAGCTAGTGCGGTCAAGCAATCGGAATGAGAATTGAATGCTAAAAGAACAGTTATTTAATTATTATATTCTTTTCATCTCAATCAGATATTGACTACAATTCTGGTTGAAACGCCTACCTGGTTCAAACAATGATTAAACAATATCATAAGTAATTTACAATATTCGTGACAATGTTGTATCTTATTTACAATCTCTCGCCTTCGGCTCGAGATTGTAAATAAGATACAACATTGCCACTCATATTGTAAATAATACGTATCAGCTTGGTCTTTCGAAACTTTAGTACGCACTTCACAGTTGGATTTTTTACACACGACACACTGGCAACTTCATGAGTTGCACCTTTGTTTCTACTTAATCTTAGGGTTTCAAAAAACACGGCCTTCATGATCTTCTTCCTATATGTGTCTTCTGAAACTTCAATGCACAGTTCGCGTCCAGGAATTAAGGCTTTGTTTTTGTAGTATACACTGAAGGACATCTATGGCTTCCTGAGTGAACTTCGTCTTGCTTCATTCTTGTTTCTATAAGTCTGTATCTTCTAAAACTTCAATGCACAGTTCACCGTTCACTAATTGAGTAAACTTCAGTGGAATTAAGGCTTTGTTTTTGTAGTATACACTGAAGGACATCTATGGCTTCCTGAGTGGCTTCTTTATCTCTTCTTATTGCTTCATTCTTGTTTCTATAAGTCTGTATCTTCTAAAACTTCAATGCGCAGTTCGCGTCCACTAATTGAGTAAACTTCAGTGGAATTTAGGCTTTGTTTTTGTAGTATGCACTGAAGGACATCTATGGCTTCTTGAGTAGCGTCTTCTTCTCTTCGTCTTACTTCAAGGTTTTCTGTACTTTCCATTGATGCTAAACGTTGTTTCTCCATTGTATTTGAAGCAGAAATGTCCGCTGTTATAGCTTCGTTGTCTGCTCGTGGTAGGATTGTGATAGCCGTACAGTGTTTCGCATTTTCGACCTTTGGTCCACTAATTTCATCACTTTTCTCTCGAGAAGCCAATGGTTCGGAACTAGTTGCAGCACCCGATGATTGAGATTTGCGAGTGCGGAATCGAAAGCTCAGACGATGTGCTGCTTGTACTCTAAGTTTGGTCATTCTGTTGCCTTGTTGTCTTCCAAAACGGGTGGACAATTAAAATGTTCGTTCAAAAGTGACCCTGCAACTCAACTGCTCATCTTATATAATTTGCTCGCATTTTACGCAAATTCTATGACTCACAGCATGTCCTCAGAGAAAAACAAACCGTGAAGGAATTCTTTGACCTTTCAGGAACTTACCCACGAGTAAGCAACTAATCTGCGCCGCGCTGACGTCATTCCTGGATGACGTCATTTGCCTGGAGGGGTATTTCGTCGCATGTCTTTGTGAATCATTTATTGTAGTTACCAATGACGGTTCCTAATGAGAAATCCGCATGCTAATTACTCAGTCAATATAAAGAGGATTTGTCTTCGAGTAGATTTTGTAAGGCGAGTGCGTTACAGATACGTGATGAGGGCACTGATCAATGTGCCTTAAATTGCCAAAGGGCATACCACACTGAGCAGGGCGTGTATAGGATTAACTATTTGTATACAACACTAGGTGACATTTGCAGAATATTGAATGTATCTTTGAACGGCCTGTCGTGTATAATTCTCGGTTCTCTCCAAGACGAAACGCTCGGTAACTACGTACTGGCACGCTGGACAGAGTTTAACCTGGGCGTTGGCTACATTGAAACAGCATTGGGCGGACAAATATATACCGAATAAGTGCATCTGTGGTTGGGAAAGGCCCATAAAGTCAACGTTATAACTGTATATACAAATAAACATGAAACTCGGGAAAATGTTCCGCCAGGGTTATCTTCACGGCCGGACACTGATACCAGCACGGTGCATTCCATGCAGTGCAGGGTTATATTAAGGCTGATGTTAATAAGTGAAGTGCCGTCGAAAGTAAATAGGTTTGTGATACAGCTATTTTAAAAAGGTTGTCTTGTGAATACTGAATTGCAGCCGAAGTCGTTGTAATAAATCATAAAATGATTAATTCCTTGCCTTTTTTCTGCTGGTGACAAAAGGCACAGGAAGCCCGAGGACCACACAAATGAGTCCTTCCTCAAAGTTCTGGAGGTCAAGACAAAAAGAATTATCTCTCCTGAGAATTATAGATTTTCTCTTGCAAGATGTTTTTTCGATTTGTTTCTAGACTGGAAATTAGTATTAAAGTAGATTCGATCCGTAATGAGTGTATAAAGTCATGGGTGCATCGTGACGTAGACTAGCGAGGGTGTTGCTATGGTAGAACGCAGTTTATGTAATATGGCCTATTCCAAATATCGGTGTCCGGGTCGAAAGCAACAAGCAAGAAGCTGACGACCGCAAAGGACTTTGGGAATCTCCTAATTAATATATTTATCCATGGTATACTTGAGAAATTATCTCTACGAGCGTTGAATAGCAATCATTTGGAACTATTCGGTCATTTGAAAATGCATGTTGTCAAAATGTCTACAGATGAATAAATGAATAAGGAAAAAGTCCCAATGCCCTTTGCGGTCGTCAGCTTCTTGCTTGTTGCTTTTGGCGGGGACAACGATTTTTTTATAAAAATATAATGAATAACACATAAAACAATAGATAGAACGACAATAGAGTACAATAGATTCTATGAATATATTACATCAACTGAGTGTTACTCAGTTTTTCCCAGTGACATCACGTGTCTAAATAATTTGGGCATGTCGTGATGTCCGTACCGTGACGTCAACAGAAAGCGTGCCGTAGATCAGTTATAGTAATGCGAAATCTTAGCCTGATTTTCAGACGGCTCATATGTGTCATACGCTGTCACACGCGAGCCGTCTGAAAATCAGGCTAGCGAAATCTCTACTGATCGATCGAATGTGTATCGTGACCCGTGGAGGGTTTTAGAGGCTGTAGACTTCGTAGCACGGCGTTTTCCTCGTCCATCTCCCTCGTCCACAGGAACCCCAATCCTCCTATCCCCCCCCCCCCCCCCCCCCCCCAAAAAAAATGCCGTGCTACGCAGGCTATATAGGCTGCAAAACAGTCGCTAAGTTTTCGCGAAACTCCGTCGTGAGAAGAGTTGAAGTTTGATAACGGGCAAGCTGAGAAAGATACGAGGGCGGCAGTCCACTCGCCTCATTCTCACTATCGTATTCCCCCTCGCCTCTTTCTTAGCTTGTCTCGCCTCATTCTCCCGCGGCTCGAACATTTTGCGGCAACTCTGATCTTCTCGTCTATACATTTCACTGGTCGCGACTCAATAGAAAACTCCTATAAACACAATGATCTCCCCAGCTACCCCCTTTTCATTCCCAACTTGCTTGATATCAATCAGTTGTACATGTTAAAAGTCCTTGAACTCTCATGATTCACCTTCGACTCGGAGGGGTAAAACTACTCCCATGTGCTATCAAGCAGAGCTCGTATTCTATTGAAAAGGTGCAATTCAGCTGATAAAAATTCTGCACGAGACCGGAAATGACGTCAAGCAAGATATCTTTCAGGTGAGTTTTGTCTAAGGGCGGTAGTGGTTTATGAGGATTAATGTATAAAGTAAGTGCATACCGCCATATGGGCTACAAAATCATACTAACAAACCGCATTCCGTATCAGTATAGACGTCCCAGGCAGATTAATATGGGCTCATGCAGTAATCTTATGATATAATGTGAGTTGACATTGTCTTAACCAACCACATAATCGATTATATCCGCTTTGTAAAAAATAAGTGACTAAAAAGATATTGCCTCATTTTGATGAGATACACTTACAGAGACATTTACCAAAAATCAAAACGGGGTGTTTAATTCAGTTTTTATCTAGCTTCTTACTAAATACTTAGTCTTACTTTTAGATATAATTAAATTATTAGTAGTCTTATACTTTCATTCCCTTTCAGATTGTACGCGTGAAAATATGTGGAGATTTGTTAAACATGCTAAGTCGATAAGGTGGCGGCGTGACTGTGTACAGACAGCGATGCAAAGAGATAAAACCATAAACCAAACACATGGCTTAGCTTCTGTCCATATGTGATTCTTCCTATGCTGTCCGCATTGGCGGTCATTTCAGAAAGCGCGATATAGCTGTGTTGTGTGTGTGTGTTGGGGGGGGGGGGGGGGGGGGGGGGGGGGGGGGAGAAGGGGGGGGGGGGGGGGGAGGGAGTATTATCGAAAACAAACAAACGTCTGCATATTTTTCTGACGAAAACGAATCGTACTGAAATTTGAAATTCAGTGTCATTCCAATGTTTTTGGAAGTATATTCATCATCAGTCTTGATAACTGAAGACTGCGAAATGAGTAACTTTTCTACTTTTCTGTGGCGGATCAAGTGGAGTCCGAACTCTAAAGTAGTAGCTGGCTGCGATAGAAGCCCCTAGCTAAATGATGACAACTCAGAACCCCCCTTTAAATTCTTCAGGGATTTTATCAGTGATAAATGTCATCACCATTCGATAATGACTGCGAAATGCGCAACTATTATCATCGATCTGATGTTTCGGCTCATTGTGTAATAGCTATATATTTTAGTACCATTTGTAAATCTCTCCATAACCTGAAGAAGGCTTGTCTGGCTAGCCGAAATATAGTTACCAAACAAATATACGTTGTATTGCATTTACAACGTATATTTTTGGTCTTTGCTGAGTCCTTGGACTGTACTTGCTTCATTTAACATTGTTTTTGACCATTTAGATCTATACATTAGATCCAACGTTTTCTGGCAGGATACTCGTACACGGCTTTTGCTACTTCTCAAGTCCCCCTAAATGACAACTCAGAACACATTCTTTAAATCCTTCAATGATTTTATCAGTGATAAAAGTATTTTGTTATGGCTAACCAAAGTCCGTGTTTATTCACCCCCTTGGCAAAATCCTGGATCCGCCACTGATGTTGTTATCGTTATTAGAAAAATCTTCACTGATAAATTAATTATAATTGAAAGGACCGCTATCCCTTTTGCCTGACCGAAACAATCCGGAGTATGAGCACTAAATACTATTGGTGCCGATCCCCTCGCTTCATCATCTGTCTTCATCGTGTCAATAAGTTCTTCATCTTGATATATTTACTCGGGCCCAGGCCGCAGGCCGCCCGAGTTAGAAAATGCGGATTTCGGTAGTAGTAGTAGTAGTAGTAGTAGTAGTAGTTTTGTTCGGCTTCAAAATGACGAGTATGCGACGTATTTAATCGTATCCGGAGTTTCAAGATTACTCCGCAGATTTGAAAAGATAAAGGAGACACAGGACTCAAGTAGATTATGAATCTTAGTTTTGAAAGCAGCTGTAGATCTTCAAGCTATTAAAAGGTCAGGATTCTAGTTCATCGTTCAATGACTAGAAGTGGTAAAAGGACTAGAAGCTCGTTTAAAATATTTTTTTTTTTAAACAAACGCGAGGCCGTTATCGGAACCTAGCCTCCTCCGCAGGCAACTCCTTGGGATTTGGGGTTCCTGTGTGATGAAGAGAGGGAAATGGGGAGAGAGAAAAAATACGAAGGGGGGAGGGGGAGAGGAAGGAGAAGGAAAAGAAAGAGGAGTTGCAGGCTACTCCTCCCCTCTTTTCTTCCTCTCCTCTCGTTCCAGTCCTTCTCGACCTCCTTTACATACCACAGGAATCCCAATTCCGATACAAATGCCATTCCGATAAAGTAGCCTGCGGAGGAGGCTAATCGGAACCATCTGACCTATGCAACCTCAAGACGTATCATGTTCGTACTCACCGGACTAATAGTCTCCCTCGTCACTCAACTGTCACTGATTGTCATGACGTCAGAGAAATTATATTGTATTGAAGAAGATGTCCTTGTTTTATTCGACGTTCGAACCGTAACTCGAACCCGAACTCGATTCCAAACTCGACGTTTCGGGATCTGAAGCTAGAGAGGGGGCCTTTACACAAACTCATCAAAATCAAATCAATTGAACTCAAAGTCAAAAGGAAATCAAATGAACTCAAAGGCAAATCAAATGAACTCGACACATACATGTATATACATAGTCTCCCTCGTCACGCAACTGTCAGTCATTGTCAGGTCTCTCCTCGCGCAGCTGACATTGTCCTTGTTCTTCAACCAACTGGCATTCATTTTCAAGTACTTCCTCGAACAACTGACATTTTCCTTTTCACAATGCCCGAGTGAACGCTCATTGAGCGTCTTGTTATAAGAAAAATGCATCACCTAATCGACCATATGAATGAACCGTCATCCGATTTCAGTTTTCCTGATCGACAAAATCGTATATAGCACTAAATCATGGTGCCGATCCCCTCGCTTCATCGTCTGCCTTTTTCCTTCATCTTAATATATTTATAAGAAAAATGGTGATTTTCTATTCAACCATATGAATGAACCGTCATCCGATTTCAGTTTTCCTGAACGACAAAATCGTATAGCACTATACTGAAATCATGTCGGCCGATTCACAGGTTCGTCGTACGTCTGTGTCTTCTTCTTGTCAAAAGGTTCGTCATCTTCAGTGATATCTTTACGAGAAAAATACATCTCCGACCAAATAATGATGAAGAATCGTCATCAGACTTTGAATTTCCTGATCGACAAAATAATGCTCAAAGTGAAATTGGCGAGAATTCCTTCACGCAGTACGGTATGGCGGATTAAAAACAGGAACGTCAACTTTGTGATAAGGATGGAGTGGCCACTCAGTCGAGCTACCGATAACATCGATTCCATGTCTGCATTTGTTCAAGATATATCGCTTTTCGAGAGTCTAAAATTGAAAAATATATCAACAAATATTGTTCTTGCAGATCTAATTGAGCATTTGTGGTTTTTGAGTACATTTTCATTACAGGCATCACTCACGCTTGATGACATGAAAAACAACTTTTTGCCAAGTCTGTGGTGTGGTCAGTGATCACGAAAGAGGCTGATGACAAGGAAATTGCGATTTAAAAAGATCTCGAAGCTAATTAATGCGGAATATCACTTAATGTAAGCTTGGAATTCATACAAGTACTGACACGAATCGCCGCTTTCATCCATTGTCACGATACGCCAGCATATAGCAATTCACTTGCTGATGTACTGAAGAAATCTGTGACCCGAAAATTTGACAGATTGTAGAGCTTAAAAACAGAATACGTTGGGACTTTCTTTCTGGCAGTGTTTAACCCGCTTCTGGGCGATTTTTATTCAGAACTTTTCATTGGGTCTTTGATATCGCGGCACAGAAGTCTATAATCAGCTACATTTGTTCATTATGACGGGCGCCGAACACGCAAGCTGCTTCAACGGCCTTGCGAAGTTTGTCAGTCACCGAAGCGCCAAAGGTGACGCTATGGAGGAATTCTCCAAACTGGTTCGCACGGAAAAATATCACCAACTCGAACACTTGTACTATGAAAACCTTCAACACAGGCACAGGAAAGCGTTCATGGATATCTTGCAAAGGATACTCTTCGTTCAGGAAGTACAAACGGTACAGAATTACAACTTGAATGGACGAGTAATTACGGTTCATGTCATTGAAGACACGGATTTATAGCAAAGGACGCGGCTCAGTTCAGTCAAGACTGCTAATTAGATGAGCCAGTCGACGAACTCGATTAAGATTTCCAAGCTGTACGCCAAAACTATTAACCTGTGCGAAACATATAGAACTTTAAAACATTGGACATCGTATGGTCGTTACTGAAGCTGCAGACAACATTAGACGGCCTGTCAAATGAGTTCAAACAGCCAAACGAATATCATAATTAATTGGCAAAACCATTTTCAGCTTTTGTAATGAGCTGAAACTGAAACGAGGATGGAAAACTCAAGCCAGGACTGATCAAATGTGACCCGGCGCGAAACACATGTATCCACTAATTGATTAATGATACTACACTTTGAATACGAAACAGAAATCATTTCACGAGAAAATACAGATAAAAGGTCAACGAAAATGGATTGCTGGTCGATCCCGAAAGAAAATATATACCGTCAATATGTCGCCTAAATGCAGATCCATCAACCGTTTCTATAGAACATGACTAGTACTGATACATGATAGCAATTATGTTATGTATGATGTAGGAATTGTTTATGCTTAAAGCTTTAAAAAAACGTGTAATTATATTTTCAAAGCTTTATTGAGACGATATCAATGACGTCATTCTATTGAGACGGTATCGATGACGTCATTACTTTGTATACAGAATACGAACATTTTTGTTTTCTTTTGGAATAATAAGGGAGTCAAGCCCCTACGTACTACTACTACTGAGGTAGTCAAAAACGATGGATATTTTGTACTGGAAAATTTTGATTGAAAATTATTTAAAATAGGCGAATTGAATTGAATTTATTTATCTCCATAATAGTAAAAGTTTACATGATGATATAGATACAAGATTACAACTGAGGAGAAAGGGAAAATATATAGTATAGTACTAATTATATCATGATGATGATGATAATTGATGATGAAGACTTTATTTCAAGAGGGTAACACTGCACATAAAAGTGAAATACACTTACAAACTTGTGGCCCTCACTATAAACTTAATAAATAACAATATAATATAAATATCTTAAAAACCTACACTACAATTACACTTCTTCTGATATATGCCCTGATATATTAATTTAGTTAAAAGGATAAACTTATATAAGCACCATAAAGAGATAAGAGTAGTGACAAAAGTGTATAAATAACAACGTAAAGAAGGAAAGACGAGAATTACAATAAACTCATTAGTATTGATAAGATAATATATTTTAGTAGCTTTTTGAAATTGTAATTTATTATATACTTTTTCTGATTGACAATGGAATAGTATTCAAAAACAAATCCTATAGCGGTTGGACAGAATTTTCTCAAAATTAGTTCTGTAAAAATAAATTTAGTTGTAAATGGGTGAACATTGTAAAGTGCGGTACGACTGAATCGAACTCCTCCAATCCGCAAATACTGCCCAGCTGCTGTATCAGAAATAGAATAGAACGTTCTGTGAACACAGTGTTTTGGGGACTGAAATGTAACTATGTGGAAGTTTTGTTTCGTTGCTTGTTGTTGTTGTTTTGTTGTTCAGGTTTGTTTAAATAATAATAATAATAAACTTTATTAACGTGTCTTAATTAGTTAGCTTACATTAACAGTATGCTAATTGGGGACACCTATCTAGAAAAATTGAAATTTTAAAAAAATTGAAAATTATTATTGTTATCGAAATATAAAGGCACACTACGATGACATCATACAACCCGTGTCTCATTCCAGAGCGGCACAGCTCAGATCGCAATATATAGGGTTCGTTTCTACTGAGGGAGAAAACCCGGAGTACCCGGAGACTGAACTCACAAATTCGACTCACATGAAGCACACAACGCACCACTCGACCAGCCCTACTTCCCCCCCCTGATTCAGTAGTTTACACCATTGTCAAGTATATGATCTTGAAAATGTCTTATATAGATTCAGGAAGGACAGCTGTTCCATCAGTGACGTCTGACCCACTTCTTAATTAGAATTTTTGAGCCGGTGTTGCACTTCGGGTCAGACACAAAGAAAATATTGATGTCAGAAGCTTGTATGTGTGAACTGCTTGCATGGTTTCCTGCTTCATTAAAACATAATTGTATAAAAAAAAGGGACTGAGAACTGTGAAAAAAGTGGGATTTTGGAACTTGAATTGGTAAACGCCACAACCATGCATGGCCCAGCCTCCCAAGGTCGCAACCATCCGGAAAGTTAGCCGTGTTTTCGGACTTTCAAAGATTCATAACAAATCAGGTTGCCCGGAATTGATTTTTTTTCGCAGAACATCTTCTAAAATAAAGTACCTTTAATTAAAATTGACATGGGGTAATGGGCACTTTAAGAGTAAGAATATGATGATGACCGATGAAAAACGGCCGAAGAGAACTGAGTAACATGAAGGGCCGAAAGAAGAAGAAGAGACCAAGAAGACGGGGAAAAAAAGAAGAGGAAGAAGAAGAAGATCGAAGAAGAAGAAAAAGAAAAAGAAGAAGAAGAAGAAGAGGAAGAAGAAGAAAAAGAAAAAAGAAGAAGAAGAAAAAGAAAAAGAAGAAGAGGAAGAAGAAGAAATAAACTGAAGAAGAAGAAGAAGAAGAAGAAGAAGAAGAAGAAGAAGAAGAAGAAGAAAAAGAAAAGAAAAAAGAAGAAGAAGAAAAAGAAAAAGAAGAAGAGGAAGAAGAAGATATAGACTGAAGAAGAAGAAGAAGAAGAAGAAGAAGAAGAAGAAAAAAAGAAGAAGAAGAAGAAGAAGAAGAAGAAGAAGAAGAAAAAGAAAAAGAAGAAGAAGAAGAAGAAGAAGAGAAGAAGAAGAAGAAAAAAAAAAAAAAAAGGAGAAGAAGAAAAAGAAAAAGAAGAAGAGGAATAAGAAGAAATAGACTGAAGAAGAAGAAGAAGAAGAAGAAGAAGAAGAAGAAGAAGAAGAAGAAGAAGAAGAAGAAGAAGAAGAAGAAGAAGAAGAAGAAAAAGAAAAAGAAGAAGAAGAAGAAGAAGAAGAGAAGAAGAAGAAGAAAAAGAAAAAAGGAGAAGAAGAAAAAGAAAAAGAAGAAGAGGAATAAGAAGAAATAGACTGAAGAAGAAGAAGAAGAAAAAGAAAAAGAGAAAGAAGAAGAAGATGAAGAAGAGGAAGAAGAAGAAGAAGACGATCGAAGAAGAAGAAGAAGAAAAAGAACAAGAACAAGAAGAACAAGAAAAAGAAGAAGAAGAAAAAGAAAAAGAAGATCGAAGAGGAAGAAGAAGAAATAGAAGAAGAGGAAGAGGAAGAAAAAGAAGAAAGGAGATGACAACAATTTTGTATCTTCAACCTTAGTTTTAATAAAACTGCCAAGCACCTTCGCGCACCTTTTTCATTCATTCTATTTACTCTATATTCAGTAATTAACTCTAGCGTTGTTCGATTTTGCTTGCTTTGCGCGAGCTTATTCAGTTTGTTGCGCACGAGTTTGCTTGTTTATTGGCCGTTGGTTTGTGTTCGTATACTTATAGCCGTTGTAATTAGATCTTAAGCATTTTGCCCTGGGCGCTTAGCCCGAAAGCTTGGCAGTTTTTATTAAAACTAAGGATGAAGATACAAAATTGTTGTCATGAATTATCCAACCTACAAACCGACAATAGATTAAGAAAGGAGATGATGCCGTAAGTTGTTGCTAATGTTACTGTTGATCATGATGATGATAACAGATTGATGACAGCTTATTACCATGATAGGGCGATGATGATGATTCAGATAGGAAAAATGAGTCCCGGGAGATGAGTGGAACTGGAACAACAAAGTCAGGACACTCTTGTTGAACATCGAGAAAACCAGTTAGGAAACAGCACCATCACCGACTTTATCAATCCCAACAAGAATCCCAGGATTAGAATGAATTTAAAATCACAATACAGACTCCTTGTAAAGCGCATCGAGCTTCCAGCTGGATGCGCTATATAAATACTCTGTTAGTGTTATTATTATTATTATTACTTGTATTAGTTTCAGGATTGGGTCTATTTATCTTTAATGATCCATTCACTATAGGTAAATTCATTGGCTGACGAGGGAATTCCACGTTGAATTCACGAGAAAAGGCGATATCGCACAAGTCGCGAAGCGACGAGTGCGATATCGCCTTTTCGAGTGAATTCAACGTGGAATTCACGAGTCGAGCCAATGAATTTTCCTTGAATCCCATAGCGTTCTCTTTGTTTTGAAAAATATATAGTTTTTAGACAATCTTGAGTCGCTAAATCGCGCGTCGCTAAGAAAGCCAGTGCAGTGTTCAGTCTTTCGCTACGCTAGCCAATAGGAATCAAGCAAAATTGAATACTAAAATCAGTTTATCTGCATGAACTTGAAGACAAAAGTTGTTTTCTTCAGTCGTTTTAACGTCTAGATTTAGGGTCAATCTACAACAGAAACACAGCCATAGATTTAGATATGGATAACCAGTTCATAGTTAACGAAAACTTACAACCAAAAAGACTAAAAGTGATCAGTGACAGGCTCGAAGTTCAGTTCAAGTTTTCACAATCAATGTGAATCAGTCTTGTCAAACCTGTAAGTATGCTTTTCTGATGTTATTCAGTTAACAAAGAAGTTAATTGGAAATACACGAAAATACGGACTTATTCTATCCTCATAAGACTTAAATAAATCGTTCAAATTTCATCAACTGACATTTTCTTGTTGCTTTCAATCCGATCAGAGAACTGAGCCGCTTCTATTGCATGAGAAGTTGAATCTAGTGAACTTCAACATTTCACAGGACATTGATGGATTTGTTAACTACCTTACTGAATGCTGAAGATTCTCAGGCAAAATAGTTCTTTCAAAGCCATATTTATTGATAAAGATGCAGAGAGGAGGCGATAGCTCTGATTCAGTGAGTGAAGCTACTACATGACTTGTACAAAACAAGTACACAAGGCTCAAAGTAAAAGGCAGCCGATCGACTGACAAGCAAAGAGAACACAACTGGAACACGGGATAAATTTGCAGTTTTGTATGATTACAGGTACAGATTTTGCTAGGTGTAAATGCTGAATTAAATTGGACTGATTTTGTTGTTTATCTGTTGGCTTAATCTATTAGATTGTGGTTGCTTTATGCCGGTCTGAAAATGTCATGATTTGCTGTCGTTGTACTTCGTGGTCTCTCTTTCAAACATCGATTCTCATCTCGCTTTAATAGATTTCTTTACATCGATTATATTTAGTGCTATAGAGATGCTAAAGCCAGATTCAAAACGATTTGCTTTGCTTTCGTGTTCAGTTTATATTTAAGCTTAGGTTGAGACTAGACACTTGAAGTACAACTGAAAAAGCGTAAAGATTTTTCAGTACTCTGTGTTTGTGACATTAATTTCACTTCGATGAAAATGAATTTTACAAATGAAAAATGAGAGCAAACAAAGCTAAAATATTGATTTGACCTCAACTCTCAATCCATCCTTTGTACGCGTATATCGTATCTTAGCCACAGCCTCGCTTTCATCTCGCAATTCCACGCTAAATACCCATTGCATCCGGTTTGCAAAGCACCCAATTCCACGCTGAATACCCTCTCATCCGGTTTGCTTCTCAGCCAATCAGCGCGCGAGTTTCATATGAGCTATGGGATTCTATAGGTAAATTCATTGGCTGACGAGGGAATTCCACGTTGAATTCACGAGAAAAGGCGATATCGCACAAGTCGCGAAGCGACGAGTGCGATATCGCCTTTTCGAGTGAATTCAACGTGGAATTCACGAGTCGAGCCAATGAATTTTCCTTGAATCCCATAGCGTTCTCTTTATTTTGAAAAATATATAGTTTTTTTAGACAATCTTGAGTCGCTATATCGCGCGTCGCTAAGAAAGCCAGTGCAGTGTTCAGTCTTTCGCTACGCTAGCCAATAGGAATCAAGCAAAATTGAATACTAAAATCAGTTTATCTGCATGAACTTGAAGACAAAAGTTGTTTTCTTCAGTCGTTTTAACGTCTAGATTTAGGGTCAATCTACAACAGAAACACAGCCATAGATTTAGATATGGATAACCAGTTCATAGTTAACGAAAACTTACAACCAAAAAGACTAAAAGTGATCAGTGACAGGCTCGAAGTTCAGTTCAAGTTTTCACAATCAATGTGAATCAGTCTTGTCAAACCTGTAAGTATGCTTTTCTGATGTTATTCAGTTAACAAAGAAGTTAATTGGAAATACACGAAAATACGGACTTATTCTATCCTCATAAGACTTAAATAAATCGTTCAAATTTCATCAACTGACATTTTCTTGTTGCTTTCAATCCGATCAGAGAACTGAGCCGCTTCTATTGCATGAGAAGTTGAATCTAGTGAACTTCAACATTTCACAGGACATTGATGGATTTGTTAACTACCTTACTGAATGCTGAAGATTCTCAGGCAAAATAGTTCTTTCAAAGCCATATTTATTGATAAAGATGCAGAGAGGAGGCGATAGCTCTGATTCAGTGAGTGAAGCTACTACATGACTTGTACAAAACAAGTACACAAGGCTCAAAGTAAAAGGCAGCCGATCGACTGACAAGCAAAGAGAACACAACTGGAACACGGGATAAATTTGCAGTTTTGTATGATTACAGGTACAGATTTTGCTAGGTGTAAATGCTGAATTAAATTGGACTGATTTTGTTGTTTATCTGTTGGCTTAATCTATTAGATTGTGGTTGCTTTATGCCGGTCTGAAAATGTCATGATTTGCTGTCGTTGTACTTCGTGGTCTCTCTTTCAAACATCGATTCTCATCTCGCTTTAATAGATTTCTTTACATCGATTATATTTAGTGCTATAGAGATGCTAAAGCCAGATTCAAAACGATTTGCTTTGCTTTCGTGTTCAGTTTATATTTAAGCTTAGGTTGAGACTAGACACTTGAAGTACAACTGAAAAAGCGTAAAGATTTTTCAGTACTCTGTGTTTGTGACATTAATTTCACTTCGATGAAAATGAATTTTACAAATGAAAAATGAGAGCAAACAAAGCTAAAATATTGATTTGACCTCAACTCTCAATCCATCCTTTGTACGCGTATATCGTATCTTAGCCACAGCCTCGCTTTCATCTCGCAATTCCACGCTAAATACCCATTGCATCCGGTTTGCAAAGCACCCAATTCCACGCTGAATACCCTCTCATCCGGTTTGCTTCTCAGCCAATCAGCGCGCGAGTTTCATATGAGCTATGGGATTCTATAGGTAAATTCATTGGCTGACGAGGGAATTCCACGTTGAATTCACGAGAAAAGGCGATATCGCACAAGTCGCGAAGCGACGAGTGCGATATCGCCTTTTCGAGTGAATTCAACGTGGAATTCACGAGTCGAGCCAATGAATTTTCCTTGAATCCCATAGCGTTCTCTTTATTTTGAAAAATATATAGTTTTTAGACAATCTTGAGTCGCTATATCGCGCGTCGCTAAGAAAGCCAGTGCAGTGTTCAGTCTTTCGCTACGCTAGCCAATAGGAATCAAGCAAAATTGAATACTAAAATCAGTTTATCTGCATGGACTTGAAGACAAAAGTTGTTTTCTTCAGTCGTTTTAACGTCTAGATTTAGGGTCAATCTACAACAGAAACACAGCCATAGATTTAGATATGGATAACCAGTTCATAGTTAACGAAAACTTACAACCAAAAAGACTAAAAGTGATCAGTGACAGGCTCGAAGTTCAGTTCAAGTTTTCACAATCAATGTGAATCAGTCTTGTCAAACCTGTAAGTATGCTTTTCTGATGTTATTCAGTTAACAAAGAAGTTAATTGGAAATACACGAAAATACGGACTTATTCTATCCTCATAAGACTTAAATAAATCGTTCAAATTTCATCAACTGACATTTTCTTGTTGCTTTCAATCCGATCAGAGAACTGAGCCGCTTCTATTGCATGAGAAGTTGAATCTAGTGAACTTCAACATTTCACAGGACATTGATGGATTTGTTAACTACCTTACTGAATGCTGAAGATTCTCAGGCAAAATAGTTCTTTCAAAGCCATATTTATTGATAAAGATGCAGAGAGGAGGCGATAGCTCTGATTCAGTGAGTGAAGCTACTACATGACTTGTACAAAACAAGTACACAAGGCTCAAAGTAAAAGGCAGCCGATCGACTGACAAGCAAAGAGAACACAACTGGAACACGGGATAAATTTGCAGTTTTGTATGATTACAGGTACAGATTTTGCTAGGTGTAAATGCTGAATTAAATTGGACTGATTTTGTTGTTTATCTGTTGGCTTAATCTATTAGATTGTGGTTGCTTTATGCCGGTCTGAAAATGTCATGATTTGCTGTCGTTGTACTTCGTGGTCTCTCTTTCAAACATCGATTCTCATCTCGCTTTAATAGATTTCTTTACATCGATTATATTTAGTGCTATAGAGATGCTAAAGCCAGATTCAAAACGATTTGCTTTGCTTTCGTGTTCAGTTTATATTTAAGCTTAGGTTGAGACTAGACACTTGAAGTACAACTGAAAAAGCGTAAAGATTTTTCAGTACTCTGTGTTTGTGACATTAATTTCACTTCGATGAAAATGAATTTTACAAATGAAAAATGAGAGCAAACAAAGCTAAAATATTGATTTGACCTCAACTCTCAATCCATCCTTTGTACGCGTATATCGTATCTTAGCCACACAGCCTCGCTTTCATCTCGCAATTCCACGCTAAATACCCATTGCATCCGGTTTGCAAAGCACCCAATTCCACGCTGAATACCCTCTCATCCGGTTTGCTTCTCAGCCAATCAGCGCGCGAGTTTCATATGAGCTATGGGATTCTATAGGTAAATTCATTGGCTGACGAGGGAATTCCACGTTGAATTCACGAGAAAAGGCGATATCGCACAAGTCGCGAAGCGACGAGTGCGATATCGCCTTTTCGAGTGAATTCAACGTGGAATTCACGAGTCGAGCCAATGAATTTTCCTTGAATCCCATAGCGTTCTCTTTATTTTGAAAAATATATAGTTTTTAGACAATCTTGAGTCGCTATATCGCGCGTCGCTAAGAAAGCCAGTGCAGTGTTCAGTCTTTCGCTACGCTAGCCAATAGGAATCAAGCAAAATTGAATACTAAAATCAGTTTATCTGCATGAACTTGAAGACAAAAGTTGTTTTCTTCAGTCGTTTTAACGTCTAGATTTAGGGTCAATCTACAACAGAAACACAGCCATAGATTTAGATATGGATAACCAGTTCATAGTTAACGAAAACTTACAACCAAAAAGACTAAAAGTGATCAGTGACAGGCTCGAAGTTCAGTTCAAGTTTTCACAATCAATGTGAATCAGTCTTGTCAAACCTGTAAGTATGCTTTTCTGATGTTATTCAGTTAACAAAGAAGTTAATTGGAAATACACGAAAATACGGACTTATTCTATCCTCATAAGACTTAAATAAATCGTTCAAATTTCATCAACTGACATTTTCTTGTTGCTTTCAATCCGATCAGAGAACTGAGCCGCTTCTATTGCATGAGAAGTTGAATCTAGTGAACTTCAACATTTCACAGGACATTGATGGATTTGTTAACTACCTTACTGAATGCTGAAGATTCTCAGGCAAAATAGTTCTTTCAAAGCCATATTTATTGATAAAGATGCAGAGAGGAGGCGATAGCTCTGATTCAGTGAGTGAAAGCTACTACATGACTTGTACAAAACAAGTACACAAGGCTCAAAGTAAAAGGCAGCCGATCGACTGACAAGCAAAGAGAACACAACTGGAACACGGGATAAATTTGCAGTTTTGTATGATTACAGGTACAGATTTTGCTAGGTGTAAATGCTGAATTAAATTGGACTGATTTTGTTGTTTATCTGTTGGCTTAATCTATTAGATTGTGGTTGCTTTATGCCGGTCTGAAAATGTCATGATTTGCTGTCGTTGTACTTCGTGGTCTCTCTTTCAAACATCGATTCTCATCTCGCTTTAATAGATTTCTTTACATCGATTATATTTAGTGCTAGAGATGCTAAAGCCAGATTCAAAACGATTTGCTTTGCTTTCGTGTTCAGTTTATATTTAAGCTTAGGTTGAGACTAGACACTTGAAGTACAACTGAAAAAGCGTAAAGATTTTTCAGTACTCTGTGTTTGTGACATTAATTTCACTTCGATGAAAATGAATTTTACAAATGAAAAATGAGAGCAAACAAAGCTAAAATATTGATTTGACCTCAACTCTCAATCCATCCTTTGTACGCGTATATCGTATCTTAGCCACAGCCTCGCTTTCATCTCGCAATTCCACGCTAAATACCCATTGCATCCGGTTTGCAAAGCACCCAATTCCACGCTGAATACCCTCTCATCCGGTTTGCTTCTCAGCCAATCAGCGCGCGAGTTTCATATGAGCTATGGGATTCTATCAAAAATACGAAGAAATTTCATTCCGGAATCAAGAAATCACGACCTATATCTATTTCTCCAATAATATTAACACTTCGATCTTCATCCATTGCATGGCCGGCTGGGGTCTTACTGCAGGTGGTATGCCATTTCTTTATTGATCTACAGAGCATGAGGGAAAATAATATATATTATATCAAGTCTATATTAGCTAACGAGACATATTTTGGCAAGCCTGTATCGTCAACGAAAATGTAAAAAGAGAGACCAAAAAGACCAAAGAGGATGTTCCATGCAAATGTGCATGTAACATACCCAATATTCAAGCTTGGTGAAGAAGTGGTCAGTCAGGTATCTATGTCTCCAACTAATGGCAAGATACGAATGTATACAGCTATTAATATTTCAAAAAAGGTTGATGAAGGTTCTGTTGCATCTTGGATACCAAGCCCGAAATGTATTGTGGATCATATGTAAATAATGTCAGCATGTACATACAGAAGAATATATGCCGGCTCCATATTGCGAAGACAAAGTTTGGGAAAATTTCCAGAGTCCATATTGTTGTGACCTTTCGCTGATTCCATTCGCATTGCCCATAGTGCATTTCGGGCTTGGTATGCAAGATGCAACGAAACCTTCACCAACATTTTATTAAATAGCTGTCACAACAACGAAAAACATTAACAAACAAACACAAGGATAACCACTGCGACAACAACAACCATATCAAACTTATGTTATACAAAAGGTCATTGTTTCACATATGCAGATGAGGCGAGTCTTGTTTAGGCGAAAAACAGCATGATTTTGATACATTTTTGCTTTTTACTGCATTGTTAAAATACAAATCAAAAACCTACCAACGGAATATCAAAGACGAATATGTAAGGAATGAATAAGCTGGCAATTCAAGCACAAATAAAGAGGTTTGAAGGTGGCATTTTCCGTTTCTTCAAAGTCAATCGAACTGAAATCTCTGAAGAGATATAGGAGAGCGTGACATACGCTGCACACAAAATCCCTCTGAATTCTTTGGGAATTGTGTCAATCAAAAACCTACCGCCGGATTCTAATGCTCTGTAATTGTACGCGCATTTTGATATAAAATACATGTATATTAAACTTAATTAAGCGGTGGCAAAATGAAATCTAAAACTCTTTGTTTGGTAATTGTGAACATCATATTGGTGCTCTGTATCTCGGTCTGTATGTAGAAGCTACATAGGCCGGCGAATTCGCAAATAAATTATGGCTCGGGGACGTTTTTTGAAGGCAATTTCCAATATTTACACGCACGAGATCAATATATAAGTTAGTTCGAATTTGTGATATATTTTCCCGTTGAGGAAACATATGCAGCTTTTCCATCCTCTCTTATATTTTAGCTACCTGATTTACACATTGTCAAAGGAAAAATATGAATTCAGAAATGACAAACCAGTCACGTACGAATCTGCTTTATTTAGCGGTCATAGTGAACAAATTGCTGGATCAATCGGGCCTCACATGCATTAGTAAACAAAGCATTAACAAAAAACGTTGTCCGCGTGATACTGGATCCCAACAGAAGCAAATGTTCAATGATGTAGGACATAAGTTTGATATGAAAAACAAACACATCAATCCGGCATTGCTCTTAGCTGCAACCGACTGTATAAACGGGCATGTTGTATAACACGGACTCAACTGGACTGGACTGGACTGGTCGACTGGACCCAAAAAACACGGACTGAGTCTTAGGAAGACACATGTATGGTTGGGTTACCTGTGACAGTTTACGATACAGCTCCCAGTGTCATTTGTAAAAAAAATCCTTCTCAAAAAAAATACTACAAGTACAAGAACAGCAAGGTAAAAGCCAAAACAAAAAGCCATTCAACAAAAGTAAAAGCAAAAGACTCAGTGTAAATAGAGAGACGAAAAGGAACCTCTGCTCGCAGGGTAGTGCAGCACAGTGCATCCAAGAGCGATTGGATACGTGAAGCAGAACATCGCCGCTCATAGATCTTTAGTTAATATTGTTAAGAGGATATTTATTTGAACATCGCGTAATATCCGCGAAAAGCGCCAAAAACGAGCGCTTTTGAACAGTTTGACTTTCGATTTTCGCTTTGGATTAACACTCTAATTTTATTTTAACTAAGCACAAACTATTAAAAACAAAGTAAATTGTCTGTTTAAAGCTGTTTTAGCGTTGTACAAAGCTATTTTCCTGCTTTTTGTTTCAAATTTGAGCTAATTCAGGGGAAAACATCAGCAATAATAGTAAATATACAGATCTAGCCCATGTGGACAGTTTTCAAATCAAATTTTCACTTTGGATTAACACTCTAATTTCACTTTTACCGGTCAAAAACCATCCCAAATAGCTTGAACTCTTTGCTAAAGCAGTTTTAGCCTTGTACAAAACGTATTCTCCATGCTATTGGTTTTTGGCGCTCAATACGCGCGTTCGTAAAAAATCTCCTCTTAATGTTAATTTTTTCGAGTAGGATTTTTTGACATCTTTCTTTGAAACGTGATTTGGTGCAGCATAGTGCATCCAAGAGCGATTGGATACGTGAGATTCGAATACGTATTGACACAGCCGGGAAAGCTCTTTTTCATTAACTGATCCATTGAGTTTATAGGGCCAGTAACGTTAATCCGGCCTGTTAGAATAGCGTGTAATCACTGCAAATAAATGCAAAAGCAGCCATGTTACAACAAACAGAACATCGCCGCTCATAGATCTTTAGTTAATGTTAATGTTAAGTTTGAAGTCTCCCATGCCTTTAAGATGTTTCCCAATGAATCATTATTCACTGACCTGAGAAAATAAATACAGCCTCTTGTAAAACTTCTGATACTGCAATATATATTAGCTATACAATGCTTTGAGTTTTCAAGTCTGAAAGAAACTCTCATATAATTATTTATCAGTGGGGAAAGCTTCACCTTGTGCCTGGTCATTGTGTGAAATCTGAAAAGTGCCTTTTGACAGTCAACACTGAAGCCGAAAAATACTCTAAAGACTAAAATCTGGAAAATGTAGTCAATGGAGAAAAGCACGAGCTCGTGGTGAACATGTCTTGAAAAATATGAAATAACGTTAGAGAACAGTACTTCAGCGGAATCTTTGATAGTCTGTGGATTTTCTGAAGTGATGGATTTATTATCAGAGTGTCCAAAAGTCAACAAATGCACTTTTATCTCCGTGAATACGATCAGATCTAGCAGTTTTTATATACTTGAATGAAAGAACAAACTGTGCATGGAGAATGTAGCTGGAACTGATGAAATATTTGGCTTGCTACGAACTATGGCTTACGATCGATAGTCAGCTTGGTATGTACTCTTAGTCACTGTAAAATATGTAGTTGAAAACATGTTTTTCGTTTGCCAAAATTATTTTTTTTGCATTAGACGATCGACTTATGACGTAATACTGTGGTATGCACTCCTATTTACCACGGCTTTCGACCAATCAAAATGCGAGAAATTCATAGATTGTGGTAAAGAGAATACTTACAAATAAAGTTTGGTGCCAAATGACACTGGGAGCTGTATCATAAACTCTACTGTCACAGGTAACCTAACGTACCATACATGTGTCTTCCTAAGACTTAGTCCGTGTTTTTTGAAAACGCGGACTCAGTCCGTGTTTTCCGAGTCCGTGTTTTCTGAAAACGCTGACTCAGTCCGTGTTTTTCGAAAACACGGACTACCTATTTGATAAGTGTCTTCTCAGTTCAGAAATCTCAAACATGTGCGCTATGTGTAACCGTGACTAAAGGGCTTATCAAATAAGGCGATAACGTGTAATCTAGTAGAATGTCTTGTGATGTTTGTATAGTGGATGACATTGGCCATGTCATGCTGCGTTTGTAAGAATAACAAACAAACATAATTATTACAAAGGTTTTTCCTGTTTGTTTATATCAGGAATATTAGGGACCATGACAGCAACAAGTGATTCAAATATATAGTTTGTCGTATACATATATACGTATTTGTAGTGGCACAGAAATACAGTGGAACCCTGCATATTAACAGACTGACATCTATTTGGTCACCCCCTATGAAGCGGCCAGTTATTAAAGTCCCGAAACCGATTGTTTACCGTCAAAACTCCCTCAATGAAGTCTATGAAGAGGGACCAGTCTCTTGGCATGGCCAACCCCTACTAAGCAAGCGCGGCCACTTGCCATTTTTCCGAGGGTGACAGCTTTTAAAAATAGGTTGACCGTACCATACAAAGAAACCGCAGCTATTCGTACATTAGTAATCTCTCCTTCCACCTTTCTAGATACCCATTTCTCCCGATATACCAGATTATCCACCCTTTTCTCCATTGATTCAGTTTAATGATCACGGCCGAGGGTGGCCGCTTATAGGGATATGGCGATTTGACTGAAACAGTTATTTATCATGTTTATACATAAAATGGCTCTCTCCTTCTACCTTCCATTTATCCCGATATCAAATTATCCACCCTTTACTCCATTGATTTTCAAACTACCTGTTGAATCTGGCCGTTACAAGCAGATTCCATATGAAGCCCGTATTTGTAAATTATGCAATGCTAATGAGGTAGGAGATGAAACTCATTACATAATGAATTGTACAAATAGGGTTTTTAAAGATTTGAGAGAAAATTTTATGTTTGATTTATTGATTATAAATAATTCTTTCCGCTCTTTTACTAAGTGGGCTTTGTTTTTGTATCTTTTTTCTATGAAAGATGAGTCTATTTTGAAGAGTTTTGCTAACTATATTGTCGTAGTCTCGTTTGATGATCATATCAGACTTTTATCTTAGTATATACATGCCAGTCATTCTCAAAAAGGTTGTCCAGATGAAAAGACCACTGAATACTACAATAAAGTCACATGATTCATTATGTTTTCAATTTCTGCACGCGGAACTGCGAGTTGATACCAGCGGCATTACATTCAGTTCTCACAATGCCGTGTACTTTTGCATCTCAAATTGAAATTCCACGCGAGGAAATTGAAAACATAATGAATCACGTGACTTTATTGTAGTATTGTAGTCTTTTCATCTGGACAAAATCTGGACAACCTTTTCAAGAATGACTGTATATTTACGTATAGATTTGATTGGATTCTAAGTAAATATAATTAATTAACCCCCAATCCGACACGGATAACGCGAGTGATATGTTGTATGTCAAATTCTCGAGCGCTGGCCTTTCAACAATATGATTTGATATCGTGTTGAGGTATCGTGTTGACGAAACCACTGAGGTCACAGATAAGAAGCAATTCCATCAGAGGAAGTATCCATTCCCAGCTACATCGAAGCCATGACCCTCTAGCACATTTGCGCATCGCTGAGTCAACCAAAACACGTTGTGTTGTCGATAAGACGAATTCGATAAGACCGTTGTTTGACTAACGATTTGTAGATATATACAGATAGAACAATTTGGTCTTATCTCAAGCTACCCTAAATCCCGTCTGAAGTGACTCGTGAGTTTTATTTACCAAGCAAGTACGGATCCGCAAGTACAAGAAGTTCCACTATGATTCCCAAGAGTTTGACATCTTCAAGCTCGGACTGGGACGTGCTAAAGTTTAGATCACATTCAGACAGTTGCTTCATGAAAGAGAATGCATATTCGAGGAGAATTCTTCCAGGAGCCAAGAGAAAGCAGTCAAACTTCAATGACTTTCTACTTGCCGTTGGCTCGAAGCTCAGCGACAGCAAGGGTCCGTATACAGAATTATTCTTCAAGTCCTCTCAGTCCACCTCAACACCGAAAACGGCCAGTAGACCCAGACCGAGAGACGAAAACCGTGAGTTGGAGCATTTGCGAAACAGAACCAGGAGTCTTCAGCAAAGACATTCAGAGTTTCTAAAACGAAGAAGCCTCAGTACTGGCAACCTACCAATGGTTTCATCGCGGAAGAACGAAGTCCTGGATGTTTTGGATCAGATTCTGCAAAAACAGGAAATGAACACAATGCAGAAATATTTGCTGAACGATTGTTGGGTAAAAGTTCAAGTTCTCGAAGACACTGAGCTGTAAAGTGCATTTGGGGCACGGAACGTGACTTCGTAAGCTAGGAATTATAGCTGCGTGATGAGTCAATTGTACATCAATTGCTAATATGGGGATTGCGAAAGGAGCGCCGATTGAACCACTTTAATCTGTCTCTCAAATCTGTTATGTCATTAATTATATTATTTGGGCGTTGTATACGATTTACCGCGTTCAAATCCAACAGAAGACAATTCTATCGTAAGAATAAAATTGAATATCACCGCCGATATTAATCTGGGTTACCGAAACAGCAGCATATGCATATCATCGTGGCCATATCACATTCTTTTCTGCCTTGCAGACCTGGAGAGCGATTTACATTTGGTTTGGTTTTTGTTACAAAACCTAGCGTTTTCTTTTGAAAAGACGATGAAAAGGCAGAAACGTGCACCTGAATGATCACAATAACAATGTAATTGGACACCAGCGATCCAGGCCAAAACTTGTACATAATTTACTATTGTTATTACCTTTCTTCACGCCACATTCCAGAGCTGAGCTTGGAGGGCGATTAACTGTATCTCGACGAAAAGCCTTTCGTCAACAGAGCCTTCAATAAAGTAGATGATAAAGAACGAGATGAGAAATAAAATGGGACAAGGAGCGGGCTGACAGCACTAAACAGATGGACACGCAAATCACTGCAATAGAAACTGGATTCAATTTGAGTAACGAGCATTTGATGAAGCGTTTGAAAAGGTAAAACATGAGCGTCCTTATTTCAAGAAAAGTTAGGCTACCAAATATTTGGCTCAAAAGAACGGCATTTGCATTGGTCATGCGTATGAGATTACGTGGATGAAGGCGTTCGAGCAAGAGACAATAGATTTGGTGAACGCACGCTATAAAAACCAGAGGATATGGTAGCAAATAATACCACACGGCTACCATGGCAATTATGCAACTATATTCACGACATAAGACATGTACAAAAACACGAAGGTTTGGAGGCCATTATTGACGTATTAGCGCGTTGTGAGGTCTGAGGCCTCGGGACTCGAATTAACGTAACTGATCTCCATTTCGGTCCCCTGGCCTGGTTGGATGAACAGCGTAATTACATTGATGGTATTGCCTGCTCAAAGTCTAATCTTCTTCAAGACCCAGATGGCGGAGAAAAGGGAGTAGAGGAACTTCTTGCGTTTTAGCTTGCCATAAAAAGCGCAATTCTTTTAAAAAAATCGAAATTCGCTTTTTTCGCTTACACCGATTTTAAAAAGCGTCGACAACGGGTGATCTGAAATGGATGTTCTGAGACCGAGAGGAATTATGGGACTGCAAGGTTTTCTCATATTATATGATACAAAATTATTTCATTTCCTCTTCTTCTTCCAAATACGAGCACTCCTTCACCTCAAGCTTAATAGAATCGAACGGTTGATCTTCGAACGGTTGATCTACAGTAGGCGGTCACAATTCATCTCGGCTCTGATCATCCATTTCAGAATAATGTATGCCTTGCCATAGCATTATATTTGACCAATTTTTAACGCGGAATTAAGATAATGAAACGGAAGACTGAGAATCACTGCGGATATCGACCATAACAGCCGCCTCGAAATGTGCGGTTCATAGTTTACTGCGCCGGTTTGAAATATTCTCATCTGATTTTCGTCCTTTAGCTCAGTAGTATTCTCGTATGTGCAATACTTGTTGTATACACGCATCAAGAGTTCCAGACTTCCGGTACGCGCGCAATGCATTGTGAGATTATTACAAAGGAAAAGTGAGCACCAAGTGAGCAAAAACATAGCTTGGGCTCCCTGTGTCTAGAATTGGTGCTCACTTTTCCTTTGTAATAATACCGGAAGTTTGGAACTCTTGATGCTTCTATAGAGACTACCATGGCCGGAATCCCCCAAAATGCGAACGATGAGAAATCGCCGAGGGACGCCTTACGGTAGCAGGCAAGCTGTGTGTCATCTCTTATACATATACATGTAAATGCCAGGAATGTATCTAAACCATCATCATCATCAGACAACATCTTCAGACATATATCATCATCCATCTAAACCATCAACCATTGTAAATCCACGGTGATACTTAGCGTTGGTTCGCGGTGGGGAATCCATGGAAAATATTATACATTTAGCAATTATAGTTGTAATTATTTATTAATTATTAATATCATTATTGTCGGTTGTTGTTATTACCGATATCCTATGGCGGATCCAGCTCTCAAGGAGATTGGGAAAGTCAGGGGACGTACATGAATGACGACGGATCTACGTTATTCCCTCTCCTGCTCTTCCCCTTTCTCAACTCCTGGTCCTACTACGGCTAGCAATATTCATATAGTAATGTACATATCTCAGATTCTGATAACCATCGTTATTGACTGAGGACCGTATGAATACATGTGACATATATAAAGTCATATATCTGAATACTGAAACATGACCATGGTAAACAAATTGAGATTGGGAAAGTCAGGGAGGAGGATCGTTATTGACTGAGGACATATGAATACATGTGACATATATAAAGTCATATATCTGAATAAACATGACCATGGAAAACAAATTGAGATTGGGAAAGTCAGTGAGGAGGATCGTTATTGACTGAGGACATATGAATACATGTGACATATATAAAGTCATATATCTGAATAAACATGACCATGGAAAACAAATTGAGATTGGGAAAGTCAGTGAGGAGGATCGTTATTGACTGAGGACAGCCAAGAAAAAGAAACCGACCTCGCTGTTTAGAAGGAACTTTGTGTCAATGTCCGAGAATTTTCGACAATATGAATACATGTGACATATATAAAGTCATATATCTGAATAAACATGACCATGGAAAACAAATTGAGATTGGGAAAGTCAGTGAGGAGGATCGTTATTGACTGAGGACATATGAATACATGTGACATATATAAAGTCATATATATCTGAATAAACATGACCATGGTAAACAAATTGAAATTGGGAAAGTCAGTGAGGAGGATCGTTATTGACTGAGGACATATGAATACATGTGACATATATAAAGTCATATATCTGAATAAATATAACTATGGAAAACAAAATCCTTTTCCATCTGTTCATCAGTATGAGTATTTATTGTTTGGGTTCGTTACCAAGCAACCATACATTGAGTACCAAACAGCTGCTTTGTTTGAATAAGTATTCACAATATCAAGGAGCCCCTTTCAAGATCCTTTTGCGTTTGTGTGAGTAGTAGTACTCAGAGTAGTACTTAGAAGGTACGTTGCCAGGCAACCATTGAGTATCATTGAGCCTCCTTAATTCCCATTTCCGTTTGTGTGAGTATGTTGCCAGGCAACCATTGAGTGAGGTCCTTACGATTTTCCGCTAGAATGAGTGGTAGAAGTTACCTTATTCAGTCATAAGAGTTGTAATCGAACCTGATACGGATGCCCAGTTAACAAGATCACTTTATTATTTATCTCGCGTCAATAAGCATACTGACAGAGGTTTCTTCTACCTGAGGACCTTTGAACTTAATCATTCTTGAAGATGGAGAAAGAAAAGAAAATCCGCACAAGAAATAGAAGAAAAAAAACGACAAAAATAATAATTAGAAAGAAAGTGAAAGAAAGTGAAAGAAAGTGAAAGAAAGGAAGAACAGGAAAGAAAACAAAACAAAACAAAACAAGAGAAAGAAAAGTAAAAAGAAACTGAAAAAAAAAGAAAAGAAAAGACTGTACAGAAAACGGAGGCTTTGCCCGCTGTTCGCTCCTTCGCAGCCGGTCGTCACGTTTTCAGTAGCAGCCAGAATGCAGTCCTGGAACTTCTATTTGCTACTGTTCGCTTTGTTCAGTATATAAAATGTGCAACTAGTAAAATTATGACTGAAGTGTGGTGAATTTCACTGTTATGGCATCGAACTATTTAAAATATTTCAGTTGTATTCTTGTATGGCATTGATACAGTGTACTTGCTTCGTGACTGGTGTTTACTGCGTATAGGCCCACCACAAGGGGTAAGCTCTTTAAACACATGCAATGAGTTATCTACGTGACCACGTTTGCGCGGTTTGCGTGGTTTGCGGCATCGTCAAGCCCTCGTATTGATATCACATTTACGGATTGATTTCTTATGTCTTTGAAATTCTCCATCGCGTGATGCGGCCAATCCGTGCGCTTGTACTTGAATGTATAGCAAGCCGCTCCCTAGCATCAAAATGTGTTATACACATGTATATCATATTGTATTATACACATGTATTTTTTTGCATAGACGCTTGTCTCTAGTAAGGATTCAAAACGGAGTCAAACGGGCTCCGCGGTGACTGATTCGCATTCCATAACTTCCTATTCCACTTAACCGCTTCCCCGTATTCAGTTCTT
Source organism: Actinostola sp. cb2023 (assembly GCA_033675265.1). Lineage (NCBI taxonomy): Eukaryota > Metazoa > Cnidaria > Anthozoa > Actiniaria > Actinostolidae > Actinostola > Actinostola sp. cb2023. The sequence continues at coordinate 181,969 of JAUJYZ010001301.1, forward strand.
ACAAACTAATACTGAGTGCTTCAGTAAAGTGCCTGCTACCGGTTGCGAAGAGTGATAGGTCTCCCCTTTCCCGATTTCTGATATCTCTACCACAGGAACTCCATCACAGTGATCTAGTCGCTCGTCAAAATGTGCGGCTGTGAAAACGCATTGCTACTAGACTGGCTTTCTAGCACTACCGAAGCAAGCATAAGCACAAGCACAAGAGGTCTTATAACATAGCTACGTACAATATAACGCGCGCTCTGATTGGCTGAATTCTATGAACTAGAAATGGATATGTCATAGAGATATTTCATGAAAATGACGTCAAAATCCAAAACCAAAGATTTTCGCTGAAGTTTTCGTACCTACTATAAGACGAAAATGGATGACTTCGCTTTATTAGTCGGGCTTCCTGTGGCTCTAACAACATGACCAGTTATCAATACGAGACTGGTCGAGTCTGAATTCACAAACCTTGTGTCGTCAAATCAGTGTCGTCTTGTTTTCAAAATAACCACAATAATTCATAGAGCCGATGGATTTATCAATCCAGTACTAGTACTGCAAAGGGTTTAGAGATCTTTAGAACTTTTAAAAAACGAATCGAAGTGAGTTGATACACACAGCCGGCGGTGAAGAGAACAGTTGTAAGGTTTTCAGCCGACCGATAACCGTCGAGGTAAATCCATATTTACACTTCATCCAAACATTATATTTAATCACTCTGCGATGTCTAGTTTATGTATTACGGTATTTGTTTTTTGTATGGATATATTTATGGTAACAGATAAACTATGTCATTGTCATTCATGACTCGCCGAGTTTGTGAAATCGCAGCCGTACTGAAATTGCAAGGAAAGCAAGTTCTATCGAGCGACGAGGAACCAAACACTGTTTTAATCGCACTATAAGATATCTATATTTAGTTCAACAAAACGCTCATTAATTGAGCGTTCACTCGTGCCCTGGTGCAATTGCGTTCTGAAATGAAGCCGGTTCATAATGAAAGACGCATGGGCACCAACATAAACATTAACAAGACGCTCATTGAGCGTTCACTCGTGCCCTGGTGCAATTGCGTTCTGAATATATAATGAAGTTCATAATGAGAGACGCATGGGCACCAACATAAACAAGAGCGAACTATTTGGCCCGTTTGAGCATATAATTACTTCAGTACGTGTATAGTGTTATTGAAGCCTTTGTAAGCTTAAATATCTTAAACAAAAACAAACGATGGAAGTTATCAGAACCATCTGACTCGATGCAACCTCAAGACGTACCAAATACGTCTGATTGGAGATGTTTATCTATGTCTCCCTCGTCACGCAACTGTCATGGTCATTGTCATAACGTTTGGTATGGCCGGCCTGTGGACCAATATTCAGTATACCGAGCTATAGACTAGCCTGCGGAGGAGGCTAACTTTCGGAACTTTACAGTATATCAGTAAAAACGTTAATAGCCCGACTTCACGCTACTAGAGCGTCTTGTTTAGCATTGACTACGGAGACCTAAGCTTACCGACTTTCTCAGCGGTTTAAAACTCATGTTAACGAACCCGACATAAACGAAAATGCCGAACTAGAAAGAGTCAAATGACAATCAGGGAAAATTACATGAAAATGAAGGAAGAAAAGAAACAACATAAATAAATTAAAGGACGGTTAAGAATCATAAAGATGAGAGATCGAGGAAATAAAAGAAAGGGAAGAAAAACTAGTGCTATGCTAATTTACTGTTATACTCTTAATTGATGACATTGACTTTCTACTCATTTCGCTTGAAAATGGTGCCTAGTCGACACCGAAACGTCGCCATAATTTCCTTTATATTTATAACATTATGTACATCTAAATCGTTACTGATAAAGAAAAACTATACATACGAAAATGAGGTAAAAAAAAGGAAAAACAATCGACAAAACTCACAAACAAATATAGAAAATATGTAGCACAGTTCAAGATTCACAAAAAGTACGATCAATTAACTCAAAGAACAAAATCGATATCCTCGGCATTAAATATTTGGCCTCCTCTGCAGAGAAAAAGTAAAAATAAATATTGGGTTTCCTGTGGTGAAACAGTCTCGGAGACTCGGTGTCCAATACTGTATTTATTTTTACTCGTTTCTACTCGTTTCTAACGAGTTGCGGATCCAGGTGTTGTTTTGTTTTCTTTTTTCATTCTCTACCTTCTCTCTTTCTTTCTTAGCTTTTTTTAGAAGTCCAAGGTCATAAAAAATAGTTAGATATAGAATGAATCATCATTATTTTTCTATTAATATATACGAGTCTACATTCAATGAATTAATTGAATGGTATTGTCAATTACTGAATTAATAGATGAATGACGTAATCTGTATATAGACGTCAATATTTCCACATTTCAGCCAATCACTGCGTGAACGTGATGTGGGGTGATGGCAACGCGTGAATAAACGTGCGATTGACTGGGATTTTACGTGTAGTCATAACTGATGACTGATTTGATAGACTATAGTACTTCCGGTTGTATAGTTGGGAGAATCTAGCTACGGGTAAATAACAGTATTTTATGATATCTATAATAATAGTTTACTAAATATAATACTTGAAATAAATTTATTTGAATTCATTTGAAGTGTATTACGAGTTTCATTGTAAGGTGTTGTGATACAAGAATCAAAATAAAAGTAATAGTTTTGAATGTTATTCTGGATTCAATGTAGATTCTCCTTACATTGTAGTCTAGCGCGGCAATGTGTGTATCTACCTTTTCGATCGAGTAGCAAAATACACGAATTTCAACGCAACATGGCTGGGCCGATCTAAGCTTACGATCTTTGCTCTGTATTACTTGAAAACACTGACAAAAGGGTTCAAAGAAACTTGAGAGAATGGCTAACACAGAAGCAGATAAAATACACGAATTTCTACACGGGATTCAACTCGATCAATTTTACCGGCGAATTGTGGACAAACTTCATGTGACACGTCTTAACCATTTCGCCCATGTCACAGAGATAGATCTAGACGATTTGGGGATGTCCAAGCCAGAACAGCGAAGGCTTTTCGAGGCTCTGAAGAAATCCAGAAAAAAGCCGTTGTTTGGAAGCTTTCGACGAAAGGTAGGCGAAGAAAACTTCGTTGTGCGTTGACGACACGGATCACACTCTTGACTCTCATTCAAGGATTTAACCTTACGTTGTTAGCTGTACTTTCAAGTCGCTCAAAGGATTCGACCATTATATTTCGTTTGAGTTCCTTTCTGAAGCTTTTTCGATGATTTTTGGAACCATTTCTTTGACCATTTCGTGTCTGTTTCATCTAAATTGATTCACGTTTCAACACTAATAACTCCGTGTGTCGATTTCAACCAGCACTCCAGAAGAACAAACGATCGGCTGTGGATTGATCTAACTTATTAAAATACATTTCAGCTGACGATCAAACGTTCGATTTATACACATGTGTTTTCATTCGCCGGTATGTTGGTTAAATTCTCCACGGTTCAGTAGCAATACTTTGTGAGCATTTGAACTGTTTTTATTGCGTATTATCTTCAAGTACGTACACGTACAATACATTTTAAACTCCCTATATTGTTTTTATTATTATCCCAACTCTTGGTGATCAAAAATCGCTTCGGTAATCCAAAAAAAATCGTATAAAAGAGACGTCGTTTTAGAACTACATTCTAGCCCTTCCTAGGGTACACCCACACAACAATTATATATGTATGACGCGAAGTTATACTCCGTAACGTAGGCAACATTTCTTGATATGTACATGTATGTACTTCCAAATAGAACAATACAGACATACTAGTAACAGGTTCATTCCATTTGATTATAGTAGTGTATTCAGATTTTGCAAATGAATGAACCTAACTAAACTTGCTCAAACATATTTCGTGCTTCATAATCACAGCATATCTTAGAATAAATCGTTTATGCAGCGAATCGTTGCTCAGAAAATCAATTAACGTCAACATATTGCTCCAATATTTACTCTGAATCAACTTATTGGTTTACTTTTTTCTTATCATGCATACTCTACCAGCGCCTGAGGTGTGCATAAAAAGTGCTATTATTGGCAATGTGTTTATCTAGATACTAATCTCCCTCAATTACACAGCCAGGGAGATCGATGTCTGCCAGACAACGTAGATTGTTATCTGTAATTGTCCATTTCCTAATGAATCTCTGATTAACCTAATTGATGAGCTTGTTCATCTATTTCAAAGGAAATTATATAGTAAGAATACAGATTAAATGTACCCATATTTTAGACCTTTCAATCTTCAAATCAAATTCTTGTTCATCCTTTATGTCAACATACAATTATGCAATTTACAAAATGTGGCCAGTTTCACATACATATGTCACTCAGACAGACATCCAAAATGTGTGGTACATGTAGATATTCAAGGTTGTGTTGCCCAATACTGTTTCACTCAAGTGAAAACAGTATTGCACGACCCTCATATTTTTTTCACTCATGTATGCATGAACTCTATAAGTGCATATACATGTGTATATAAAACAATGGTAAAACAAAATTATTTTAAGTGTCAATTTTATTTTTACAGACGTTTCGGGCATAGCCCTTCATCAGTGTGTCAACCGTTGTGTTTACACGTGATTACAATTGACACTTAAAATAATTTTGTTTTACCATTGTTTTATCTAAAAAGTAAGTGTCACGCATCTCAATCAAGAACTCTATAAGTGCATATACATGTGTATATCTGACTCCCTGCTGAGTCCATTTATTCCAATATCTCGCCCTATGGTGCTTCGCTCAATACTCATGTGCACAAGAACACTGTCGGTCACTGGGTTTCCATGGATATGACCTTATATTTTCTGTACTCCATATAATTTTATTCATTGTATTTTCATTTGATTTATTCCTCTATGTCTATCATTTGTTTATCGACATACAAATGTATTGCGCATGCAGCTAGCGAGGATCAATAAGTAAATTGTGCACAGTTAATATGTACTCGTCTGTATTTAAAATCAAATTTAAAACTGTCTTTCATAATTTATTGTTTCTGCTAAAAAATATATTTTCATATATATATATATATGTATTTTGTAATCTTTTTCTGGTCATGTTCGGTTAGTTTTGTATACATGTATATTATATTTGATATAATAGTACTGATCAAGTGGCAGGCATCCTATGTTCTATATCTGTAGTGTTCTCTGTTATCATACAATGTATATTATATCACATTTCCTTAGCTGGCAATACTTCAGCAGAAAGCTAGCCAATCTGATACCCTTTTGAGTTGATAAGCATAGCTCATTCTTGTGGTATATCTTCTATGCCAAGACTTTGTAAATGTATATCGACAACAATGCATGAAGTCAATAAATCAGGGTCACCAGGTACATGTAGCTATACACAGTCGATCATTACTGACTGCCAAAATCAACATTTCTATTTAAATACAATAAATACATGATGTGAGTTTTTTTCTTTGCCCAATATCCAACGTTCTTGATAAAGAACAATATAGTTTTTTTGTGACATTATATATATATACTTACATTAGTTGGACTTTATACCCTGTTTATAATTTAGACTAAATGTTAGTAACTTGATCACAATCAGATTATTGCACTCTTTTAATTCATTTCATATCGCATGGGTAGTAACCAGTATTGAACTTTGTCGGCATTCTAAATGTATCATATCATGAGGAATATATTCCACCAGGAGCTCCTGATTCCACCTTAGCTTTGTCAGGGTTCATGGTAAAAGCCGGTTCCGTCATCTGTCAAGATGAAATTAGTGGTCAGTTCTGGCCTTGAAATTTCACTCTCTGTGCCGTTAACTTCTTCAAAAAATTTTGATGATATATACACCCTTAATTGTTCAAAGTTTTGGGCCAACTGTTTAATACTCTACGGAGTACCCAGCCCTGTGGTCAATTCTCAGTTCCTTTGCTTATCATAACACAATAGAAGTTGGCATTTTTGTTGTGACCTTTATCTGTCTTCTCCATCCTTATCATTATCCTCTTGAAGTAGTTAATGGATGTGTAAATTCTTAGGATCAAAGGTTATGTGGTGATTAAGACAGCTTTTTATCTATGTTTTTCTCATTTGCCAGGGTACACATTATGTACTCCTGTTTCTCAATTAAATCAATAATACCTCAAATAGTCAATATATGAAAACATGCATACATGTACTGTATATGAAAATATATACATGTACGGCATTGACTAATCTATGGAATGGAATGGACCCGAGAAAACATGGACTCGGGTTGAAAACATGGACTCAGGGTCAAACATGATTTTAGCATTAGGGGGTTGGGGTGAGTGCAATATATTGTGTAATAACTCGCTAATAAACAAAATCCTGTTTACTGTTGCATAATAGAGCCTCTGGAACCAGGGTAATTTTATTCTCAAGTTACTAGTAAATCATTCACTGTTTTACACGAAGAAATCAGACCACCCTTGAGTTTTGCAGTGCTTTTTACTGGCGCCACAACGGAAGTGTCAACGATGACAGTGTACCAGTGTATACATTCTTCTGTCGTGTACGAGTGTGACGATCAATGGAAAGAACAAGTTTTTTTTAACTTGTCTGAAATATTGCTGTTTTATCCTAAAAGTGTATGCGTTTTGGCTCGATCTTCTCAAATAAATGAAATAAAACTACAAAGTCTAGATGGAGTTTCAGCATTGTCTATGCAGATCGTATCTGTAGGTGCTAATTGACGGAGCTTTTAAATCATCAGTGGATAATAGGAGATAATCAAACATGACACATCAACTACATCGAAAACATCCTGGAAACCTGAATCAGTTCAGAACACAAGCACTGTTGGTGAATCAGTACAACACCATGTACCACTAGTTCGAACTCGATGTCCATTTCCCCGTTTTATGTAGCATTTTTCTCAGTCAATTACTATAGGTTATTTCCATACTTTCCATACTCGAGTTTGAAATGTATGGTTCTATACTGTTTATAGCCCGTTTATAGAAACTTGAAATGACTTTGACTTTAACAGAACTCCAGTTTCACAAAGACGTCAGTGCGTACGAGGAAATTCGTATGCAGCAAATATGTTTTTTTTCACAACTCACTGTCGGCCGTAGACACTTCCCTTGTGGCGCCAGTAAAAAGCACCGCAAAGCTCAAGGGTGGTTTGATTTCTTTGTGTAAAACAGTGAATACTAGTACTGTATGTTAGGATTCACTAGTAACTTGAGAATAAAATTACCCTGGTTCCAGAGGCTTTGTTAAACTCTATAATACAACAGTAAACAGGATTTTGTTTATTATTACAATATATTGCACTCACCCTCACCCCCTAATGCTAAAATTATGTTTGACCCTGAGTCCATGTTTTCTACCCCAGTCCATGTTTTCCGAGTCCAGTCCATGTTTTCTCGGGTCCATTCCATTCCATAGATTAGTCAATGCCATACATGTACTTCTCATATGTGCCCTATATACCGTACATGTAATTGCTGCAAAAGGCAATATCAAAACTATCCTCTGTGTTTCATGATGAGGCAGCGGAGAAAGAGTGAGAGAGAGAGTTGACAAGTTGGAGGCAATCATTGATAAAGCCTAAATTTTAACACTGTCAGTTTTAAATAATAATTTGATCCATAAATTTGATCCATAAAATTATATACAAAAATGGGAAATTGATAGAGGGGGAGGGGGGCATGCAGTTCCAATGATCAACCAGTGACTGTTTTTCACTATACATTGGGGAAATGCCATTGTGATACATTTTTGTACGTTATTATATATATATATATTATATAACTTGGACAATTTTACCAAATAAAGTCATTTTGGAGTGCCAGGGGCTGATATGAGGCTATATAAATAGAGGTTATTACAGTTAGAGTTGTGTAATACGGCTGGATATTTTTACGAGTCTTGCCGTATTTTGACGAGCCGTAGGCGAGGCAAAATACAAATATACGAGTAAAAATGTCCAGCCGTATTACACAACTCTAACTGTAATAAATTGTTTATTATACGACAACAAATTAAACCCCCCATAAATGTATTTTTCTTTGCTTATTTCTTAGTTTGTGATTTGTTTGCAAAATGCGTGCGCTATCACACAATCGATGCGCCATCGAGCGAGCGCTCGAGAGATTTTTCGTTGGCTTTTTTCACCAAAAAGATTGGATTTTCTTCATATTTTCTATACAGATATCATTAAAAAGTAGTTGTTTGTTTCCTTATTCCCTTTAGAAATACTTTTCTGTCGTTGTATAGTGTTTTTTCTTTTTGCAATGAAAACCAAAACTGGTACAAAATATGATGTGTTCAAAACTGGTTTTACCGGGATACAAGCCGGGTAATACGACAATCTACAGTGGGTAATACGCTCGGATATTTGGAGGATTTTGTGCCCTTTTATGGTAAAGTTACGTCACAGTCGTATAATAATGCCCTATATACTGTAGCTAGTCAACCAGTGTTTTCATATTTTGTGTCTCATTATATATTCTGTATCTCACTAGATATCTGTATAAATTTTACACTACAACCTTTCTGTAAGCAAGTGTATATATATAGCTAATTGCATAATCGTTGTCGGGTTGAAAATCATGAAAGCTATGACCAAAAGGAATTCTGGGAAATTAAAACTCTCAAATAACACCATCAAATCATCGACCTTTTTATCCAGACTTGTAGGATATCTTAGTTAAATAGCTCATATACCTTCAAAACTACCAGAATTAACATTGAATATATCTGTATGTAATGTGGCTCATGAACTGATTTCCCATCCATCGTTGCGGTCTCAGCTTCTATGATTTATGATTTTCGACCCGACAACGATTATGCAATTAGCTATAATGTATTGTACATTTATTGCAGTATAGTACAAAAGGCTTGGAAGTGGTTACCATTTAATAGCCCTTTCTAAAGACTATATTTACATGTAGTTATACTTAGAATGCTTTTAATGCTTTTAAAAAAGGAATTGTCATTTTCTGTATCTGTTAACAATATAATTTTGTCTTCTTTTTTTAGAAAAGCAAAACCAAATTGATACCCACAGAACCAGAAGCTGACCAACCAGCCTCCCCACCCACCCTTCCCAACCCTCCTGCCCCTCCCACCCCTCCCACATCCACCAAATCTTCAAGTTCATCGACGTTAACTTGTGTCATCAATGAGAAAGATTTGGCTCTTCACGAAATGCTTGGGACTGGAGCGTTTGGTTATGTAAGAAAAGGAGAGTGGATGAAGGACAAAAATAATAAGGTATTAAATCATTGCAGGCTGTTAGTGGATTATTTTTATTTCTTTATTTTTTTGTTTTTTTTTGTTTTTGTTTTTTGTTTTGTTACAATATTTCTTTATTATTTGAAGATATCACTATTTCTTTACAATTTCTTGGTAAATGTTATAGCTATAGTTAGTGGATTATACTCTCGACAGTTTGAAGTTGTTAGGCATCACTCTACTCCTTGACAAAATAAAAAATAAATAATAATAGTATATTGGTTCTTATGGAGCACATTTCACATACCGTATTTCCTCGATTAAGCGCCCACCCTCGAATAAGCACCCCCCTTGCCCCCAAAATTTGAAACAAATGCCCCCCCCCCCCCCCCCCCTTGATTAAGTGCCCCCCTCCCCTCCCCCAACAAATATGGTACAGTAAGAGATTACAGAATATGGTATACAACTTGCGTTTTATTACAAAGTTACGGCATGTTCCTATACGGTAGTACCATATTGAAGTTATGTTTCCGAGTTCAAATCATTTTAATCATAAAAATCATTTTTATATTAAGCGCCCCCCTTCGATTAAGCGCCCTCCCTCGTTTAAGCACCCCCCTTGATCACAAAATTTGAGGAAATACGGTAGTCACAATGCACTTTACTACCGATGGAGGACTTTTTCGGGCTGCATATGAAAGGCACCCTTGGCTGCCGAGCAGCTTACAATCATGAGGAGTTAGTACACAATGTACATGTATGTTAATGCCTCCAATTTGAAGTACCTAGGCTGTTGAACTGGGTGACAATCCCTTACCCAATCCAGAGAATACATGTACTGCCTCTATGTTTCTATTGTCCAATTGATGTCAACATTTTGTTTTAATACGTTATCATTGGCATTCCTTGTAGTTTCTAGATTTATTAATGGTTGTAAATGAGTTGCATTGATCAGGGTTTGGTTGGGTGGAGAGCTGATGTAGAGGACTTACATGTAGCTATTGCTTTTTCACCTGGCCCCGGTTGCACAATAGGTGAATATCCACCAGATAAGTCCTATCCAACGGATATATACATGTATAACTGATGCTATTCACCTTTTGTGCAACCTGTGCCTGCCTTTTGGCAAATTGTAAAATGTATGAATTAATAACTTGAAGCTAATCGTTATCAGAATAAAACTCGCACATTCTCGCGACTTCGTCGCTCGCTATCAGAATGAAAAGTGTGGTTGACTTGTGGCAAGTCTAGGCTAATGGCTGAGCAAATGCATCTTTTGTCAAGGAGTACCAAGGTGTCTAAATGACCCGAAACTCGAGTATTGAACACTTTTAATGGGAAAATGAAAATTAATTGAATAAATGGATGGATGAACGAATGAATGAATGAATGAATTGATGAATCAGTGAAAGAATAAATGGATGAATAAGTGGTAAATGAGAAAATGAATGGAAGAATTAGAGGTTGAGTGAGTGAATGGAGGTATTAGAGAATGAATGAATGAATGAATGAATGGACAAATTAAATAATGAATAAATTGTCCTTGATGTAATCACATGATGAATGTACATTGAAACTCTGTAAATGGTACTTATAATAATAATAATAATAATAATAACTTTTATTTATACATGATAAATTGTTAAAGCTATAGCTTGTGGGGTCGTGTAAAACATAAATTTTATGTAAAATAAAATAAAAATATATAAACATGTAAACATGTACAAATAATTATAATTAATTATATTATTGTAAATCGGCCTGTGGTATTGAAATAAATTGAATTGAATTGAATTGAATAATTAATTTAAAGCTAAAGATATAAGCTAACTAAATCTGAAAACTTACTGTGTTGTGTGTTGCCTTTATTTTGAACAGATTGAAGTTGCTGTTAAGAGTCTGAAGATTTCAAGAGACTCAGCCTTTCTGCAACTACAGCTTGACTTCACCAACGAAGCGAATGGTATGAGCCGCTTGGACCATCCACATATCATTAAACTGTATGGCGTGGTTCTATCTACACCCATCATGTTGGTATGTAAGATATGGTATATCTGTCAAAGAATTTAAGATAATTATTTATGCTGTGGTGTGGTGTGGTGTGGTGTGCTGTGGTGTGCTGTGCTGTGCTGTGCTGTGCTGTGCTGTGCTGTGCTGTGCTGTGCTGTGCTGTGCTGTGCTGTGCTGTGCTGTGCTGTGCTGTGCTGTGCTGTGCTGTGCTGTGCTGTGCTGTGCTGTGCTCTGCTGTGCTCTGCTCTGCTGTGCTGTGCTGTGCTGTGCTGTGCTGTGCTGTGCTGTGCTGTGCTGTGCTGTGCTGTGCTGTGCTGCTGTGCTCTGCTGTGCTCTGCTGTGCTCTGCTCTGCTGTGCTCTGCTGTGCTCTGCTGTGCTCTGCTGTGCTCTGCTGTGCTCTGCTCATCTCTTCTCCCCTCTTTTCTCTTTTCCTCTCATCTCCTCTCTTCTCTTGTCTTCTCTTCTCTTGTCTTCTCATCTCTTCTCTCGTGTCCGTTCCTCCCCTAATCCTTACAATGCAACACCACATATTATGTTTCTTTGTACCAAAATGTATATTACTATGATTCTTTCAGGTTACCGAACTTGCTTCTCTTGGCTGTCTATTAACCTGCCTTCGTAATGAGAACCCAAAGTTCTTGATCTCGCATCTCTGTGACTTTGTTGTACAAGTAGTTTCTGGTATGGCATACCTTGAAACACAACACTATATTCACAGAGACCTCGCTGCCAGAAATCTGCTGTTGTCTGCCTATGATATGGTAATGATCCACCCCACCACCAACACTATGCATATATATATGTAATATAAACATCGGTAACATCCTAAGAACGCGCGATTTCATTGGATGCTAGGCGTGCACCATTTTGTATGGTGCACGCCTAGCTACCAATCAAATTGCAAACTTTTTATGGTGCACGGCTGTGAGCTTAGGTTCAAACTGAATAGCTAAAACAATCTTAAAATAATAATAATAATAATAATAATAAATCAAACTTTTTCTCGGCTTTGGTGACGAAAACATTGCGATTCACCGAAACTATGGATTTTTGATTAAAAAGAACAAGAATGGCGAACAATTACATAACTTAATATGTCAAGAAATTTGAGGATTCTGTTGTGTTTTTGAATAAAATTTTAGTTGAATTAAGCGTACGCGCTGCACGCTGGAATGTCATTATCTAATTTACATAAACTCATTTTGAATATTAATTAACTCGAACGTTTACAACAACTTCAGAATGTTGGTCTTTTCCAGTGAAATACTCCATAATTAATTTTCGACTTTTTATATTGTCGCTATCGCTCGTGCATCCACTTGCTAGAATTTTAAGAGCTCACGCGAGCATCATTTTTTGTAAATGCATGTGTTGAATATTTTCACTCAAACAAATATATTGAAAACTCACCAATCACGCGAAACAAATATCATTCCGATGATTATACAACTGTAGGATGTCAGTACCAAATTATGAGAAAAAGAACCAGATCCATATATCTAGAACTGCCGGTAAACAGTAAAACTGTGAATATCCACGTTCAAGATCAAAGTCAATTCAAACTCCAATGAACTCACTGAACAACGATGTTTTCCTCTCCATTGTCCAAGATTTCAAGAATTTCGACTTTGAATTTCTATTCCTCAATCCTTTTGCATGTTTTCGGGGTCTTTTGGTGTGGCTAACGACATTTTTGGAAGCCTAAATTAGCAGTTCACTTCATCAAGAAACTGTTAAAATGTTTGGTAAACACGTGATCGCCTGGTTTTGTTGTACGTTGTGCGCATGGCGGAAGTGTTTTGTACGAAAAGCGGAAATTAAATTAAATTTTACCGGAAACGTATTGACTAGTAAATAAATACTTGTTAAATATGCTTATTTCAGGTTAAGATAGGCGATTTTGGTCTAATGAGGCCATTAGGAACAGAAGAAGATTACTACACTATGAACCCTAAAGGGAAAGTACCTTTTGCTTGGTAAGTTATCAATAATAGCAACGTAAAACTGTAGGTCCTGTCTCCCGACCCTAATCTAACCATGGGGGACCTGATTAAAGAACCTGATGAACTAGCTAGGCAAACTTTCGTAAATGTCTCAGTTCAAGCCGGCGTCTTCGGAGACCGTTTTCCTCTAGTTCTTCCACAGGCAGCCCAACCATTGCTTTTGAGGCTACTAAATAATTCAATAAAATGATATTTGCGTCTTTTTTTGATGGGCTTCCTGTGGTAGAGCACGCGCGCGCAATACGTATTTGCGCACGCGCGCTCTCTACCACAGGAAACCCATCAAAAAAGATGCAAATATCATTTTATTGATATTTAGTAGCCTCAAAAAGAATGGTTGGGCTGCCTGTGGTTCTTCATTCTCGCGCTTGTGCTTGCATCATATTATAGATCTGGCTCATTCATACATATAGTTTCACACGAACAAAAGTTTCTTATTCTTACATCGCCGGCTCAGTAGTAGAAACCACGCTATATAAAGCAACTGTACTTCATGGTGCAAAACCGGGGGAGGTGTGACCGAGGAAGACCATCTTCCTCACACTTCCCTGGTAAAACTTAACCACAAAAATCCCATAAAAACTTACGTTTGTTATTGTTATGCTCATTTAGGTGCCCTCCCGAGTCTCTAAAGTTTAGGAAGTTCTCGCATGCATCTGATGTCTGGTCGTTTGGCATTACTGTGATGGAATTGTTTTCTTATGGAGAAGAACCTTGGCCTGGTCTAAATTGCTCACAGGTACGCCATTGATCAAGTTCTTGTCATTACTATAATTATGTACGACTATATTCTTCTTTTGAAATAATCACACTTAATTATTCAGCTTGTCATGGCTAGAAATGACGCTCAGAAAAGTCCCTGCCAGGAATCGAACCCACACTGGAAATTGAAAAAACGTAAGCTCTTCAAATCTCGGAAATTGTTTGGAATTTTAGCTCCCTTCACAGTTCCCTGCGCCATCTTGAAAGGTAGCCGTGCCTTTACATCGAAGCGAGACCAACGGTGACCTTGCAATGATAGAGACCTTTTTTAACACCTTGGACAATTATTCACATGTCTCTATCATTGCAAGGTCACCGTTGGTCTCACTTCGATACGAAGACACGGCTACTTTTCAAGATGGCGCAGGGAACTGTGAAGGGGACTCCTATTGTCCAAAACCTTGGACATTTTCGCCAACGAATTTCCAATGAATTTCCAAGGTATGAAGAGCGCGCGTTTCTTCCAGTTCCATGACCTTGCTCTCCCACTGAGCTACAGAGAGATTGTCATTCCACTGGGTTCATATGACATGTATACGTCCTGCATATTGCTAGAGTCAGTAATTATATCTACATCCAAGTAATGGTGAAATAGGAAATATATTTAGCGTTACTTAACTCAAATTTGTTTTGCGTAGATACTTCAAAAGGTTGATAAGCCCAATTCAGAGAGACCGCTGAAGCCTAGCCACTGCCCTTCTAAGATCTACAATGTTGTGTTCAATCACTGCTGGGCAAACGATCCAGCACATCGACCAACCTTTGCAGCGATACAAAATATCATGGAACAGGTACTGTAGCAATGATAACTGTCTGGTCCTGTTTTATGTTGTTGTTGACGTAGTTAGTTCTGTTGTTGTTATAATTGTTGTTTTCCTTTACGGTGCGGGTTGTCTTCACCGTCATCAACAACAACAACATAATATCAACATCAGATGATCTTGTGAATGATGATTGTGGAACTACCATCAAAACCTCCATCACCACCACCTGACCACCATCATCACTACCACCATCACCATCATCACCACCGTCACCTTCACCACCACCATAATCCGGCATCACTACCACCATCAGCACACCACCGTCACCGTCACCACCATCACTACATGTACCATCATCATCACCATCACCGTTCGTCATTCTCATCAGTATCATCATCTACGTCATCACAATCTGTCATTTTTTGTTTTACGTTTTCTTTCTTTATGAATCAGATTCGCCCTCAAGATGTAAAAGCCAAGCGTTGCTATGACAGCAAAAGTCCACAAAACCTATGCTTTGCTGAAGGAGATGATGTCACTCTAATAGAAGCCAGGTAAACTTATAAATTGGTGTTTAAAAAGAGATTTCTCAATTCAACACTTGTTTATGAGATGTTTGTCTATATGTTGTAGCCCGGATGCATCGTGGTGGCGAGGACAAAATAAGAGGACTGGAAGAGTAGGACTGTTTCCTTCTGAACTCGTTGATGGAGGGACTAGTTCAGGTACATTATTATTACATGGCCTTCTTTCGATTGGTCTGTAATTGTTACATTGTGTCATTGAGGATCAAAGTAGTGATGTGCGTCACTATTTTTATTCGATGTCTTCTCTCTCCTTCGATTCCCTTCTCATTTTTCATTGTTATATCATGTCATGTCATCAATATAAAAATTTATTCAACATCATCATCATGATAATAATAATATTATTAGCGCTAATAATAGTAGCACTTTGCAAAATGATTTACAACTTACAAATGAATACATCATCTTAACAACATGTCAGGAGCCCATAAGTAGGAGCATACATTCCACATATTGGGTCTATGTCACGGCGTTTGAACAAGTTTGGCTATTTTTAGAACACGATTTCTCGAAATTGACCAATCACTGTGCACTTCTCGTTTTATTTGTTGCAACTCGTTTTATTTGCAGCAACTCGTTTTATTTGTAGCAACTCGTTGTATTTGCAGCAACAGTGATTGGTCAATTTCGTGTTCTAAAAATAGCCAAACTTGTTCAAACGCCGTCACAGATTTTAATGCTACATGGATGCTCCTAACTTATGGGCTCCTGAACATGTATAATAATTGAAAATATCATCTTCATCTTCATCAGTATCATCACTGAACATCAACATCAATACCACCATCGTTATTTTCAATAACAAAAACTACAAAATCTCAAAACCACTGTCACCATCCGAGAGGATCATCATCATCTACTGTACCTTTACCTCTACCATTGTCAATCCCTGTCGTTATCTCTTGGGTTTTTTTCGCCATTAATAATTCCTCCAACTAAATGTTCTCACTTGTTTATGTAAATAATTGTTGATGTCTGACTGTTTGTTTTATTTTTGTTAAAACAATAGGCTCATCTCCTCTCAACATCATCCGTGGAGGCTCCTTTTCGAAGTAAGTCGGTATTGCTTGATAGGTATTGCTTGATTGTCACGCAAGTCTTTCATAACAGTAACGCGAATCAATTTCTCACATTTTTCTCTCGTCTTCTTATTTTCCCAGAAAAGTCCCTCACTCGCCTATCGCCTGTACACCAGGCAAACAGAACTGTGGTAAGTAGCAATTCGTGAATAAAGAAGTTGGTAGAGATGCATGGATGTTTTGGATGTGGATGATTGTTAATAAATAATAATTAAAATAGATCAATGTCGGTTCTTATATAGCGCATATATGATTGCGTGCAATATCGCTGCGCTCGTGATTCCACTTGAGTTTTGAACATTTTATGATGACAAGTGTGTGCCAATAAGAGTACATACAACTCAGACCATCTGCAAGGTGTTGAATTTTGTGTAGCGTTAGAAGGGGGGAAAGAACTGTCAAGAAGAAGCTCCTTTCCTTCATCATCGCCGTTGAACAAAGATGAAAAGATTATATAGATTTAGTTACATTCACTGATTCTTTGTTGTTCAAGCTGTTATTCCACAAAGCGTATGTAAATTTCGGGATAAACTCGTACGTAAACCATTCGTAGTCATTTTTTATGCGTTTTACAAAGCTTACGTAACGTACGAGTACTTGTAAATCTTCTACGTAACTTACGAGAGCTTCAAGGTTTCCGTAAAACCACGTATAGTTAAACGGCAGCCAGAACTGTTGAAAGTTTTGTTTTTAACAAAGAATAAATGTATTTTTTACAATATCGAAGTTGTTACCTGACGAAATGTCAGACAATTTGTAGATGTGTCTGAGTAGTTTTAATTTGGGTTCACAACTTACATAGACTTATTTCAAAAGTCTATCTACATGTAGTACAGTGGAATACAGAAGTGGATCCATCCCACTGCAGAATTTTGTTGGGAATTCAGTTTTTAATATAGGGCTATATTCCAAATTTCCTTTTTTAAGATACTATTTTATTCTTTTGTACAAGCGTCTTCAATAATTCACCATATGTCCACCGTTCCTTAATGTTTACTGTATTTCCTTCTTCTTCAGAATGTGGAGAGGACCATGTTTACGATTTCCCGTTCATCATCAACTCGCCAAACGCAACTTCACCGGTTGGAACAAGAGCAAGAAGGCGTTCATTTGACAATGAATTGACTTTCAGTATTGAAAGCGACAGTGGATATTCATCAAGTATTGACAAAATCTCTCGAACTAGCAGTGAATGCAGCCGAAGGGATCTCAATAGTTCGTACGAAAATTGTCGCGAAACACCTGAATACGAATTAATGGAACCTACTATAAAATCAAAGCCCACTAGACCAGTGCCAATCCCTGATACGGAAAACAAAACCATAGGGCCAGCTAATTCTGACCCCGTCTCTACCCCAAACAGTCAATCTAAGCCAATGACAGTCAGAGAGCGCATGTCAGATCCTAACCCTACTCCAGTGCAGGGCTTTTCCAAAGGCAGGATTTCTGAGACGTCTTCTAGTGGTAAACCAAGGTCATCTGGTCCTTTTACACTTTCGCGACGAGTAAGTGCGAAGAAGCTAAAATCCTTTGATGTTCCAGTTAAATCCACAAGGTGTCCACTTGACTTTACAACAACAACATCTCCAAGTTCCTTAAGCCAGAACGTCGATAATGGTCCCCCACCCTCCCTTCCCCTAAAGAAAAGTCCTTCGTCATCAAGACCGAACTCAAGAAACAGCACCAGTTCAGGTTCTCCGCAAAGAAGCCCACTACCGAGGCCCAAATCAGATCTTCCCCAGGAATTCACAGAAGAAGAATCGGCCACTAAGATTGGGAAGACCTTTGCAAGAAGTTGTTCTGTTGATGGTTTTGCTTCAAAATCACTGAAAGAAGCTCAAGAAAGGCTGAATTCTCCAACTGAGGTGATCCCGAGTAACGATGTGGCACTGCAAGGAAGGTCTTTCTCATTTGGAAATCCATCCCAACGTGGATGTGAAAGAGCTGAGTTGTACGAAAACCATGACTATATCCCTAGAAGTAAAAGCACCGGCTCTAAGAGTCTTAACCGTGAGAACCACAGTGTGGTTGATAAACCTGGTGTACCAAGCTTTCAGAACTATGACAATCATAAATTAGCAAAGGTTGACACTAAATCGTCAACATCTGGTCCATTCTATGAGAACCACGAGATACCTATTGAGAATATTTCAGTAATCAATCAAGTTCCTTCTCCTGTAAAGAATGTGGAAGAAATGTTGAGTTCTAATGTTTATGATAACCATAGGTTAAAACGTGAATTTCTTGTAAGTCCTGAAAACCACTCGAGGGATTCATTACCACAGAGTTACGAGAAGATGGAATTGCGACAATCTTATGTCGAGAAGGAAGAAGCCATCACTGATGTTCCAAAAGAAACTACAAGAACGGAAAATGTGAGTTACGAGAATTTCTCTGTTCGATCAATAAAGAACAGACAGGCTTGCTACGAGAACTTTGTAATGGTCGATCATTCAGATGTTCCTGAAGAGATTTGTTCAACACTGAATAATCTTAAATGCCCAAGCTATGAGAATCATGGTTTTGAAGAGTTAAGGGCACAAGCTGAGAATGAGTTGAATAAAGAATGCAACCTCGAGGAAAGTTTCGAAAAACTTGTTCAGGAATGTTCACGTTCACTTCCAAATGCGGGTAATTGGGAAATCGTGAAGGAATCTCTAGATAATGATGGTTCGTTGGTGGTTAAGATGGAGCAGTTTAGGATACCAAGATTACGGAAGACAAGCAGTGATGGAGATTTACGGGATTCAAACCAAGACAACGAAGGATATTCGGAAAATAAATTTGGAAGTCATTCGGATCCCGTTGCTCCACCTCGGTTGAAAAAGCAAGCCAAGGAAGCCAAGAAAGTAAGATGGTCTCTGGATGTTACTGGTGAACTAGCAAGTGCGTTATCAATCCATATGAATGGAAGCTCTGAGGACAACACTAAAGAAAAAGTTGTTATCACGAATAATGGGGTGTCACTTGTCGACTGTGAAAACATAATTGAACCGTTACCGACTCAAAAGGATACCTCTTTGGAAAGTCCTAAGCGCCTTCCTGAATTGCCTCTACAGGTCAGAGCTTCCCAAAACTTGGATCTTACTGACACTATTGAAATTACCCAAGACACAAATAGTGAAAGTCCGGAATGCACATTGCAGGATGTTCCACCTCCTCTACCAGAACGGAAGAAGAATTCTCTATCGAGAGTTTCTAAAGATGCACCTGGGATGCATGACAGCTCATATGAAAATGTCAAAAGACCTGCTGCCCTTCCGTCGGTTATCGATTCGTCCAACATTCCTCCTGCTGCAACCCTTCCAAATGAAAGCTTGAAACAAAGCGAATATTTAGATGAAGAAGAAGCAATTGTTCAACCCCAAAGGCCAAATGTCCTATGCTTTGAGAACAAACTGGCAACTTTTCCCAGAATACTAAAGTCCCCACAGTCACCCACTACATCGGACCGTACGAATCAAGTGGACGAAAATGTCCCCGCCCTCCCTCCAAAGGTGAAGTCTCCACTCAGGTCACCAAGTCGGCGCAGTACATCCAAGTCATCTTCCAATTATCCAAGGCTGTCACGTGATACATCCGATGCAAAATTAACCATGTATGATGATGTCCAGCGTTACCGCCCATGTCCAACCAATGGGAGCCCAAACTACGAATACCCTCGTACGATTTCTAGTGGAAATGATGACACCCCACCACCCCTTCCAAGAAAACTCTCTAAGTCTAAAAATGTTCCTGATGTACCTCCACGAACAGATCTAACTTGCAACTGATCTTGGTTGGCCAGCAGTATGCGGGTTACTTAGGTCAGAAGCGGTTGTCTACCTTGTGGCGGATCTAGGGGTTTCGGGGGATTCATCCGAACCCCTAAATAACAGCTCGGAGGCCCCTAATTTTAATACTTGATAAAAAGTACAGTAATTTGTTATGGGCTAGCCCAAGTCCCTGTTTTGGAACCTTCCTGGACAAAATCCTGGATCCGCCACAGCTACCGTCGAATAATATTACTGCTTTTAGAGGTGGGGCACTGAAAATAACTGTTGTTTAGAAACTTTGCACTAATTAAAAAATGCATAAATAAATAAATAAATATATATTATATATATAATGAGAACAAATTCTATGCAGCCAATCAGAAGAAACGCCACAACCGCAAAGCAAATATCGAACCTACATGAACTTTAGTCTGATGATCGCCTAGAGCGTGAAACTCGAGTAACTTTTTTCTCTGTATTTACATTTTGTAAATATATATTATATATATTTCCCTATATATAAAAAATAGTATTATCAGTTCATCAGGAAGCTAGCAAAGCACCCATACAATTGAACACCGCAATTTCTAACAGTTAAAGTACAAACAAGTATTTAGATTTAGATACTGGGGTTGGGATTTCGAGATATCGAAGTCTAAATCCGTTGCGCCCAATTCCAAGAAATCGAAGGGATATATATTTATCTTCGTGAAAGTGGCCATGGAGAGGTTGGAGATTATTAACCGAGATCGAAATAGCGGGTTTCCACTGTAGTGCACACTTGATTGTCAACTAGCGCAAGGGGTTTGTTAGTCCTGGAGGGATATTAACACTAGCCAAGGCCGGATGTTCATTGAATTTAGCACTGCATATACATTTCAGGAACAGGGCCATCGAGAGCCACTATAAGAAGTGTTTAACACTATAGCGATTTTAATGAATGTACATATTAACATAGACTTCCAAGATAGAAATTATAACAATAACAATTATTGATTAACAATTATCATCAATAATAATTCAATGCAAAATAATAATTCGCGGACTTCAGTTTGAAAAAATGATAATTTTCTGAAAATTTTAATATAATGGCTTTCGATAGTAGTAATATATTGTCAAACATGATCACAATTAACATTTTTTATGAATTGTTGATTCTTTTAATTTCCACGAGTTCGCATCAAACGATAATTGTATTCAAAAATACCTCGTGACATCTAAGCACGTGACCAATGAGACCAATCAGAACGCTTGTAGCAATATTTTTTTTTAGAAAAGTTTTGTTTTATTTTCATATAGTTAATATTAATTTATCAGTAGTCATTTCAATATTCGATATCTTGGTTTGAACTGATGTATATAATAAGCTTTAACACTCCAGGTTCGAGTTGCTTAAGCACCGCTGTACTTCTTGACAAAAGACGCATTTAGTCAGAGTAAGCCTCGAGTCAGTGTATGGTAAATATAAATATTCACAAAAAAGTGTAATAAAAAATAAATATAATTATTCACAAATAATGTAAAACATAGTAAAGTCAGTTCGCGCATGTGTTCCTTGAAGCGTAAATAAAGACTCCGAAAAAGTCCGAGTTCCAGACTGGAATTGAATCCTGATTTTATCCGAGTCTTTATATACGAGACACGAAGAGACACGAACTCACTTTCATTAGTAACAGATTACTTAATTAATAGTGTAAAACATGTTGACAATGAACAACAGAAACATTTTATTATTTCAAAGGGTATTCTCTGCCTTGGAAATTCCTTGGAAATGTCCAAAAACTTGGAAATTTCCAACCAATTTCCATTCAATTATTATTCTCATTCACATTATTTTCTCCGTGATTTTCATTGGTCGAGAGACGACTACGTCACTGCAGATAACTTCCTACGAATAAGTGCTTTCGTTCTCCTCGACAATGGCAGCTCGATTTTTCCAGAGTTGTTGCTTTAGGTGAGAGAAAATAACGTGAATGATAAAATAATTATTGAACTCGGTTTTTGCAAAATATCGTGATTTTGTAAGTGGCTCGCAGACAATTATTTGCCTCTGCCCTCGGCATCGGCAAATAATTATTCTGCTCGCCACCGACAAATCACGATATTTTGCTCAACCTCGTCCAATAATTACTAATTATTATTATTATTAATAGTTTATTTTATGAAAACCAGGTCTCAATGCATTGTTCAATCAAAGTTTTCAACCGAGCACAGCGGTGTTTGAACTAACTCGAAACTGGATCGGAATATTTGATACTAATGGCGCTGGGAGCTTCAAGAGTTATATAATTTTTTTGGATTTTTAAGTCATTATATTGTGTACAGTACATAGTATTTTGTTGTTTTATTTGTTATAAAATTAAGGGACATTTGAGAATGTATGTTTATCATTAATTTGTGTTGCATAGAGTTATAAAAAGCCGGTATACACTGTCAAAGTATGTTTGATCAAAGTACTAGTTTGATCCTACGCTTCATTGTGCAAGCCAAGCACTTTGAAGGAAAGATGGCCGCCATTTTGGATGATGTCATTCAATTGGTTATCGGTTTTGTTTTTCACTAAAAGTAATAGACTGAAATTATACTATATAGTTCAACCTCTAGTGACGTTTCCGTGTTTGTTCATGTTAAAGTTCTTGGTTATAATGTACAGGAAGATATAATAAAAGTCAAACTGATTAGAGAAAGCTTGAAATATTAAAATGAACAGTTAACAGAAGTTTACTTTCATTCTTTCTATGCATATATCTGTATATATAGTATATATCCGTCTATCTATCTATCTATCTATCTATCTATCTATCTATCTATCTATCTATCTATCTATCTATCTATCTATCTATCTATCTATCTATCTATCTATCTGTCTGTCTGTCTGTCTGTCCATCCATCCATCCATCCATCCATCCATCCATCCATCCATCCATCCATCCATCCATCCATCCATCTAACTATCTATCTGTCTATCTATCTATCTATCTATCTATCTATCTATCTATCTATCTATCTATCTATCTATCTATCTATCTATCTATCTATCTATCTATCTATCTATCTATCTATCTATCACAAAGCTTTGACAAATATTAATTATCTCAAACCGTGTAGTCAGTCAAATGCTGAACTAGTTCCATCGAGACAAAGGTTGGTTGAGCCGAATAATTTTCCAATTCAAGATTTTGACGCCCTGCTTCTGTGCAAGACTTTTTGGGTAAAACTACGCTCTTCGTGTTTTTACAAGGACTAGATGTCGCAATTGCTGGCTTTCAATCAGCTGTTAAAACTCCTTGAATCTCATTATTTGCTTCAAATGACGGGCAAACACTGCCCTCCATGTGCTATCAAGCAGAGAGTATTCTATTGAAAAGGTGCAATTCAGCTGATGAAAATTCCTCACGAGACCGGAAATAACGTCTAATGAAATCAAGCAATTGAAGTAGTGGATTGCACAAAGGACGTGGGGAGATCAAGTACATCCTGTCTCCTTCAGTCAATACATGCAAATAGCCGGTGCTGACAAACTCATATTTTATTTAAAAGTTTGATCGAGGGTGGGCGCTTAATCGAGGAAATACGGTATTTATAATTACTTAAAGCGCCCGGCAATATCCATTAAAAAAAAACAGTAAAACCGACATCTACTAAGAGATCAGTTTGCTCTTTTAAACGATTGAGAGAAAAATAAAAGAAAAAAAAATACAACTAACTTCCTGTCTGCCATGGCCAGCTGAAATTGAAGAAGGTTATTGTCCTTTCAAACACTTCTGGATATTAATTTTGTTACGTACAGCGTCATTGGATAGTGTTCTTTTTACTGTCATGTCAAAGTATGACGTCAGTACAAATGATTGACAAATGGGCGGGGCGACAAGTTAGATAAAATCTTCAAACGCATAATGTGAGAGGTGAACATTCACTTCTCCCTGCAAGGAGAAGCCAATGCTACAAGACTTGAAGAATATTGCTTGATTCGCATCGACAAAGGTAATACCAGTTTTCATGCCCACGTCAGTGTTAACTGATACATCCTGCAGTTTAAATAAATATATTATTATTATTATTATTATTAATTGAGGGTATTTAACTTCGTCAGGCAAAGGAAATAGACGACAAACGCGTATTCAGACGTTTCGCCGGTGAAGGCTTCGATCATCACTGGTATATTTAAACTGAAAATCACTCTCTTAAATAACTTACATAGTTCTGAAATACCCAATATGGTATTAGGTTGATCAAACAATGCTTATTATAATTACAATACTGTAAATAGATTATTATTATTATTATTATTATTATTATTATTATTATTATTATTATTATTATTATTATTATTATTATTATTATTATTATTATTATAAGTTCTTTATAAACGCATCATACAATAGTCTCGATGCTTTTTACAATTAATGAGAACGAAACAGTGGCAAAAGCTAAAATAGAAGAAAAAAAAGGTATTAAATATTCCTAGTAAACAGGAAGGTTTTAAGTGAAGATTTGAAGGCAGCAACGGAGGCATTATTATTATTATTATTATTATTATTATTATTATTATTATTATTATTATTATTATTATTATTATTATTATTATTATTATTATTATTATTATTATTATTATTATTATTATTATTATTATTATTATTATTATTATATTTCGTTATTTTTCAATCGTATTTGGAGTAGTTTTCTATCAGTTAAAGCAGGGTAATGCTTAAGATTTCTACAAGGATTCAGTGCTTGAAGGCCCTTCTCTAACTTCCTAGCTATACTCTGCGAGTCCTTTTCAATTACATTTTTAATTATTTGGATATTTTTTTATGAAAAACAAAGTTTGAAAACCGGACCACTCAAAAACTGACCGGCTACGGCCCTGTAGCTATATATTTGTATTTACCGTTTGTAAATATCTCCATAACCTGCAGAAGAAGGCTTGGCTAGCCGATAATATAGTCACCAAAAAAATATACGTTGTATTGGTCTTTGCTGAGTCCTTGGACTACTTTATTTAACATTGTTTTTGACCATTTAGATCTATACATTAGATGCAACGTTTTCTGGCAGTATACTCGTACACGGCTTTTGCTACTTCTCAAGCCATTTCAAGTATAGCTTTCACTATATACTTTCGTATACACATACATACATCAGACATGTACATAGATAGATAGATAGATAGATAGATAGATAGATAGATAGATAGATAGATAGATAGATAGAGATAGATAGATAGATAGATAGATAGATAGATAGATAGATAGATAGATAGATAGATAGATAGATAGATAGATAGATAGATAGATAGATAGATAGATAGATAGATAGATAGATAGATAGATAGATAGATAGATAGATAGATAGATAGATAGATATAGATAGATAGATAGATAGATAGATAGATAGATAGATAGATAGATAGATATAGATAGATAGATAGATAGATAGATAGATAGATAGATAGATAGATAGATAGATAGATAGATAGATAGATAGATAGATAGATAGATAGATAGATAGATAGATAGATGCCTTTATTTACACAGGGTAGCTCTATCAGTTCATCTTTTCAGACATATTTATTATAGTGCCTAAGGCTCTTCCGCTATAAGTTAGCTGGGACTGATATATTCTGATGTTGAGGCCTTTAATATACAGTCATTCTCAAAAAGGTTGTCCAGATGGCTGAATGTAATGCCGCTGGCATCAACTCGCAGTTCCGCGCGCAGAAATTGAAAAAAAATGGGAATAACGTGACTTTATTGTAGCAGTATTGGAGTCTTTTCATCTTTTCATCTGGACTGAACGTTTTTGAGAATATTAACTGCATATATGCAGTATAGGCGCAAAGAAGATACTAAGGTAACACTAGTTAGGCCTAGTTCAGGCGTCGTGCTAATCATGAGCCGTTCTCATTTCAAACAATAGATAACTAGAATCCTGACCTTTAATAGCTTGAAGATCTACAGCTGCTTTCAAAACTAAGATTCAAGTCTACTTGAGTCCTGTGTGTCGTTTGTTTTCCCTTATCTGCTGAGTAATCTTGAAACTCGATACGATCAAATACTTCGCGCATTCTTTCTTCATTCATCGCATTTTTTCTTCATTCTGTGACCAAACAAAACAAAAAAAATAAAAAAAAAGGAAGTTCATTTTATTACTCGGGCTTCCTTCGGAAGGGCCCGAGTAATGAGACGGCTTCTTTTGAAGTAATTAAGAACGGCTCTTGTAAAGTACGGCGTTTGAACTATAGGCCTAATATAATATACTCCTTTAATTCGTGTTCAGTTGTCTCTACTTAGTCGTGTGCTGCAGATCTGCGTTGTTTCATTTCGTTTCCCGGAAGTGCAGACGAGAGGGAAATGGGTTGGTAAACAATTATCTCGATTAATTTTCAGATTTTTGCAAAAATGAAACTAAAACTATATTTTTGTTGACATTGCCTCCAGAGTCAACTTCACGGAAGGGATTTTCGCATTTTCAGATCCTGAGTATAAATACAATAGATAGTAAATTATGGTTATTTGCCATGTAGAAAATGAAATACTGTAAAATATAATTAATAATAATAATAATAATAACATTTATTTATATATCGCAAATTCAACATAACGTTTTCAAATGCGCTGAATGAAACTGAATTAAATGAAATAATTTTTTAAGAAACCCAACTGGCAAGGAGGCAAACCAGTTGGCTATTTACAAGCATGGTCGAGAAACTGAATTTAAACTAGGGATTGCCCAGAACAAATACAGTCTCAGCTAGTGGACAGAGCGGGACTCGAACTCGGGGTCACCGGATTCTGAGACCGACGCTCTGACCACTCGACCATGCTGCCTTCACTGCGCCAGTTTTTTTAGGAATTGAAACAGCATCACAATATGAACGTAAATCTCGTTGAAATTCTTCTTGATTGGACTTCAAAATATTTGAAATTCTTGTCATTGTTTACCTGATATAGGTTCTAAACGACCTTTTTAATAAACTTCACGCACAGCAAAGTCATCATAAAAGGAACATGTTTCGCCCTTACCGATCTTATCAACCCGTTTGATACATACGTAAATATCATCAAATATGAACGAAATACCAAGAAAACGAAACCGAGAAAGGTTGGATGATGTTCCGGTTGAATAATTATAGCTGCTATTTATTTTATTTTATTTTTTTCGTAGCATAGAAACAATTAAACTCCCTGCGGCATTTTGTTTTTCTTTCACGAGTCAGTGAAACTCTAAGTCATATTTTGTTTTTATATTTCTCTCTCATTCTGACTGACAGACAACTCTTGTGTCTTCCTTTCAGGCTATTTTAGCATCTTTAATGAGTAAGTCTCTATTACTTCCTTTCCACTGAGTAATAATGATTTGTTTCTCGCATTACTCCCACACACGGTGAGAGAAAACTCTAGCTTCAAACCTCGCGGAAATTCATTGGGAATTCTTTCGAATTTGAATGTCCAAATCTTGGAAATTCGTTGGCGGAAAGGTCCATTTTCAATGAATTTCCAAGCCGGTTTGAAGAGCAAGCGTTTTTTTTCGTAGACAACTCGGCTTTCCCGTTTGATGGCCTCTCTACCGAGCTGTGTCCATTCCATGCAGTGTTATTATTGTTTTTAAAATTCTCATAAGTCATAAGTCCGAAATTTAGTTGTCAGGTTGTCACACTGCACAACTTGACAATGTATTCCAATGAGGGTTTATCATGTAATTTCAAAACTCATAGGACAAAAAAATGATTATCAGAGCTGGAAAGAGCTCCTTGAAATTAGTAAAAATGTGAAGTTTGGAAAAGATCGCTTCACTATGCAAATTGCGAAGCCGGGATATATATGCATTTTCAAAATCGAAATTTTATATGAAACCTTTGGAAATTTACGCTGGTAGGCAACTCTTGCCACGTGCTCTTGCCTACCAACAAATTAAGGTTTTCATATTTTTGAAGCGCGGACAAAACCCGCTGGATCCTCGAGCATGTTTCCAGCTATGATAATAATTTTTATGTCCTATAAGTTTTGAAATTACATGATAAACCCTCATTTGAAAAATAATTGTGTATTTATCAAAAAAGTTCGCTGGCTAGCTAATATTATGGTAACAATATTTTTTTGATTTAGTAATTACCGTATATCTGTTTCGTCCGCGTTCTTGTATATCTTGTCGATCATTTCATTAACAAAATGGCCGCCGGCCGGGTCGGCGTTGACAAAGGCAACTACTTTTTCAACGACGTTTAATGAACTTTAGAAACCGTTCCAACGTAAACTTCCTGCGTCCGAGTCCATGTTCATAGTTTCTTCTGATCTTTTTATTTTTAAAAATTGTTTTCAAATTTCGATTTTCGCAGTCAACGTAACGACAATACAGAGGAAGGCTTTGCCCGCAAGGCATCATGGACTCGGATACAGGGCCTTGAAACTTCCTATCCAATCAACGAAAGCAGCAACATACAAGTACACTTCCGTTACAATCATATGAAAATACAAATAAACACTTAGAAGCAAGAAAACATACAAACGGGTTAAAATTAATGAAGTTTTATTAATGTACTGTCTAGCTGGCACTTGGAAACGACACCACATGTGATTGATCGATCACCAATATCTCCAGCGTGTTTTCTCCGGACGACTTCAAGCTTCAGGAAGTTAATAATCACAATAATACGGTTAATCATCGTCTAGTTTACACTGAAGCAGAAATATAGGAAATACTGGGGCCCCAAAAGCCTTCCTCTTACATCGTTTTACAGGTCTGCGGTTCGGAATCCGTTGTAATAATAATAATAATAATTATGTTTTCATTTATATTGCGCAAATATCAATCGTAAAAAAAATCAAATGTGCATTACAATGGTATACAATAATAATATAAAAAATATATAAAAATAAAAATATGGAAATATATATAATGATAACATAACTGTGAAGAAAAGATATAAAAATATATGTACATAAATTATCCCTTATAAAAATGCTTTTTTAAATAAAAACGTTTTTAAAACCCTCTTAAAAATGTCACTCAACTGAAGAACTATAACGTAATGATCTAGGGAGGTTGTTCCATAGCCTAGGGGTAGGAAATATAAATGACCTATCACCCAGTGTTGCATAAGATTTTAGCTTAGGTAAACTAAGAAACATATTGTCATTAGATTTTAAGCTATATAACTTGAACAATGCTTAATTACTAACATGTTCTGTATATATATATAGGTGTACAGCCCGTTTCATAACAACGTGCGTTTAAGATACACTAAATTGCAGAATCATTGTCGGGTTCAAAATCATAGAACAGAGAAGCTGAGACCGCTAGAATCAGGTATGGGTAAGCCAGTAAATCAGCTAAGTTTCATGTAGTCATTTTGGTGTTTATTGAAAGAAATGATCTCTCTAAGCAAAATTCTACACATATTCGGGAAATAAATGACGAATAAGCGACGTTATTACACAACTTGTAATTAATCTTACAGTACAAATATGAGTACAAATATGACAGCGTATTACACGTTTTTTGCGCGCGCGCTCGCTTTTTATCTCAGTACAGAGAAAAATACGGTATTTTCATTAATTGCGTTGTTGTGCAATAAACAACTTATTACACGGGTAGTTGGGTAATACGGCTGGACATTTTTGCTCGTCTATTTGTATTTTGACTCGCCTACGGCTCGTCAAAATACGGCATGACTCGTAAAAATATCCAGCCGTATTACCCAACTACCCGTGTAATAACCTCTATTTATTTGACTCATTTACCACTCTCCCATACATCCTAGCGGTCTTAGCTTCTATGTTCTATGATTTTAAACCCGACAACTATTCTTCAATTTAGTGTAGACTCTATGTTATGATAGAGAATATCTCATATTCAGACAAGCTAGAAACTTAATTAATATTTTATGTCTAAATCCTAGTCGATAAGGCTATACCTTGTCATGTGTCTGCAGGATGTACCAAGCAAACACTATTCCATTACGCGGACTAAAAGGCTTTTTGGATCGGAACTTCCAACTAGCAACCGGTCGACTCAACCTTCTTTAGAATGTCAAAATACTTCCATCTGCTTTTCCATTCATCTATATATTTCTATTGATACGCCCTAATACACAATAACTCGATGAACATTCTCATCCCTCGTTCTGATTTATGATATTTCTAGATAGCCAGATAGCTTGTGGCTTCTGCTATCCCACAGTGCAACTCGGACACGATATCTCAAAGAATAGCCATATCAAATCTTTAGTTTTCTTCCCTCAATAGCTATGTACCTGCTGTCATAATCTAGAATTACGTTACCATATAGCCAATCACAGGTCTTTACAAAAACCGACATCAATCAAGATAGACCATCTATTGTAAAACCTTTTAGCCTTTAGTTCAGTACATTGTCAGTACGCTTGTAAGAGCACAGAAAACCTGAATAAAGTTACCTGAAGAACGATACCAGCTTTACCAGAGAATTCCCTTATAACATCTACACTAAATTGAAGAATCGTTGTCGGGTTTAAATTCATAGAACATAGAAGCTAAGACCGCAAGGAAATTAAACATTTCCAGTACTAAATTGGTTCTGCCATCTGAAAGAGTACTTAACATCTACTGCTTTTTGGGGGAAATTTCGCTGCTGTTATTTATCTAAATATTATTACGGATCAAAAATAGAGGGTTTTGTATGTGCTATATATCAACTGAGGCCTATAGAGTCTCGTTTTCGTAGCTTCAACTCGAAGACGTAATTTATTTGTAGTGATTTGTTCTCATATAGCGCACTTTGTATTGTCTTGATGCGCTTTACATCAGTCTATTGATTTTTTGTCGGACAATATTTTTAAATACAAAAAAGGCGCAATTTTCCAGCCATGCGGCAATCGGTGAACACCTTTTTACTCGGGCTTCCTGTGGATGCCCGAGTTATAGAATCGGCTTTCGTTTTTTTGCCACAAATCGATCGCCAATTTGGTCACTACAGCGCATGCTCTCTGTGCCGCTGACACGCATCGAAGGCACATAGCTTTTGGGGGAGGGGGTAAGGCTACCTCTTGTGTTTTTACAACATCAATGTTCAAATATATCAGTTTTATTTTATATTCAAATACAATAACTCCTCTTGTACGCAGGACAAGGAATTGGTGATGTCCGCTGACCAACAGAATTGCACTGGCGTGCCCGCACCGGTGGAACTGTCCTTCACTACAGCAGTTATCTCTGTTGTGTTCTCATTGTTAACATCATCTGGCAACGTTTTGATTTGCTTGGCTGTCGTCATCGATCCTTTTAAAAAGCTACGAACTCCGTTCAACTATTTCATCGTCAATTTAGCAATAGCGGATCTTACAGTTGGCCTCATCACAGAGCCTATGTCAGCGGTCTACCACACGAGGGAAGGCCTTCGAATGGACTTTTCTTTACTAAGAAAAGTACACCACTACATATACTTTATTACTTGTACCGCTTCGATCTTAAGCCTCGGGGCATTGACCGCTGAACGGTACACCGCAGCCGCATCAACGCAGAGCTACCGAGCGAGACTAAGTGTATCTAGTAAGAAATACGTCATCACCAGTGTGATGATCTGGGTGGCTTCGTTTCTGATCTCTGGGTTTTACTTCCTGGTCGGACCTTTGATCCAGGCCATCGTCTTTACAGTCACAGCCGTCGCTGCTACGTTTGTCACCCTGATCTTCACATACTACAGGATCTTCAGTGTCCTCAGGACTCAAAGTCTTGCGTACGCAGCGAAAACATCCGACGAAGCCGCAGGGAGGAGGAAAGCTAACCACGTCCTCAAAGTCATAGAACGCGAGAAGAAGCTAACGAAAGTATTTGCATTGATTTTACTGTGTTACATGTGCAGCTTCGTGCCCGCATGTGTGATTATTTTCCTCATGAACTTTTGCGTGGTGTGTTCGTGTGAGGTGATTCACTGGCTGCGCGACGTCCAATTCTGGTTTGTTCTTCTTAATTCAGTCGTTAATCCATATCTATATGCCTTGCGGATTCCTCATTTTAAACGAGCAATTTGTCATATTTTAAGATGCCAGACATACACTCAAAGAGTCAGTGATATCTCTACTAGCATATGTACAGTCGGACTGTCCAACCTGACACATAGAGTCGTTTTCGCGCCTTGCCGTATTGAAAGACGGTTTGATTGGATGAGATGCATCTGCACGCTTTTTGATTGGTTCAGAAAGAAAGCCATTTGAGTGTCACGGTACCGTAGGTTTATCTGCACGCTTTTTGACTGGTTCAGAAAGGAAGCCATTTGAGTGTCACGGTACCGTAGGTTTATCTGCACGCTTTTTGATTGGTTCAGAAAGGAAGCCATTTGAGTGTCACGGTACCGTAGGTTTATCTGCACGCTTTTTGATTGGTTCAGAAAGGAAGCCATTTGAGTGTCACGGTACCGTAGGTTTATCTGCACGCTTTTTGATTGGTTCAGAAAGGAAGCTATTTGAGTGTCACTGTACCGTAGGTTTATCTGCACGCTTTTTGATTGGTTCAAAAGGAACCATTGAGTGTCACGGTACCGTAGGTTTATCTGCACGCTTTTTGATTGGTTCAGAAAGGAAGTCAACAAAGTGTCAGTAAACCGTAGGTTTCCCACTCATACGAAAACGACATTTCATAATGGATTGAAAGCAGTGATTCGTGGAATAAATTAAACAAAGATAAGTAAACCGTGCCATTGTATTACGCGAAAAATAATTAAAAATAATAAAAATAAAAATAAATTTTTTATATGTTTAAAATTAATTGTGTAAAAATAAGTGTATTCTTTCTAATAAAAAATGCTGAATAAAAAATAAATATAAATAAATAAAATAATAATTTAAAAATTAATTAATTTACGAGGAAACAACAAAAGAACTCGTAGACGACTCCCGCGTATTTTGTGCGAAAATTTTGGGCCATTTCATTTTGTGCCTGTGGTACGAATCGCATAGATGAAGATCTCGAATCAGTACGTACTTGGTACGTCTTGAGGTTGCATAGGTCAGATGGTTCTGATAACGCTCTTAAAAAAATAGCCTGCGTCAGATTCATGTAGAAGGTTATTGCATCATTTCAATCTAAATTTAGACGAGAATACACTTAGAATTTTGCCCCTTGACCTCCGGTGTCTTGTGGCCAGACCTTTTGTCTCCTTTTGCCATATCGCGACTGGTACTAACAAAAAAAATACGGTCTCGAATCTTAGACTCGTGAGCCGGCCTTCGACCTGGGCACGAGTAATGATATACATTACCTGTACAAATTTGAGTGAAGTGTTGCATATAATAGTAATCAATAAATATTAATAACAATCTACATTGTATCCTTAATACAAGACGCTCAATGAGCGTTCACTCGGGCATTGTGAAAAGGAAAATGTCAGTTGTTCGAGGAAGTACTTGAAAATGAATGCCAGTTGGTTGAAGAACAAGGACAATGTCAGCTGCGCGAGGAGAGACCTGACAATGACTGACAGTTGCGTGACGAGGGAGACTATGTATATACATGTATGTGTCGAGTTCATTTGATTTGCCTTTGAGTTCATTTGATTACCTTTTGACTTTGAGTTCAATTGATTTGATTTTGATGAGTTTGTGTAAAGGCCCCCTCTCTAGCTTCAGATCCCGAAACGTCGAGTTTGGAATCGAGTTCGGGTTCGAGTTACGGTTCGAACGTCGAATAAAACAAGGACATCTTCTTCAATACAATATAATTTCTCTGACGTCATGACAATCAGTGACAGTTGAGTGACGAGGGAGACTATTAGTCCGGTGAGTACGAACATGATACGTCTTGAGGTTGCATAGGTCAGATGGTTCCGATAACGGTCTCGCGTTTGTTTTAAAAAAAATATATTTTAAGCGAGCTTCTAGTCCTTTTACCACTTCTAGTCATTGAACGATGAACTAGAATCCTGACCTTTTAATAGCTTGAAGATCTACAGCTGCTTTCAAAACTAAGATTCATAATCTACTTGAGTCCTGTGTCTCCTTTATCTTTTCAAATCTGCGGAGTAATCTTGAAACTCCGGATACGATTAAATACGTCGCATACTTTCGTCATTCTTTAACCGACTAAAAAAACTACGACTACTACTACCGAAAAACGCATTTTCTAACTCGGGCGGCCTGCGGCCTGGGCCCGAGTAATTAGCAGTGTTTACAACATTAGGAGAGTCAATTTTCCTTGAGAAAATCGCTGTTAAATTTGATGCAAACGAGGTAGAATTTTGTATCAGATTTACAACACAATGTATAGTCCAGTCCCCCAGAGTCCTTTTTCGCCCGCTACGCGTTATCGCGAAAAAAGAGCCTAGGACTGTGACTAAGTCAACCGGTAAGCAAGAACGCACAAACAGTCGCAACTAATTCACGAAACTCCGCCGAGAAGAGATGAGGTTTGATCGAGTCGTTGATCGGGCCGCGAGAGAATGAGACGAGCGTCGCTTCCCTTCGATTATCGCCTCACTCCCCTCGCGCTTTCAATTCGTCTCGACTCATTCCCTCGCGGCCCGAACAACGACTCGATCAAACTTCAACTCTTTTTTTAATTTGCAGCCACTTTTTTTTTTCAAAATGAACTTTGTAAGGAGGCGTGGTGCATTCAAACCTCTCATCTACATACCGCTGAACGCTGTACATGTTGTTTTCCGTGATGCAACGATTAGTTTTAATAATTATTACGAATTACTCCTCGCCATTAAGCGACCACCTCTCGACATCATCGACCACCTTGCCCGTATACAATGATGGTCGCTATCGAGAGGGTGCAGAGTTCACTGGGATTACAGGCATCAAGGAAGTCTCACACAACACAATATCATTAACAACCAAACAACAGTAGATTTAATAAAAAGCTTGTTTCAACATCGTCAAGGGGTCCGTGCTAGAACGGTGAAAGTAACGAGTGATCAACATCCAAATTCTCCTGTGGAACTACAAGACTTCAAAATATATACACATTGGTGTCATTGGTACACTACTAGAAAGTGGAGCTATTCCCATGTATAGATATATAGATATATTGCTGGTTTGCACTTGACGTCATGGCGGCCATGTTGAATCCCGATAACAAAGCATTCCTCATACACAAGCATCAAGAGTTCCAGACTTCCGGTACGCACGCAATGCATTGTGAGATTATTGCAAAGGAAAAGTGAGCACCAATTCTAGACACAGGGAGCCCAAGCTATGTTTTTGCTCACTTGGTGCTCACTTTTCCTTTGTAATAATCTCACAATGCATTGCGCGCGTACCGGAAGTCTGGAACTCTTGATGCTTGTATTGGCTTCTCTTATTTGTACATTTGTAAAACCCGCTGGGCCTTGTACTTTAAAACCCCAGGGATTGATAGCAACCCAGTCACACTTTTTAATTTGGCCACAGGTCTTTGTGCAGCTGCACAAGTCCTGGCAATATATTGCAGTTTTATTTAGTACTATTTAGTATTAGTAGAAACAAACTAGCATACTATCACGAATCCTGCAATCTGATTGGCTAACGTACTCACTATCTATTATACTACTAATAATAAACTTATTGCGGAGTGATAGATCTATTGAGTGATAGATAGTGAGTAGCGAAAAAGCCGGCGTTTTGAACAAAAAGAAAGCGAGAAATCAATAAATATTGGTATAAATTCGAAGTAGTATGCTAGTTGGTTTCTACTAAACAATTAGACTACTCGTCAACGGTTTAAATACAGTCCATGCAACTCGACGCTACGCGCCTCGTTGACTATTGACTCATAGAAAACTCGAACTCGTAGTGTTAAATAGTACTATTTCACGGTTATATTGTTGGCACTCTAACTACCACCTTATTTAAAGGAGAATCTAGCTAGTTCTTAGTCAGAGATCACTTACATATACGTACGTTGCAATAGAGTACCGAAGTGTGACGTCACAAAAATAATAATTTTCGCTTTATCAACTTTCGATCCCCGATTTCGAAAGAACATCAAGAAATAAGCTTATACGCTGAATTTGACAGCAATCGGTTAAATAGCGGCTGAGATATGCCAGTCGAATATCAGTAATTTCCCTTCACAAGTCACTATAATTTCGGCTTGGTCCTAACGTTACGAACCAAGCCGAAATTACAGTGATTTGTGGGGGGAAATTATATATCCAACTAAACATATCTCAGCTGCTGTTTTAACCGATTGCTGTCAATTTGAGCGTGTGTTAAAGCTTCTTTCTTGGTGCTCTATCGAAATCGGGGATCGAAAGTTGATCAATCGAAAATTGTATTTTTATGACGTCATCACTTCGGTACTCTATCGGCACGGACCCACTGAAGTCAATTGTCAAAATGCATATGAAATAACTATAAGTGAATAAATGATTTAATTGTGCTTTGCTTTCTTCCCCTTGGTATATCCTGTCCATCTCAAACTAGTTGCTTTAAAGATAGGATCATTGTCGATACCACTTAGAAACATTAGCAAGCTAACGTGGAGCGTGTGGTAGTCCCAGCGAGCTAAATTCGGAGGGGCTCGCATAGATATGTGCCTAAGGTCATAAAACGTCCCTGAACCGGCATCGAACATAAGGAGCATCATTTTCAGAGACTTCATTCCGTCCTGAAAGAGCTCCTCTGCTTCGTGTTTTTGATTCGCAGGGGCCGCTAATGTCAAGTCGTGTAGTCCTAGCAACGAATAAACGAAACCATTCAAGACATATAACGAGGGCGTGGTTGGGTACTCTTCGTACCAATGGTACTTGTCCATAAATGTAGCTCGGACGCCATTGTTTTCTGACGGTATTTTAAACACAGAAGTAGCCTTCAAAGCCGCATTGAGATAAATGTTATTTTTGGTGAAATAGTACGCACGTGTTAGGAGCGACATGGCCTGCCCTTGCGCCATGGCCGAATACCAACCAGGCTTGATCTCGATCCCCTCGAGAATCTTCCTCTTCACTGTGCTTGGCCAGCCGCCTTTGTCGTCTTGGTGACGAACGAACCAATCAGCAGCCGCCAAGAAGAAGTCCACTCGAGCAGTGCGGCTGAGCGTTATGTTGTCAATCATGCCGTTGCCATGGAGAACGATACTTTGAATCTCAGTCACGATGATCTTGGTGCTCGATTTCTCCTTTCTAGACTTTGCGTCGGCGACTTTGAGGCCTTTCCTCAAGTCTGTGTCTAGATTTCTTGTGATTTTACGCCACCCATCTCTAATCCCTAAGCCCATGAATATCTCTTTCCCGTTTACTTCAATCAATTTGTCATCAGATGAATAATGAAGCACGTGTTGTTTAGCATTGTTGGTTTCCATGGTTACCGTCACACGTCCAGTGCCAAGTACCTTGAGATCGAACGACAAGACGTACTCCTTCGTGGAGCTGTCTAGGTGGAGGGCAACGCCTTCTCCACCGAAATCTAAAGCGAAAGATGTTAAAAAGTGAGTTACTTGTAAATAGGACATACAGTTGAACCTCTCGTAAGCGACCAGTTTTCCAAAATACCGAAAGTTCAGTTCCAAGCCAAATCACTATAGTTGGAACCTCTCGTAAGCGACCACACCTCTCGTAAGCGACCAGTTTTCCAAAACACCAAAAGTTCAGTTCCAAGCCAAATGACTATAGTTGGAACCTCTCGTAAGCGACCAAAAAGCTTGACATTTTGGGTGGTCGCTTATCGGAGGTTCGACTGTACTGTACATAGTTGAACCTCTCGTAAGCGACCACCTTTGTATCGAGTAAGGGAAGTGGTCGCTCAAAGAGGTAATACAAAGTGTTTGGCAAACGAAGTCGAACCTCTCGTAGGCGACCATCTTTGTATCGAGTAAGGGAAGTGGTCGCTCTCAAAGGGTAATACAAAGTGTTTGACAAATGCATACAGTTGAGTTGAGTTTGTCAGTTCGTTCCTTCCCTTGCTTCGAGGGTTTTCCCGCGGGTATTCCGGTTTCATGCATATCCAGTCTACATCAAAAATAAACTAGTGAGACGAGCGTTGTACATGTGTAGAATGTAGAAAGTAATAAGAGGTAAATGAGAGAGCCGTGTTCCCAATAGTCCAGTTATGAGTTCCTTTATATCTCTGTTTCAAAACGAGTCTATGTGCGAAACCTTTCTTATGAAAATGAGTTTTATTTACATGAAAAAGGAAAACAAATTTGCATAAGAAAGGTTTCGCACGTAGACTCGTTTTGAAACATGAGATACAAGGAACTCGGAACTGGACTATTAGCAACACTGCTAAACCACTTGACACGTTAATAAAGTTGTTTACTTTATTTTATATTACACATGTTTTCAAACTGAAAACGCTGACACACTCGAGCAAATTGTAATTAACTATAGTATAAAATACAGCCAATGAGGGTTTATCACGTAATTTCAAAACTTATAGGAGACATAGGACAAAAAAATGATTATCATAGCTGGAAAGAGCTCGTTGAAATGAGTAAGAATGTGAAGTTTGGAAAAGATCGCTTCACAAATTGCGAGGATATGAATTTTCAAAAATCGAAATTTTGTATGAAAACCTTTGGCAACTAGAGTTGCCTCCAAGCGTAATTTCCAAAGGTTTTCATATAAAATTTCGATTTTTGAAAATTCATATCTTCGCAATTTGCACATTTTTACTAATTTTAAAGAGCTCTTTCCAGCTATGGTAATCATTTTTTTGTCCTATGAGTTTTGAAATTACATGATAAACCTCATTATTCTAGATGAATGAACATACGCTGTGTAGAAATAAGCCTTGAGGAAACGTACCCATGGGTTCCTGCCGTTCAGATTGATTGCTTTTTTTCATATTACAGAAATGATTTACTTTGTTCCTATTAGTTAATTGAAAATCATTTTCTTAATTTCCTTTCTCTATTTTAGGTCAACGTCTTTACAAACAGGTGCAAAAATAAATAAAAGGAAGGAAAAAACGTCTGAAATCCGTTCTATTTTTAAAAAAACAATGTTTATAATCGTGACCATTTTAGTTAAACAGTGTTCATGCAACAATAACAGTAAACGTTTTCAAACGTGAATATATATGCTCAGATCAAAAAAACTATAATCTGAGTTGATTTTCAAGCAATGAGCTACCGTATACTACTGGACTCCATCAGTCTCAATTGCTACGTACACCGTAATTACCTAATTATTGTTTCCTGTATATGGTACCCCTTATGGGGAGGAGTAAATGAGGGGGGGGCTTATAACCGGGAGGAAATTTCTGTTAGCATACAGGCGGGCTTATAATCGGGGGGGGGGGGGGGGGGGCTTATAATCGGGGGGGGGTCTTATAACCGGGGGGGGGGGGGGGGGGGCTCATAACCGAGATTCTACGGTATGTGTTTTGAACACTCAGTGACGGGTTTATGAAAACCACTCTACTACAACGCATCCTAGCAGTCTTAGCGACTCCATGTGCAGTTCATTTACAGAGGTTTAATTAAATAACGTATGTGACTATATCGTCTCGCCGCAAATTCCTCAGAGTCAGAGTACTCTTTAAAAAGAGTACCGCGTTCATACCCCGCAAGGTTACTTCAAAGTCTGCGAAATTGTATTTTTAATCATGAGATTTGATTTCGCGTTCATTTTGATTGTGCAACGTGGAATGACTACTGACAATGTAGGGTGTAGTGTTTTGTCTGCTGATCAGTTTAAGGATTGACAAACGACGGACAGACAGACACAATGACAGCTAAATTAACAGACAGACAGACAAATGACAAACAAACATGCGAAGTACTACTGAGACAAACTGTCAGGCAAACAAACAAACAGCCAGCCAGATAGATAGATACAGATAAACAAAAACACAAGTAGAGACAGACAGACAAATACAAATACAAACTGAAGAGACATGCAGACAGACAGACAACAAACAAACAAACAAACAAACAACAAACAAACAAACAGACAAACAGAAACAACAGACAAACAAACAGACAAACAGACAAACAAACAGACAAACATACAAACAAACAAAGAGACAAAAAAAAACCCAGACAAACAAACAGAC
Organism: Actinostola sp. cb2023; assembly: GCA_033675265.1. NCBI lineage: Eukaryota > Metazoa > Cnidaria > Anthozoa > Actiniaria > Actinostolidae > Actinostola > Actinostola sp. cb2023. The sequence goes on from JAUJYZ010001301.1 coordinate 222,085, forward strand.
AAACAAACAAAACAACAACAAAAAAAGACAAAAAAAAAAACACAGACAAAAAAACAAACAACAAACAAACATACCAAACACACAGACAAACAAAGAGACACAAAAAACCTAGACAAACAAACAGACAAACAAAACAAACAGACAACAAAAAAAGACAAAAAACAAACAAACTTATAAAAAGAATAAAAACAAACAAAAACATGACAAACAGACAGACAAACAAACAGTAGACAAACAGACAACTGACAAACAAACAGACAAACAACAACCCGAAACAAAAAAACAGACAAACATAAAACAGACAAACAAAGAGACAAACAAATAAAAACAGATACTGAAACAAACAAACAGACAACACAACAAAAAAAAAAAAAACAAACAAACAGACAAACAAACAAACAGAAAAAACAGAATAAAAAAAAAAACTTGCAAACAAAAGACAAACAAAAAAAAAAAAAAAAAACAAACAGACAAACAAACAAACAAACAGACAAAAAAAAAACAGCCAGACAAACAAACAAAAACCAGACAAAAAAACAAACAAACAGACAATAAAACAGACAAACAAACAGCCAGACAAAGAAACAGCTAGACAAACAGATAAAACAAACAAAGAACAAACAGACAAACTGACAGAAAAAACAAACAGACAGATAAACAGAAAACAAACAGATAACAAACTGAGTAGACAAACAGTGATATAGTGATGTAGTTTGTAGTTCATATTTCAAGTATAGTGATAGTTATAGTTATAGGTATAGTTTCTATATATTATAGAAGCCCACAAAAATATGTCAAAAAAAGGAAATGAACTACAACAGCAAATACTTTGGGAGTTCAAGTGCGACAGGCTCACATGTCTGTATGTCTTTTAATAAAAACCAAAGCATGAAGAACGCCCAAACAGGAAGTGACAACCAATCCTGAAGCTACACACCTCAGCTATATGTTACACATGTCACTAGACCACCAGCCAGTACCCCTACTGTGCAATGCAATTAAGGAAATAAAAACAAAGCAACAAATATATGAAACACTACTTCAGGACTGCCATAAAGCTGAGACCCCTGCTGAGCTAATTCTGATTTCATCTTCAACTGATGGAACTAATGTTTTTCAAATCTGAATCTAATACGTTTTCTGGATTCATTTTTCAACACATTATATAAATTAAATATGGATTGCAGCCAACTATCCCAACATAGACACTTCTCGGCTTAGCTAGAAGCCTTTGTCTGGTCCCTGTTGAGCTGTATTATTCTAATTCGTCATAGTTTTCTAAGCCAGACAGGTAAGATTGGCCGGCTTGTAGAGTGTTGACTGTATACACCAATCAGCAATGTTTCATTTGTTAAATTCAAATAATAACTTTTTGTCCAAATTAAAATGTATGCGGACAGTACACCATAGCCTTATAGACACAAAGTGTTAGTATATAATACATTTGTCGATACCCAAAATAGACAAGACTACTGATTGGCTAAAGCAGGTTCATTGCAGCTTAATACTTGTTGTTATGAAAAGAGAAAAGTGCTTTGAAATTAAAAACTTAATAGAGTCATAACAACCACAAATCTACTTAGTGAAATTGGTGTGAAAAATCTCATTTTGGTTGAGTGTTTCAGATCGTGACCCAAAATTAAAAAGTTCAATTTTAAAAACATCATCTAAACAAGAATTTAAATATCACCCTGTTGGATGTTTATTATTGTCTTCGATTATTATGCTTTTCTTTTGTTGTTTTGTCAGTCATATAGTCATATTTTGTTATGTGTTGTAAGTTATACATGTAGCTGTAACGTACAAATTAATATACTTAAATATACTTCTAGATAAAAGCTACCCATGTTTGACTACAAATAATTTTGATTTGAAAATATAAACTGATTCATGATTTTAAAATAAAGAAAACAAATTCAAGTCCATATAGTTTCGAGATCTCTGTAAAAATTAAACATAGGAATCTGGTCATGATATGACTGCAATTCTGAGTAATGTAGTGCTTGTTTGACCATTAGCAACGCCATATCAACGATAATATGTTTTAAATTTAACGCGAGAAACCGATATACGTTCAGAAATCTCAAAATGTGGGCACATTAAGAATATATCAATCGAAATCCAGCCACGGTGTCTGGGACATGAAATGACTCGAATACGCGAATACGCCCATATAGATAACGGCAGTCGAGGTCAAGACTGATTACATGGAGAAGGTTCAAATAAAGCAGCATATACATTGATGTAAATAGACACTGGATGGATTTACAAAGGATTTACTTAATCATGCTTTGAAAATAGAACGAGTAGTATGAAATTTAACGACTTGTATATAATATAATATAACGTACGTATTTTTAAAAAGCTTCTTTTGTATGTACAAACAAAAAGTCAAGTTTATACTTGCAAGTAGATGGATTAAAATTAGCACTGTAAAGTGCAAAAAGATAGGGATTATTGTATAAATAAATATTGTGGCCTGACATAGCGTGTCCAAGTACTAAATTGCAATGTAGCTATGTACAAGGCGATAATAGCGATTACACAAATACGCTCAATGTGCTGAGAGTAAGAGCAAGACAACGGCGAAAGTGTGTCAAGTATTCGGTGCGTCAATGCTAAAACAGTACAAACTATGTTAAATTGGTACTTTACTAAAGAACACAGAGGAGATCAAACATTCCAGAACACTTGAATGGCTTCCTCGAGCACTTGAATGGGTTCCACGGCGTTTCTCTGCTCTAATACTCGTCATATAAATGATATTAGCCGAAACAACATCTGTGTATTCAAATCTACTGCTGTTTTCTCCGCTGTGAATCGCTGTAAGAAACATAAACTGAACAAAGACAAAACCGAAATAAACCTTACCTGGAGTGTTGAATTTGATCACTCTAGTAGCTCGATCTACGTCATAAACATTCTGTACATCATTCGGTGCATTCGCGATCCAGTTCAGATCTGAATCTGCTCGACTAGTTTCAGCGTCTTCAAATACTCTGCTTCTGCCATGCGACTTCCTCTCGACCTGAAGCATACTATAGTGGGATAACCCATACTGAGCTATTTGTATCGGGTAGTAATGTCCTTTGGGGTTCCACTGAGAAGAAACAGGTACTTCTTCTTTGCCGCTAATGCATATTACACGCTGTCTTCCTTCGACATGGTATCCTTGGAACCACAGAAATGGTCCCTTGGGATCGTACGGGAGCTTCGATTCATGGATTTCGGAATACGAGTGTTTCCACTGTAAGACTCTCTTTTTGTCGAGTTTTTGCACATCGCCATAGATCTCGAAATAATTCTTCACGAACGAGAAAGGCACATATGGTTCGTTTGAATCGGAGTCTATTCTCCCTTCGATCCTCTTGTCACCGCCATTTACGATAACATCGATGGATTCGTACGGGATACTCTTCGGACAGTTATCTCTAATTTTCTCTTCGCGTTCTTTGCGATCTGCGTATTCTTGATCCTCTCGCTCGCGTAATGCTGTAGATACAAGATCAGCACAGTAGATTTGTGGATCGGGGTTGGATAGATCTCCAGTATCTTCTCTTGGAAGAGTTGATAACGGTACCTTTGGTATTCGACAATTAGACCATGCGAAATACAATGTCACAACCGAGCTCAAAACACAAGCAATTAAAACCTTTGCTGTCGGCCTACCGCATAAATAGTACGACAAACGCATGGCCAAGGACTTCGGCAAGGGATTCGTTTGCAATATTTGCTCTTCTGGTAGGAGAAGGGGGTCGTTCATCGACACCTTGCAAGTTGTTTTGGATATGACTCTGTTGCATCCGCCATATTGAAATAGTATTAAACTAGTGCCAGTCTCCTTGACATTCTAATATTCAAGAAAAACAATTGCATTTCCGGTTCCGGTTGTTATGGCAAATAACTCATATCTCATAACGTTATTTGCCCGTTATTTAAAATGAAACGAAATAATATCGAGCTAAAAAAAAATAAAAAAATGAAAATATAATGAAAAATGAAAGAAAAAAAAAAAAAGAAAAATGTGTGTGAAAAGGGAAAATGGAGAAATAATGAAAAAAAGAAGAAAGAAAAAAGGATGAGAGAAAAAGGATGAAAATTCACAAAGTGCATGGTACATAACTAGAAGATAATAAAAATGAAAATAAAACATACTCTATAAACATTTCTATTTTTTTTTATGTTTAATGTATTTATTAAGTTTCTAAAAATCCATATTCAGTCTTAATTAAATTAAACTTTTCCTTTTTTCTTAAAAATATTAAAATAATAATAAGTTCCAATATAAACAGTAGACAAGACTAAAGCTCCACCCAGAGAAATTGAGATTAAAATTGCGTAGATTTTCGGGATTTGGAATCCATTGTGTTTTGAGAGCTTCATGGATTTGTGGCGCTCTACCAGCATGCATTTCGTCGTCCCAGACTCGGTTTTGTTGCAGTAGATTGTTTCTGAAGGAATATCGTCCTGCTCTTCTTCTGGTGTCTCGGATCTTTGAGTAGCTGTACCACTAGCAAAAGCAATGAAATACCTTAGGTTTGATGGCATTAATATTCTTTTAAGAGCTGGTATTTTTTAGGGTATGAAACTTGGAACAAGCGCGCGCAATCCGTCTTGAATAGCGGTATCCCGGGGAGCCAGCCGATGGTATATTTTTAGGGTGACTATTTAGACGATGAGGTATTTTTAGGGCGGGAAACAAATATTTCACGGTTTGGCACGGTATTTTTATAGGTTAATAACACACCTACAAAAAATACTCGTTTCTGATTGGCTGATTAACTGTGGATTTTTTCTTAATACCGTGCAATTAATTAATTGCACGGTATTAAGAAAATTGCACATGTGCTATTTTATTATTTGTGGTTGTGATTGCATTACGCGCGATTTGCTACTATAAAGAAACTCATATTTTTTGTAGGTGTGTTATTAATAGGAAATACCACTTAGTTCTCGAAGAATTAATGAAAAATACCACTTGTATTTGATGAAAGTGGCTGAATACCACTCGTGCGCTTCTCGAACTGTGGTATTTCCTATACTAAATGAAGAATAACCAATACGACGTAGAATTATTCGGATTTAATTTTGCACAATATTTCGACTAGCCATACTAGTCTTCATCAGGTGCATATGAGATTTTACAAGTGACTTGACTAAATATAATGGTAAAAAGGAAATGACGTTATAATACATGATATGATAGCGAGAGATAAATAATGGTGTAACTGCATGATTAGTAGGTTTCATCGCGTTTATTAAGGCCATTAGGTTCAAGAGTGTTAGCACGTGTTATGAGGTAAGCTTCTTTGGCTTTGCGAATAGCATCACGAGAAGAGAAAATTTGTTCTAAAGGAATTAAAAGGATATTAGATGCAGAGTGGTCAGGGTTAGATAGAAAATGTTCAGATGCAGTAGTAGGTTTAGATTTACTAGAAGGTTTGTCAACTGTCCTACGATGTTCGTTGAAGCGGTCTTTGAGTCTACGTTTGGTTTCACCAATGTACTGTTTGTTACATTTAGTACATTGAATCATGTAAATGACGTTTTTTTTGTGTTGCAGTCCATGTGTGTAGTAATGGTTCTGGTTTCACCCGTAGAAGTAAAAGTATATTGGGTGCAGTTATCGGAAATGTAAGGGCAAGTTAAACAGTGTTGTCCACAAAACTCTCTCGCTATCATATCATGTATTATAACGTCATTTCCTTTTTACCATTATATTTAGTCAAGTCACTTGTAAAATCTCACATGCACCTGATGAAGACTAGTATGGCTAGTCGAAATATTGTGCAAAATTAAATCCGAATAATTCTACGTCGTATTGGTTATTCTTCATTTAACCTATTTCTTAATTTGCGAACCAGTTAGATCATTGTTTGATCCGACGTATACCAGTGGAGTGTTGTTCGTGGCCGCTCATTTATAAATTTTTATAGGGTATTTTTCGGAGGTTTTCGACGGTGACCCCTACCCATTCTGCCATGAAGACCCCCCCCCCCCCCCCCCCCCCCCTCCCCGCCCCAGATATGAGTATAAATAATACTCACCTATTATTAGCCCCCATTGTGTTGTTATAATCGTCTTCATCCACATCAAGGAAAGGTATTCTGTCAGTTTTGACAATTTTTACGAAATTCTTCATAAAATTGTTTGACTTATATTTGTTCTTTATGTTCTTATCTTCCTCGTTACCAGTAGTCTTGCCCTTTGTACTTTTATACTTCGGAATCCCCGTTATGGTTTCTTTATTCTTCGCTGCATTTTTCTGTTTCTGTAAACTAGTGCTTGTATCCATATTTGCAAATGTTTTCTTCAGACCTTTAAGCTTATTTTTAAATTTATTAACATTAATAATCTTTGCTTTTCCAGTTTGAGATACTTCAACTACGTCTTTACCTTGTTCATACTTATTTTGCAATTTTTTAGTTCTTGTATCGGATATTTCTTGATTCTCTTGGAGTTTAACTTTCCGCTTTCCTGGGCACGTCTCTAATTCATCTCCGTAAATATTAAATTCCTGAGCTAAAGTTCTTTTTATGCATCGCCCATTTCCATTGCATTTCTCTTTGCTACATTTTTCGCTTTCAAGCTCAGTTGATTTGAAGTATGGTCCAAGTTTGTTGTGAACGTAGCTGTTTATTTGTCGACAGATATCAGGAGAAGTGTTTTCGTCTCGACGATTTCCCCACATCACAATTCCCGCTGCTCCGAAATTAGCTGCTTGTCCTATTGTATCCCTTAAATCGATCTACAAAGAACAAGTAACGATTATAATGTAATACCTTAGCCGGCGACTGTCTCGTGTTGAGACATGCGCATTAGAAGCCACTTTCACGTTTGAGGCCAACGACGACGGCCTTCATTTTTAGAGTCGGGCATTCCACAGGAAGCCCGACTAAAAAGTAGCGACGCTGACGAACTCATATTTCTTTTGGACTTGCTTTCTGCGCACGGCTAAATTTCTGAATGAAGCCTATGACCAAATCCGAGCCCACTGTATTTACAATGGCGGAGAGCACAAACAACGAGTTATGTACGACATTTGAAAGCCTTCTGCCTTCAACATGTGCTTATCAAAACAGCAACAGCATTTAAGCAATATAGGAATTTATTTCTGGGAAAGATACCATTGTATCAAAAACCGAATGCAATAAAATTAATGGCGTCCAGTTCAGTTCAATTGCCATTGTTCTGGACTGACTAACCTCGTGTTCATGGAGAACATTTGCACCTGTATGAGAGGCTAGTCAGTCCAGAACAATGACAATTGAAATTGGACGCCATTATTTATATACCACAACAGCATTCTCGTACCCAGAGCCCGCTCGTCATTTGGTTTGTCGCTGGCTCTGGGAAACCCTGTTGCTCGGTCGTCAAATTTTGACGACCAAGTCGTCAGAGCGCATGCTCATACTAAAGACCGCTGAGAGCGGGTACTGTGGAAGAGTCTACTGGCTACGTAGTATTTACGTTGGTTTGAATATTCAAACTAACAAGTACACAAGTTTGTACATTTATCTTCGTGTAGCCGTTTAAAATCCCTTCGACGTTCACTCACCGGTTCTTCTCTGGCTCTGTTGCGGTAAAGGCTGGACGATAAATACATGTTCTAATATAATCTTGCATGTGAACCTTCCTGTCTTCCGCTTTGTTATTGTTTCTCTTGAATTATAAAACTGATATTCCTTTGAATACTCAAAGCGAGTACGATCGATTGTGTCTGTAGCCGTTACTTTACTTTTATAATTTATGTATTGTTAGATCTCCCTTTACGAATTCAGATCAATTTATGTCTACACAGTCACTCTCATTTCCATAGCTTTATAATTCAATAACGGAATACCATTGTATGAAAATACAACCGTCGCTGTCATTCCTTTCGTTCGCCTTGCAAGTTTGAATCTTTGTTGATCTCA
>JAUJYZ010001301.1:235000-322500 GCA_033675265.1 Actinostola sp. cb2023
GATCAAATTTGACGTTATGATATTATGAGAATGAACATTCTACAATATTATTTTTTGAACGAGCCTACACCGTGATTCGATGAGGTCATGTTTGATTTTTGGGGTGTGTATTTTCTCTTCGAGTTCTATACGTCTTACTAAATATTTCGCTGTTAATTCCTTTACCCCGAACTAAATAACCATAAGTATCGAAAATAAAAATAAAAATTATCGAGATTATTTTTGCATCCGTATTGACAACAATTATTACTAAGAAAATAAAGTTCATTGACCGAGAAATGATCACTGGTCAAACTAAAACCTCATGACCATTTACTGACACCTTACTTGGGGCATGCCTCCATTGTAGCTCCGAGTTCCTGCCGCGTTTGTATAATAGGGATAAAACCCTAGCTGTGCATTGTAGAATACAACCACGTACTTTCCATTCCATGTTTGAAGTGGGTTTGCTCGTATTTTGAAGTCATCCAACTCGATTTTGATGCTAAAGTTCTTCTCGCAACCACCTGTTGGTGCATTCCACAAGGCCACAAACGGTTTGCCGTCAATTGGGAACTTTTCACATTGACAGAAGGTGTCCTGTGCCACGGAAAGACCGAAGAGAAGCCCAAGGAAGATGACTGTGAAGAAACTATGTTGTATTTGTGACACAACTAGAGGATTTCCCATGTTCTGTCATTTTTGATGAGTGTTGTTTAAGGATTAGAAGTGTGGGGCCATGAAGGTGTTGTGCAACAATTCTACTACCAGCACATAAACTATGATGTAAGAATTAGATATGGTTCAGTAGGCAGCGTTTCCTTGGTTACAGGTGTATACACCTATTTATATTTAAAAGAAAATATTGATAGCGCGCGAACTGACTTAGATGATCTGAGAGCGCGAGGAATTATGGGAGACTGAGCGGGGGTACTCACAGTTGATTTCAAGAGTCCGAACTGATTCTGCAAGACACGGAAATGATCAATTCTTTTGTTGAAAACCTGTTTTAACCGGTTTTTTACTCGTAGAAATAGGTGACAGAAGATATACACGAACTGAAGAAATGTAGAATACTGAGAAGATAGAGAAGATGAAGAAGATGAAGAAGATCTAGAGAAGACGTGAAGAAGAGAAAATGAAGAAGATGGAGAAGAGAAGACTGAGAAGAAAAGATGGAATAGAAAAGATGGAGAAGAAAACAGTAGAGAAGAGAAGATGAAGAAGAGAAAATGAAGAAGAGAAAATGAAGAAGAAGAAGATATCATGAAGAGATGATGGAGAAGAAAAGATGGAGAAGAAAAGATGGAGAAGAAAAGAAGAGAAGAAAAGAAGAGAAGAAAAGATGGACAAGAAAAGATGGAGAAGAGAAGAAGAGAAGAAAAGAAGACAAGAGAAGAAAAGAAGAGAAGAAACGAAGAGAAGAAAAGATGGACAAGAAACTGATGGACAAGAAAAGATGGAGAAGAAAATAAAGATGGGAAGAAAAGAAGAGAAGAAAAGAAGAGAAGAAACTGATGGACAAGAAACTGATGGACAAGAAAAACTGATGGACAAGAAACTGATGGACAAGAAACTGATGGACAAGAAAAGATGGACTGACAAAAGATGGGAAGAAAAGAAGGCAAGAAAAGAAGAGAAGAAAAGATGGAGAAGAAAAGATGGAGATGAATAGATGGAGAAGAAAAGATGGAGAAGAAAATAGTAGAGAAGAGAGCCATGAAGAAGAGAAAATGAAGAAGAAGATATCAAGAAGAGAAGTTGGAGAAGAAAAGATGGAGAAGAAAAGATGGAGAAGAAAAGATGGAGAAGAAAAGATGGAGAAGAAAAGATGGAGAAGAAAAGATGGAGAAGAAAAGATAAAGAAGAAAAGATGTATTTGAAAGGCTCACTGTGTAAGCTGATTTTCAAAGACAAATGTACCCTTGTTCCGACGTACCCTTATTAGGCGGGCTTCCTGTGGAAGCGCCGATTCTAAAAATGAGATTCGTTCTTCGTTGACCTCAAATCACTAATTGGGTTCTACAGCGCATGCGCCATGTGCCGGCCGCTAAGATATTCACCGAAGGCTCTAACAACATGATTTATCAATACGAGACTGATCGAGTCTTTCTCAAGGTACTTAAATAGCAGAAAAACGAAAAAAATTATAATGTCTAATCATTTTGACTAAACATCACAAAACTTGGCACAGCTTGAGAGTTTTATATCCTCTACTCATTTGAGTGAATGAAATCCAAAACAGCGTATCACGTGGTTAACCACGTGACAAAGAATTTTCCGCTTTTTGCAAGGAGAATATTTCGGAAAAGAGGTCACGTGACCATTTCATCAGATTATATTTCTGTAGTTTTCTCTTAAACTATATATAATTCCGAGGTTTTCTAAACGCTATCTTGTTTAACTGGTTATCCTTAACGCTATTACGTAAAAGGTATTTCATTGTGAATTGAATTCGCGACCGCATTTAAGAAAAACTATATTTTCCTCCATAAGGTCACGTGACCACATGACGTCACAATTGTTAGATCCAAATTGTCTCAAATCTTGTATATAACCTTATGCCTAAATATGAGTGCCTAAGTAAATTAGAGCAGCGAGTTATTACAAGAAATGTGATTTTCCAAGTTGCCTTTTTGAACCAGGCCTTTTAAAAGTTTATAAATGAGCGGCCACGAACAACACTCCACTGGTATACGTCGGATCAAACAATGATCTAACTGGTTCGCAAATTAAGAAATAGGTTAAATGAAGAATAACCAATACGACGTAGAATTATTCGGATTTTTATATGTCGTCTTGTTTTTCAAAATAACCTCAATAATTCATAGAGATATGGATTTATCAATCCAGTACTAGTACTGCAAAGGGTTTAGAGATCTTCAGAACTTATAGAACGAAGTGAGTTGATACACGCAGGAGAACAGTTGTAAGGTTTTCAGCCGACCAATAACCGTCGAGGTAAACCCATATTTACACTTCATCCAAACATTGTTTAATCACTCTGCGATGTCTAATTTATGTATACGGTATTTGTATTTGTATGGATATATTTATGGTAACAAATAAACAATGTCATTGTCATTCATGATTCGCTGAGTTTGTGAAGATATCGAGCTCGAGTCACGCAACGACGAGGTCGACGACTGAGCAACCAAACGCTGTTTTAATCGCACTATAAGATATCTATATTTAGTTCAAATAGGCTACATTTCATTTAGAAGCCCGACTTCACGCTAGAAGAGCGTCTAGTTGTTACATATCCTGTCGGAGCGACGATACATTTGCCTCTTGAACCCAATGGTGACATCATACATCATATGACATGTACATCAGGCGTATGTTAATTTTGTGACATGACGTAATCCTGGCCACATCATCGACTGCATTACATACAGGCATGGCTCGTACCTTCTTCAAGATAATCTTGTTCCTGTCCGCCCAAATCATTTTGCATTCAAGCTGCAGAGCTCAAGATGACTCTCTGGTTGTCGAAGCGTCATGTGGTTCGCTTCGAGGTCGTTTAGAGCCTGTAGTTAACGGGTTATCGGTTCGACAGTTTCTTGGTGTACCGTATGCAGAACCACCAGTAGGTCAGCTACGATTTGCTCATCCAAAGCCCGCTAAAAAGTGGAATGGAATTCGAGATGCCGTAGAGTTTGGACCAATATGTCCACAGATGAGTATGCAAGATATGGCGAAAGTAATGAATATAACGGGAGATGGTGATGAAGGTGAACTGAAACTCTGAGGTCGTTCTTTATATATCTGTTCTTATTGATGAATTTTCCTCACATGAAGTTCGTTCTTACTTTATAACAAGACGCTCAATGAGCGTACACTCGGGCTTATGACAAGGACAATGTCAGTTGCGTGAGGAGAGACCTGACAATGACTGACAGTTGCGTGACGATCGAGGGAGACTATGTATATATGTGTCGAGTTCATTTGATTTGCTTTTGACTTTGAGTTCATTTGATTACCTTTTGACTTTGAGTTCAATTGATTTGCTTTTGATGAGTTCGTGTAAAGGCCCTTTCGAAAACGCTCAACATCTTTTAGAGTGGGCCCACACGAATCGGCGTATGCGTTTGTATGTGAGAGCGTATTGAAAAGGAACTGATGGATGACTTAATTGCCTTGGATACAACATAATTTTCTCTTCTGCACAGGTCAACTGCTTCTTTCACTTCTAGTCGTCGAAGACCATGACTTAGCACTATCTCAGTAAGTATCTGCCCTGAGCGAAGAATACTTCGGATTTAGTTCGATATACGCTCGGAAACTATTTGATCCGTTTATTGAGCGAATCATACTTTCGGATTTAGTTCGATAGGCGTTCGGAAAATATTCGACCCGTTTGTGGCGCCATGAATATGCAACCTCAAGTGACCTCAAGTACGTTTAAAGATGTACCATATACGTACCTCGAACAGTCGGAGATCTTTATCGATGCTCATCGACACAAATAATCTCTCTCGTCACGCAACAGTCATTGTCATAATACCCGACTATTCAGCTTCTTCTTCTGTAATAGATCCCTAAAATCTAAGGACGTTTTGATTTCGATTATATTTTTTGCCGTTCACTGACCTGTTTTTTTTGAGCGTGGAAATTCTGTTTTAAATAGCGCTACGCGGCAGTTCTAAAATTAGGTCGCGTAATAGATGTATGACTCACACAAGGATCATACAACTGTCATCGTACTGAAAAGAACACGGATTTTCGAACATTGACCTTGCTCGCCTTTGCTTTGATGTAGTTTTGAAGTACGATTTTTACGATTCCTTTTCCTTCTGAATTTTTCAAACGTGGAATAAAATAAACATCCATCATGAGTTATTGAAAATAACTCGACTGGCTCGACTGTTTGCAAGGCTTCAGTCAATCATGCTTCTTCAATACAATATCATTTCTCTGACGTCATGACAATCAGTGACAGTTGAGTGACGAGGGAGACTATGTGTCGGGTGAGTACGTACATGATACGTCTTGAGGTTGCATAGGTCAGATGGTTCTGATAACGCCCTCACGTTTGTTTTTGTTAAATATATTTTAAGCGAGCTTCTAGTCCTTCTACCACTTCTAGTCATTGAACGATGAACTAGAATCCTGACCTTTTAATAGCTTGAAGATCTACAGCTGCTTTCAAAACTAAGATTCAAATCTACTTGAGTCCTGTGTGTCGTTTGTTTTCCCTTATCTGCCGAGTAATCTTGAAACTCGATACGATCAAATACGTCACATACTTTCTTCATTCTTTGACCAAACAAAACTAAAAAAAAAAAGAAAGTCCATTTTATAATTAACTCGGGCTTCCTTCGGAAGGGCCCGAGTAATTACTGCAAAAGTATATTCATTTTAGAAGAAATACTTAGCCTATACCTATTTTACTCTCCTCCGAAATATACTGGTTGTCACGATCAACCCCCAGCGAGTTGGTCGTCTCCCGGGGTTCAGGGGGATCATTGTCATATTCTTGTCTGGCTTTCTCTACACTTGGATGACGGTGATTTGTGATTGTAAACTATAATGCTCTAGATCTCTAGGCCTACTTTACTAGCGCAGTTAGGCTGATTAACTATAAAGTTGCAGCACAAGTCAAAAACAATCAATATTTATGAGGCATTGTTCATCAAATACCTAAAATTTTTAAACAAATTAAAGTTTGTTTATTGATTGCATGCATGTGCACTTATGTAAATCAGATACATTCCACCGTCCTAAATATGCTGGTGGCCGAAATATTAAAGTGCATATCAGGGTTATTTGGTTTATTTTGATAATCGATTACATGAAGGGAGTAGTAGGATGGTTCAGTATTTTGTGATTTGAGCTTCGCATTTGTGAGTTATAAAGGTAATTAACATATCACGATTTCAAACCTTCATAACTAGCTCACAAATACGAAGCTCAAATCACAAAATACTGAACCATCCCACTATTCACTTTATATATAATCGATTTTCAAAAGAAACAAATAACCCTGATATGCACTTTAACCATCATGAGTAACCTTAGCTGCTCGTGTCCTCTCTCGTCATGTACGTCTATTACCGGCAGAATAAACGCCTATATATTGCAAGCCTTGCTGCAATAACTAAGTTGATACGTTTTTAATAGCACTAAGCCAGTTGTCATGCCAGGCTTGCCCTAGCTGCCATCAGTTTGAATTATTCCCTAGCGTCCCCTTTCCTTGATCCCCCTCCCCTTGTACTTCATGCAGTCTTGTAGAGCAAGAATGTTGGGTCAGGAGTCTTCGTGTAGCTGCACAAAACTGGTCCTGGCTACTTTTCTATTGTCGATCTATGTATTGTTTTTACATAGAGCAGTCAGGTCTTCATGTAGCTAGCTGCACAAAAGTCCTGGCTATTGTTCTATTGTCGTTCTATGTATATTGTTTTTACAGCTACACGAAGACCTTGCCGAATGTTGATTTCTGTTAATTGGAATTTTAGGAGTGATGACAACACCACCAGCACCAATATTATATAATTGTGATCATATATCATCATCATCATGCATTATAGTCATCATTGCCACTGACGTCCATCCTCGTTTAATTGCATCATATTTAATATCATCATCGTAATCATCACGCATTATTACCACCGTATTGAATATCATCATCATCATTTAATACTACCGTGTATTATGATCATCATTGCCACTGACCATCCTCGTTTGCATCATATTTAATATCATCATCGTAATCATCACGCATTATTACCACCGATATTGAATATCATCATCATCATTTAATACTACCGTGTATTATGATCATCATTGCCACTGACCATCCTCGTTTGCATCATATTTAATATCATCATCGTAATCATCACGCATTATTACCACCGTATTGAATATCATCATCATCATTTAATACTACCGTGTATTATGATCATCATTGCCACTGACCATCCTCGTTTGCATCATATTTAATATCATCATCGTAATCATCACGCATTATTACCACCGATATTGAATATCATCATCATCATTTAATACTACCGTGTATTATGATCATCATTGCCACTTGACGTCCATCCTCGTTTGCATCATATTTAATATCATCATCGTAATCATCACGCATTATTACCACCGTATTGAATATCATCATCATCATTTAATACTACCGTGTATTATGATCATCATTGCCACTGACCATCCTCGTTTGCATCATATTTAATATCATCATCGTAATCATCACGCATTATTACCACCGATATTGAATATCATCATCATCATTTAATACTACCGTGTATTATGATCATCATTGCCACTGACCATCCTCGTTTGCATCATATTTAATATCATCATCGTAATCATCACGCATTATTACCACCGTATTGAATATCATCATCATCATTTAATACTATACCGTGTATTATGATCATCATTGCCACTGACCATCCTCGTTTGCATCATATTTAATATCATCATCGTAATCATCACGCATTATTACCACCGATATTGAATATCATCATCATCATTTATACTACCGTGTATTATGATCATCATTGTCACTGACCATCCTCGTTTGCATCATATTTTTAATATCTCGTAATCATCACTCATTATTACCACCGTATTGAATATCATCATCATCATTGAATACTACCGTGTATTATGATCATCATTGCCACTGACGTCCATCCTCGTTTGCATCATATCATATCATCATTAATCATCATCATTATACCACCATTGTCATCATCACCACCAGTCATTTCATGTTCTAGACCATCCTTTTTTTTTCAGAATAATTGTCATCGTCACAAGTGTTTCATATTCTAGTTCCTAAAGTCCCTCAGAGTGAAGACTGCCTCTCCCTCAACGTCTACACCCCATCACATGCTACTGCGCAGGACAAGTTAGCTGTAATGGTTTGGATTCATGGCGGTGCATTCATATTTGGTTCAGCGCGTAGCTATAATCCATCGGTACTGGTAGCCTTACATGACGTCATTGTGGTGTCAATCAACTACCGAATGGGGTGTCCTTGGATTTTTTAACATTCCTGGTACAGATGTGAAGGGAAATTATGGGATGCATGACCAGGTACACAGACATTTTAAACCGCAAAATGTTCACAATAGCTCAACTTTTACTGCAGACAGACCTCTCGTATGCGACCACCATATTGTTGAAAGCCAAGATGGTTGCTTATGGGACGTTTTTCATCTACAAATTAAAATATAGTCTGCGCAGCGGCCTTCGATCGAGAAAGCGGGAAGAATGGAAGAAGAAGAAGAATTAAAGGAGGGAATCAGGGGAAGTGGACTGGAATCATTGGGGAGGAGGGGTGGACTGAGAAGGAGGGCACGCCCCCCTTTTGGAAATTCGAATACCTTTTTTGCCAAAAAAATATTTACATAAAATTTGGTTGAAACCAATGTCCAACCTGAACGCTCCTCCCTTTTGCAAAATCTCTGGATCCGCTCCTGATAGTATAAAGTATATGTAATGTTAATTTAAAAAAATCGTAGGTCATTTGGGATCATGTGAAGGTCATGATGATGATTGCAATGATGGTGATAACTAACATGATGATGATGATGATGATGATGATGATGATGATGATGATGATGATGATAACTAAATGATGATGATGATGGTGATAACCAAATGATGATGATGATTGATGCAATGATGGTGATAACTAACATGATGATGATGATGATGATGATAAATAATAATATGATGATAATATTGTTTTACAGATCCAGTCTCTCAAATGGGTTCAACAAAACATTGCAGCATTCGGTGGTGACCCTGACCAGGTTACCATATTTGGTGAGAGTGCTGGTGGCATGAGCGTCTCCAGTCACCTGCTCTCCCCCCTAAGTAAAGGATTGTACCGACGTGCTATAGCACAGAGTGGCTCGTCTGCAAGTCCATTCACTGGCCGTAGAGTTGAGTCAACCAAGGCGTTGGAAATCCTTTCAAAAGTTCTCAATTGTGACGTCGAAGATGACAAGTTGATGGAATGTATCAGGGAGACAAGGTAAAGGAAGTACAGTTATGGACCCAAAATATATCAGCACCGTTTCCCATTTTTAACTTCCATTCCGTGTAAAAGTCCTATAGCTACTATAGTCGTCGTTTTGATGGGACTACTGGCCATTCTACAAATGGCTGGGTGTATGGATAACTATCCCAACCACAGGCAGCCCAACCACTGCGTCTGAGGCTACTTAATTATAATAAATAAAAATATATTTGTATGCGCGCGTCTTTTTTGATGGGTTTCCTGTGATGCTCGCGCATGCGAAATACGTATTATGTTGCAATTGGGTTCCCTGTGCGTAGAAACGTATAATTATGTTGGGCTCCCTGTGCGTAGAAATGTATAATTATGTTGGGCTCCCTGTGCGTAGAAACGTATAATTATGTTGGGTTCCCTGTGCGTAGAAACGTATAATTATGTTGGGCTCCCTGTGCGTAGAAATGTATAATTATGTTGGGCTTCCTGTGCGTAGAAACGTATAATTATGTTGGGCTCCCTGTGCGTAGAAACGTATAATTATGTTGGGCTCCCTGTGCGTAGAAACGTATAATTATGTTGGGCTCCGTGTGCGTACAAACGTATAATTATGTTGGGCTCCCTGTGCGTGGAAATGTATAATTATGTTGGGCTCCCTGTGCGTAGAAATGTATAATTATGTTGGGCTCCGTGTGCGTAGAAACGTATAATTATGTTGGGCTTCCTGTGCGTGGAAATGTATACTTATGTTGGGCTCCCCTGTATGTTGGGCTCCGTGTGCGTAGAAACGTATAATTATGTTGGGCTCCCTGTGCGTGGAAATGTATAATTATGTTGGGCTCCCTGTGCGTAGAAACGTATAATTATGTTGGGCTCCCTGTGCTTCAGAAACGTATAATTATGTTGGGCTCCCTGTGCTTTAGAAATGTTTAATAATGCTGGGCTGCATGTGCGCGTCCCTCATGACAGACAGCTCCCTACAGAAATGCAGTTTGACACAAGGTATGCTAAATAATTCAATAAAATGATATGCACTCTCTGCGGGCTCGTCTTACGGGACGCACACAGGAAGTCCAACATAGGACGTTACTCAGCACAGGGAGCCCGACATAATACGCATTGCGCGCGCTCTACCACATGAAACCCATCAAAAAAGACGCACAAATATCATTTTATTGAATTATTTAGTAGCCTCAGAAGCAATGGTTGGGCTGCCTGTGGTATGACATTTTTCTTTTGTTTGGTAACAGAGTAGAAGACATTGTAGCTGCCCAGCTGAATGTTACAGCTCCCATGCTGGCAGAGGGTCAATGTCTTACTACTATTACTATCGATGGGGAATTCCTTCCTGATGACCCAAGAACCTTGCTAAAAGAAGGCAGAGTAAACAAGGCTGACGTGATGATGGGAGTTATGGCCAACGAGGGAGCATTCATGTATCTGTTTGCTTCTCAGGTGTTTAAGGATGGGGGCCTTGACATGGCAACATTTAAGTTTTTCGCACGACAAAGTCTGTTTGGTGTTTCTTTGCACTCTGAACTCCGTGAAGATGCCGTCGTATTTGAATACGTTGACCACAGTGATATTAACAATGGCGCCAAACTTCGCCAGGCGTACTTTGATATTACCACCGACATCATATTCCTTGCTTCGGCAAAGATGGAGGCCAGCGCACTTGCCCAAACAGACAACCCCGTGTACTTCTATGTGTTCGACCACGCTCCTCATCTTTCCAAACACCCTTCGTGGCTCGGGGCGTACCATGCTGTTGATATTGCCTTCACCTTTGGCCTTCCCTTGAGTATGGATGGCTCTGGAGATGATTTGAAATGGCTCCTGCCAAACAAGTTTTCTGACCTAGAGGTGGGGTTGTCCAAGTACGTGATGAGGATGTGGACAAACTTTGCCAAATATGGGTAAGTTCTTTTACACATGAAATATTTTTCTTTGCTGAACCAAAAGTGCAGCAGGGACTCTTCAAGAGGCTAAATCACAGCTGCAAAAATTACTCCATGAAGATTTTTCATGAATCCAATGTACAAGCCACAGGAGGTACCACCAAAGTGGGGAACCACGCTCAATAATAGACAGGAGTTAGCCCTAGTAGTCTTTGCAATTATAATTTTTGTTTGTAATTCATGTTAATGGTAACATATAAGCCTACCTTCTAAACAAGGGACGCTATTGTAACTGTTGCATGTTCATTTCAGAGACCCAAACAGTGGCGATGCTACGCCTGTCACGTGGCCACGCTACAACAGCACTGGACATGTTCATTTACGTATCTCTATGGAGCCTAAGGTGGAGCACTCTCTACGTGAAAGAAAAGTAGCGTTTTGGAACGAGTTTATCCCCAAACTGACTGGAAATAAAGCAGTTGTAGATGGAGCTAAGGATGGCGGAAATAAGGAAGAACAAAAACAAAAAGAGGAACTGTGAAATGCTGAAAAGCTGACTTAATTATTGGAGGATACAAGTGGCTGTACGTACTTAAAAATTGATTTATGGATGTAGAGGTCAATAAAAATTAATTATTATTACAATTATTATGTTTTTTGCATGCATGGTGTATCGATTCCACATTAGAAATACCACCTCTCTTTTGTTTTAAAGTGCACTGGCAGTAAAAACGCGCTTTTTCTAAACCTTGGAAATTCTGAATGGAAATTACCAATTTCCAACTGTTCCCGAAACTCTTTCCATTGAACTAAAAATTACATAACAGAAGTGTAGTTGAATAGACCTCTTTAGCTTCGTATGCAAATTGCCCATTTCAAACCACGTGATGTAAACATATTCTCTGGAGAATTGCCCTATACCACTATGACGTAACGGCTTATTTATGAGGGGGACAGAATCGTGAAGACCTCTTTAGAATTTTCCTAAATCTGCAAATCGCTAGATTTCAAATTGGCTAGTTTCCAGATATTATGTTCATCGATGATTTAAACAATATTTACTGTGTTTGGTGACTTTCATCGCTTTCAGACCGTCTGTAAAATACATTTATCTGGGAATCCTTTGTGTTGTTGCTGTTTTGTCCCCCTCTAGCGAAAGGATGATCCTTAGCGTTTAAACAATAGATTGTTTTGATTTGACGTCATATGGTATAGGGCAATTGTTCCTTTATATTTCTGAAATTTATTCGTTCATATTGAAAGGACTACAGTAATTCTCCAGAGAACACTATGTTTACATACGAAGCTAAAGAGGTCTATTGATAACAGGTTTTTTTTTTAAAGGTCAACATTTCTGATGGAAAAACATGGTTTAATCATGTCAACATCTTCGCAAGTTCTTCGGCATGCTCGAAAGTTCAGCGGTGCTCCTCGGCGCGGGCTCGCGCGATTTCCGAGCCCGCGCCGAAGAGCACTCGCTGGACTCTCGAGCATGGTTCTTCTGGAGATTTCATCACTTCAAATGCAAATTTGTCGTCAAAGTTGTCGGATCAATATCAATATGTTATTTTTGTGGCACGACGCAACGGCAAGCGCTGACCATAGGCAGCCCAACCATTGCTTTTGAGGCTACTAAATAATCAAATAAAATGATAATATAAAATAAAATTGCGTCTTTTTTTGATGGGTTTCCTGTGGTAGAGCGCGCGCGCATTTATATTTTGGGTTCCCTGTGTGCGTCCTGCGGGACGCGTACTGCGGGACGCGCGGGATGTGCACAGGAAGCCCAATATAGGATATTACTCAGCACAGGGAACCCAACATAATACGTATTGCGCTGCCTGTGCGCTGACCAGATCGTCTTTACACGAACATGGCTCGTTCCTTCTCCAAAATAATCTTGTTCCTGTTCGCCCAAATTGTTTTGCATTCAAGCTGCAGAGCTCAAGATGATTCTCTGGTTGTCAAAGCGTCATGTGGTTCACTTCGAGGTCGTTTAGAGCCTGTAGTTAACGGGTTATCGGTTCGACAGTTTCTTGGTGTACCGTATGCAGAACCACCGGTAGGTCAGCTACGATTTGCTCATCCAAAGCCCGCTAAAACGTGGGATGGAATTCGAGATACCGTAGAGTTTGGACCAATATGTCCACAGATGAGTATGGAAGATATGGCGAAAGTAATGAATATAACGGGAGATGGTGATGAAGGTGAACTGATACTCTGAGGTCGTTCTTTACATATCTGTTCTTATTGATGAATTTTCCTCACATGAAGTTCATTCCTTCTTACTTTACAGTTTACTGCAATTAGAAGAAATATTTACAGCTATTTCAAAAAACGTTGAATGGGTTGATACTGAATATAGTGTATTCCAAGATCGAAATGCATGTTGGGACTCGTGTAATATTGTCTAAAGTAATATAAATATTATTTTTTTGTGTGTGTGTGTATTCCATCAGAAACAATATAAGCTTACATGTACTAGCTCCATATGGCGAGCAAATCGCTGTATATTTACTTTTTATTTCAAAATAACGAGGCCCACAATGCCCTTTGGTCTTGGAATGCACTATTCAGTATGCAGTATTCAGTTTTCAACGTTTTTTGAAATAGCTGTATACCTATTTTACTCCTCCGAAATATACTGATTGTCAACCCCCAGCGAGTTGGTCGTCTCACGGGGTTCAGGGAGATCATTGTCATACATGTATTCTTGTCTGGCTTTCTCTACATTGGATGACGGTGATTTGTGATTGTAAACTATAATGCTCTAGATCTCTAGGCCTACTTTACTAGTGCAGTTAGGCTGATTAACTATAAAGTTGCAGCACAAGTCAAAAACAATCAATATTTATGAGGCATTGTTCATCAAATACCTAAAAACTTGAAACAAATTATGTGCACTTATGTAAATCAGATACATTCCACCGTCCTAAGTATTATAATAGCTACAATTGTAGCTAGTGGCCGAAATATTAACCATCATGAGTAACCTTAGCTTCTTGTGACCTCTCTCGTCATGTACGTCTATTACCGGCAGAATAAACGTTTGCCCATATTTTGCAAGCCTTGCTGCAATAAACTTTAATAGCACTAAGCCAGTTGTCACGCCAGGCTTGCCCTAGCTGCCATCAGTTTGGCTTATTCCCTAGCGTCCCCTTTCCTTGATCCCCCTCCCCTTGTACTTCATGCAGTCTTGTAGAGCAAGAATGTTGGGTCAGGTCTTCATGTAGCTGCATGCACAAAAGTCCTGGCTATTGTTCTATTGTTGTTCTATGTATTGTTTTTTACAGCTACACGAAGACCTTGCCGAATGTTGATTTCTGTTAATTGGCATTTGAGCAGTGATGACAACACTATCACCACCAATATTATATAATTGTGATCATATATTATCATCATCATCATTATCATGCATTATAATCATCATTGCCACTAACTGACCATCCTCGTATATCATCATCGTAATCATCATGCATTATTACCACTCTATTGAATATCATCATCATCATTTAATACTACCATGTATTATTAAACCTTTATTTAAACAGGGTTGTCCCTTCATTGTATATAATACACTGTTATCAATAGGAGCCCTAATCAATAGTTATATAAATAACAATAATAATATAATGAAAAATACTAAAACTATAAATAGATATATGAGTAATTTATGATATAATCACGCATTATTACCACCGTATTGAATATCATCATCACCACCATTCATTATTATCGTCATTACCACTGACGACCATACTTTTTTCATCATATTGAATATCGTTGTCATCGTAACCACAAGTGTTTCATATTCTAGTTCCTAAAGTCCCTCAGAGTGAAGACTGCCTCTCCCTCAACGTCTACACCCCATCACATGCTACTGTACAGGACAAGTTGGCCGTAATGGTCTGGATTCATGGTGGCGCATTCATATTTGGTTCAGCGCGTAGCTCTAATCCATCGGTACTGGTAGCCTTACATGACGTCATTGTGGTGTCAATCAACTATCGACTGGGTGTCCTTGGATTTTTTAACATTCTTGGTACAGATGTGAAGGGAAATTATGGGATGCATGACCAGGTACACAGACATTTTAAACCGGAAAATGTTCACAATAGTTCAATTTTTACTGCAGACAGACTTCTCGTATGCAACCACCATATTGTTGAAAGCCAAGATGGTTGCTTATGGGACGTTTTCAGCTACAAAATATAGTGTGCGTAGCGGCCCTCGATCGGGGAAGCGGGAAGAAAGGAGGGGAATCAGGGGGAGTGAACTGAGAAGGGTGGGGCGATTGGGGAGAGGAATGGGATTGGAGAGAGGAGGGGCTATGTCCGAGATGATAACGTCATCAACTGAAGTCATTACCATAATTGCACTTGGAGCAGAGTTGTGCAGAACGGAGAGAGTGTGGAGTGGAGCGAGTACAGTAGTTTATACGTCTTATGACGGAAACAAGAATCAAATGTACATGCATGGAACTAAACTAAGAATAAAGAATCGTTACTAGTAACAGACCAAGAGTTAACCTTATAAAATACAGCAGGCTATATAGCATAAAGTAATTTTAATAATCGTAGGCCATTTGGGATCTGAACATATAAAGCCAAAGATGATGATGTTTGCAATGATGGTGATAAATAATAATGATATTGTTTCACAGATCCAGTCTCTCAAATGGGTCCAACAAAACATTGCAGCATTCGGTGGTGACCCTGACCAGGTTACCATATTTGGTGAGAGTGCTGGTGGCATGAGTGTCTCTAGTCACCTGCTCTCCCCCCTAAGTAAAGGATTATTTCGACGTGTCATAGCACAGAGTGGCTCGTCTGCAAGTCCATTCACTGGCCGTAGAGTTGAGTCAACCAAGGCATTGGAAATCCTTTCAGAAGTTCTCAATTGTGACGTCAAAGATGACAAGTTGATGGCATGCCTCAGAAAGACAAGGTAAAGGAAGTACAATAGGGACCCAAAAACTGCACCGCTTCCCCCGTTTTGAACTTCCATTCCGTGTAAAAACCCTAAATGCGGGCGACACCATTTCCATTTACACGCTATAGCTACTGCAGTTGTTTTGATGGCACTAATAGCTGATATCGAAGTTACACTCCAATAACTTTGAACTGGACTTGACAAATGTCAAGTCGAGGCTATAGGGTCAGTACAAAAACTTGACCAGATAGCCTCGACTTGAAACCTTTGTTCAGAGTCATAGGAGTGTAACTTCAATATCAGCTATTGCAACTAGTATTATATTCTGCCCATACAATAGACCTCTTTAGCTTGTATACAAATTGCCCATTTCAGATCATGTGATGTAAACATGATATTCTCTGGAGAATTGTTCCTTTATATTTCTGAAATTTATTCGTTCATATTGAAAGGACTAATTCTCCAGAGAACACCATGTTTACATCACATGGTTTGAAATGGGCAATTTACATACGAAGCTAAAGAGGTCTATTTGGTGCATGGATAACTATCCCATCCACAGGCAGCCCAACCATTGCTTCTGCATGAGGCTACTTGATTATAATAAATACAAATATATTTGTCTGCATGTGTCTTTTTCGATTGGTTTCCTGTGATAGAGCCGCGCGCATGCGAAATACGTATTATGTTGGGCTCCCTGTGCGTAGAAACGTATAATTATGTTGGGCTCCCTGTGCGCGTTGCAGAAATGCTGACACAAGGTATGACCACAGGCAGCCCAACCATTGCTTCCGAGGCTACTAAAATAATTCAATAAAATGATATGCACTCTCTGAGGGCGCGTCTTACGGGACGCACACAGGAAGCCCAACACAGAACGTTACTCAGCACAGGGCCGGAGCCCGACATAATACGCATTGTGCGCGCGTTCTACCACAGGAAACCCATCAAAAAGATGCACAAATATCATTTTATTGAATTATTTAGTAGCCTCAGAAGCAATGGTTGGGCTGCCTGTGGTATGACATTTTTCTTTTGTTTGGTAACAGAGTAGAAGACATTGTAGCTGCCCAGCTGAATGTTACAGCTCCCATGCTGGCAGAGGGTCAATGTTTTACTACTATTACTATCGATGGGGAATTCCTTCCGGATGACCCAAAGACCTTGCTGAAAGAAGGCAGAGTAAACAAGGCTGACGTGATGATGGGAGTTATGGCCAACGAGGGGGGATTCATGTATCTGTTCGCTTCTCAGGTGTTTAAGGATGGGGGCCTTGACATGGAAACATTTAAGTTTTTCGCACGACAAAGTCTATTTAGTGTTTCTTTGCACTCTGAACTCCGTGAAGATGCCGTCATATTTGAATACGTTGACCACAGTGATATTAACAATGGCGCCAAACTTCGCCAGGCGTACTTTGATATTATCACCGACATGATATCCTTTGCTTCGGCCAAGATGGAGGCCAGCGCACTTGCCCAAACGGACAACCCCGTGTACTTCTATGTGTTCGACCACGCTCCTCATCTTTCCAAACACCCTTCGTGGCTCGGAGCGTACCATGCTGTTGACCTTGCTTTCACTTTTGGCCTTCCCTTGAGTATGGATGGCTCTGGAGATGATTTGAAATGGCTCCTGCCAAACAAATTTTCTGACCTAGAGGTGGGGTTGTCCAAGTACGTGATGAGGATGTGGACAAACTTTGCCAAATATGGGTAAGTTCTTTTACACATGAAAATACTGTAAACACCCACGTGTAAGAACCTAGTGATTTAAGAACCTGTAGGCAGAAACTTTGGATTTTAATACCCCAAAATATAAGAACCTGTTTAGCCAACCAAAGCCAGGTTCTTATATGAAGAGTCTCTCTGAATAATGAAACAGTGCTGTAGCCTAAATGTGTGATATAAAATAATTTGCTATATACATTTGGCCCTTCCATAAAAATATCATTACAGAAATTACATACATGCAGTATAATCTCTCTATAACAAAGTGGTTTATATATAGTTTCCCCACTGTATTCATGGCTCATAGTCATGTATTAAAGCAAGTTGGAAAAATACTGAGGAAACTGTTCAGTGATTATATTAAGGACCACACCCATGCTACCTTGATGTTCTGGTCATATAACAATAGCATTTCCCTTAAAAAAATTTTTTTTAAATTTCTTAAAAGAACCTAGCCTAGTATTAAGAACCTATTTTGCCAGACTTGAAAAAATCTAGGTTCTTGCACGTGCGTGTTTACTGTATTTTTCTTTGCTGAACCAAAAGTGCAGCAGGGACTCTTCAAGAGGCTACATTACAGCTGGAAACATTACTCCTTGAAGATTTCATGAATCCAATGTACAAACCACAGGAGGTACCACCAAAGTGGAGAACCACGCTCAATAATAGACAGGAGCTAGCCCTAGTACTCTTTGCAATTATATTTTTTGTTTGTAATTCATGTTATTTTATTTTTAATGGAAGAAACAAACATTATTATCATTATCATTATATTTTTGTTTGTATGGAAAAATAATAAGCCTACCTTCTAAACAAGGGACGCTATTGTAACTGTTGCATGTTCATTTCAGAGACCCAAACAGTGGCGATGCTATGCCTGTCACGTGGCCACGCTACAACAGCACTGGACATGTTCATTTACGTATCTCTATGGACCCTAAGGTGGAGCACTCTCTACGTGAAAGAAAAGTAGCATTTTGGAACGAGTTTATCCCCAAATTAACTGGAAATAAAGCAGTCGTAGATGGAGCTAAGGATGGCGGAAATAAGGAAGAACAGAAACAAAAAGAGGAACTGTGAAATGCTGAGAAGCTGACTTAATTATTGGTAAAAATTTGATTGATGGCTGGTTTTGGGTCCAAGGACGCAAAAAAACAGCTTTCGTACTATGTGCCGACAGTTAGGCTTCGACCAGCGCAGTCCTGGGGACGAAAATGTGGAGCACAAATAACCCGCGCACCCCTTCCCTTGTATTCTTTTACTCGCCTGATCAAATGGACAAACGCAACCCTACATAGGCAAACATTCGACTTCCGCTTTCGTAACATTTAAATATTCATCGCGTGTGAATTCTTGACGCTTGCAAGTTTTGTAAGACGGAATAATACAATGCACTGTACAATAATTACAAGAAAGCTTGGGTTTCGTTCGTTATAGGTCTTATAGTCAACTGAAATTATGAAGAAAGTACAAGGTGTTTTGTAATTTGTATAATTCAATGCAAATATTTCGTTTGCCTTCCAACTGATTATTCGAAATGAATAACGCTTATTTGCGGACTTATTTGACATTAGAATAACAGTAATATAAATAGCAAGCTCTGCAACATGTGCATTGTAGATAACAATCTGGGACGAAATTCAACTGAGAAGTGAAAGTTAAGAATAACATTCAAAAATGTTACTGTCATTCATCTGTATGTTGTAGTTTAATTTTTGCTTGTAATTATTGTGCAGTGTATTGTATTATTCCGTCTTGCAAAACTTGCATGCGTCAAAGAATTCACACGCGATGAATATTTAAATATTACGAAAGCGGAAGTCGAATGTTTGCCTATGTAGGGTTGCGTTTGTCCATTTGATCAGGCGAGTAAAAGAATACAAGGGAAGGGGTGCGCGGGTTATTTGTGCTCCACATTTTCGTCCCCAGGACTGCGCTGGTCGAAGCCTAACTGTCGGCACATAGTACGAAAGCTGTTTTTTTGCGTCCTTGGACCCAAAACCAGCATTTTCTTCAAAATACAACCAAACAATTGAGCTGACATGATAGATTGAAGGTATTTTTGTAACTGGACGGATTTAGGGATGAGTTTTCACAAGATTTGATATATATTTTAGCAGATTTGTTTTGAGATTCACCACAGGAATCCTGAAAGTTGCCTACCTTGTAATAATATACGTCCTCCGGTTGACCTATTCCGACTCAGTGAGGGAGGGTGGGGAACAATGGTGCATTTACTCGGGCTAAAATGTATTAAAACACGTTTTATTCTGTATTTTTTAGTGCAAATGTCACTTTATCACTGTGGTTTGCCTGTGGATGGATGTACGAGAAAAAAATAATTCTGAAAAAAAATCACCAGGCAGGATAAGTTAACAGACAACAAAGATGTATAGGGGAAAAAAATACTTTATTTCCAATTTTATTTTTTTACTGAATTTATGCTTGGGCTCCCTGTGGTAGAGGTCAATAAAAAAATAATTATTATTACACGTAATTATTATGTTTATTACTAGGCTACCTAACAGCAGTGAATCAGTGCTGACGGTGAATGCAATGTTAGTAGCTGTGGATAAGAGTTGGTGCCGGAGAGCTTAGAGTGATTCCAATAAACCTGGGCACTACTAATTAGCTGTCAGTGTAATAGATGCAAAGTAACAAAAGAAAACAAAAGAGTGAGTGTCTAATAGTGTGTATTGGTCAGTAGTTTATAGTAATGCCCAGGTTTATTGGAAGTTATGAAATCAATTTTGTTGTATGTAAGTGACAAGTATGCAAATTATTAGGCGAGTCTACCTTTCTTTGTTTTGAATATATAGCTTATGAATAACTAATGTATTACTTATAATTGAGATTTCAATGCGAATATTCACACTCAGTGAAACTGACACACTATAGCGTATGTAGGAATTGGCGCGAAAAGCATTGTGGTTATTGAGAATTGCATGATGGTTATTGGAAACTGCATGCCGGGTAAAAATCGAGATTTGTTCTGCCTACGTGAATGAATTAGAATTGCTTCCTTGCTCGCTCGCTTCAGGCTCGCTCGCCTTGCATCAGCAATTATTATTTTTTGCATGCATGGTGTATTGATTCCACATTAGAAATATCTCCTTTTTATAATTGTCAATTTCCAAGGTTCCCAAAAGTTGTAACCTCTTTATTTACTTATTTATTTATTTACAAAACTCCCACCGTATAAAATAATAGGGGAAAAAAGAAAAAAGAATTATTATTATAAGATGTATGGTGAGGGTCACACAACAGAGTTAGGCTCTACATTAAGTGCGCCCAGGTGAAACAAAATACAGCTATTTCAAAAAAGGTTGGTGAAGGTTTTGGGTTTTGTTGCATCTTGCATACCAAGCCCGAAATGCACTATGGGTGATGTGAATGGAGTCGGCGAAAGGTCACAACAATATGGACTCTTGGAATTTTCCCAAATTTTGTCTTCGCAATATGGAGCCAGCATATTTTCTTCTGTATGTGCATGCTGACATTATTTACATATGATCCACAATGCATTTCGGGCTTGGTATGCAAGATGCAACATGCGCATGCAAGATGCAGTAAAACCTTCACCAACCTTTTTTGAAATAGCTGTAAATGAATAATCAAAATGAAACTAAACAATTACATAATATACTGAAGTGCATTTGAATTAATAACAGGGTTTTTAAAAGGTCAACATTTCCGACTGATGGAAAAAATATAGTTTAATCATGTCTATATTATTTTCATCCTTTCCTCTTCGCCTGCATGCATGATCTTCGCATTCCTTGATCAACAACTTCGCAAGTTCTTCGGCATGCTCGAGAGTGGGCTCGCGATTTCCGAGCCCGCGCCGAAGAGCACTCGCTGGACTCTCGAGCAAGGTTCTTCTTGGATATTTCTTCAAAGTTGTCGGGTCAAAGTTGTCGGGTCAATATCAATATGTTATTTTTGTGACACGACGTAATATAACGGCTAGCGCTGACCACCAGATCGTCTTTACACAAACATGGCTCGTTCCTTCTCCAAAATAATCTTGTTCCTGTTCGCCCAAATTGTTTTGCATTCAAGCTGCAGAGCTCAAGATGATTCTCTGGTTGTCAAAGCGTCATGTGGTTCGCTTCGAGGCCGTTTAGAGCCTGTAGTTAACGGGTTATCGGTTCGACAGTTTCTTGGTGTACCGTATGCAGAACCACCGGTAGGTCAGCTACGATTTGCTCATCCAAAGCCCGCTAAAAAGTGGGATGGGATTCGAGATGCCGTAGAGTTTGGACCAGAATGTCCACAAGCCAGTATGGAAGATATGGCGAAAGAAATGAATATAACGGGAGATGGTGATGAAGGTGAAACTATGTAGTAGTTATTATATTCTCATCGATATTGATAATGTTTCCGAACTTGAATTAAGTTATTAGTTTATACTGCAAAAGTATTCTAATGGTATATTTCTAGGATATTCCTTGATTTTAAGTGCGAAAGAAGAAGAATAACTTTAGCTGTCTTTTAAAAATATGAAACTTATTACCGCGTAAATCCACAGGTATCCCAAGTTCAATATTAGTGTAAATGTATGGCGTCTTTTGAACGCCATAATCATTTGGTAAAAATTCCGTTTGAATAAAATGTCGAAAACACTAACTTGTTTGGAGTCATCTCTTCTGTGTCCGAGCCGATTTTAAGCCGTATCCGTTCAGTTTTTGGTGAGTTATAGTCGATTTGGTTTGTCACGTATCACACACTAGTACGTGACAAACCAAATCGACTATAACTCACCAAAAACTGAACGGATACGGCTTAAAATCGGCTCGGACACAGAAGAAATGACTCCAAACAAGTTAGTGTTTTCGATATTTTATTCAAACGGAATTTTTACCAAATGATTATAGTCCAGTCATTCTACGGTTTAAGTTGGAACAAATTGCAACAGAAAGTTTCTCATCGCTATTCAACCAAGATGGGTTACCTAAACAACATACTAAAAGTCCTCAAAAATCCCTTCAGTGGAACATGCCGAAAATTAGGATTAAAGATTTCGTGGTTTTACCACAGGGATCCCGCGTCGAGCAAAATTAATTATATTTGAAAAAAATACCTTTATCCGAATTTTTCTTTGATTTTTAATTTCCACGATCTTCAATATAATTTCTGTTGTGGTTGAAGTTACTTTATTAACACGAAAGTACTTGAGATTGCAGCCGAAAATGTCCCTACGCCATGACCCTTACCACAGGGATCCCAATACGTAAAAAATTGAATTTTCAATCAAAAAATCGATTTCCTGCTTTGTGTTTGTTTGTTTCTTGGTTATTCGTTGTGTTGTATAGCCAAATTAGTCTATGCTAAGAATAAACACTAATGACTAATAATAATCAACTATTGAAATACACTGATAATGATAATAGAGTCGTTTTCGTATGAGTGGGAAACGGCCTACGGTACAGAGTTTATATGGTCACGGTACAGAATGTACCAGTATTAACCAATCACACCACACGATGATGGCGTGATACGGTCACTGCACGGCACGAACCGCGGTACCGTAACTACTTCCCACTCATACGAAAACGTAGCCTGCCTTCAGGCTCTCATTAAAAAAAAACACGAGAGCCTGAAGGCAGGCTAACGACAACGACTCTAATTGGTTGCATTAAGGTTATATTTATAATTTAAGTAATGATAAAGTGACATAATCAAAAATAGAGAGATTTAGCAAACACGATGCGATGTGAAAGAGGACGGCGCGCGCGCTGACGAATAACTGTGAAAATGACCGTTGTCGTACAGGCCCCGGTTGCACGAAAGGCGAATAGCCCTAACCACCGGATAAGTCTTATCCAACGGTTAAAATTTATTGTAAAACTGCATCAATTTTATCCGTTGGATAAGACTTATCCGTTGGATAGCGCTATTCACTTTTCGTGCAACCGGGGCCAGGACGTGAAAACAAGTGAAATGGCGTCGTGAACTTGACGTCGCGACGTTGCCACGGTAGTCACGCAATGACCAAATGTGATATATTCGTCATCTAACGTCGCGTTCTCACGTCGCATCGTGTTTGCTAAATCTCTCTAAAGGTGCAGTAATACGAGCAACAAAATCGGACAACTTGTCGCGCAACATTGTTCAGATTTTTGCGTAGCAGTTGCAAAGGCTGTTTCTCGTATTACCATCGTTCGCGCAACTTGTTGCGCAACAAATTAAAATTTCGGTGTTGCAGGTTGCAAAACTTTGTTGCATGAATTAAGTAGAAAGAGTTTCTATCCAAACCAAGGTCTGGCGTGCTGGAGTTAGAATAACTTTGGCCTTTGCATGTACCACATGCAGCCGAGCAATCAGGTAGTACTTCTGTCACGTACATCTGCAAGTGCTACCTGATCTGACTTGCAGCCATCTGATCATCTCAAGTAGTGCGCTATGGGCTGGTGGTAATTCAGTTAGGATATGAAGTAGCTTCCCATCCGTTAAGTGCCATCCCCAGTCAACAGGCTATAGCTGTTCGCAACATTTCCATTCCTGGATCTGTTAGTACACACGTAGACTGTGGTATTGCATCAGCAGCTGATGTGGGTGGAAGGCTTTCAGGTTGAAGAAATGACGATCCAGTGGCTACCTTTTGGCATAAACGGGTGTATCGTAGAGAGTCTAAACCATCACAGTAGAAAGAGAGCAGTGGATTCGCATGCCCTGTTCTTCAAGCCAGAGCACAAGCCAAGGTCACAGATCAGGAGAGTATGGAACATAAAGAGGATAACGTCTGCCCTAGGTGCCAGTGTGTGCACTGGAAACTTATTGTTTCTGCATGCAATTCTAAGGTGCGACACAACCGATTACGGCTCCATGGGATTGGCAAAGCATCAGCGTTAAAAAATATTGAACCAAATTCCATGCAGATTCCTTCAATAAGCCGGCAGAAATCTTTGATCGACCAGTGGGTATAGCTACTTTAAGGAAGACATCTTTGTGGCAGGAGAGGAAGCACTTCTCTCTCACTTTAGTTTCTACTGTGATGGCTAAGAGGAGAGGCTAGACTCTCTATGATACACCGGTTTTTGCCAAAACTACTTGATCGTCATTTCTTCAACCTGAAAGCCTTCCACCCATATCAGCTGCTGATGCAATACCACAGTCTATGTGTGTACTACCAGATCCAGGAATGGAAATGTTGCGAACAGCTATAGCCTGTTGACTGGGGATGGCACTTAACGGATGGGAAGCTACTTCCTATCCGAACTGAATTACCACCAGCCCATAGCGCACTATACTAATTGAGATGATCAGATGGCTGCAAGTCAGATTGTAGCACTTGCAGGTGTACGTGCAAGAAGTACTACCTGGACTGATCGGCTGTATTGCCAAAGATGTTCTAACTCCAGCACGCCAGACCTTGGTTTATGTATGTAGTATGAATACGTAGTTTATGTATGTAGTTTATGTATGCATGTGGTTTGCACGAGTTTGACTAACAATGTGTTTTGATTCTATTATCTTAGATCTGATTAGACTAGTATAATACTTTATTTTATGGTCATTATATCATAATTATTATCATTATTGTATTTCAATCGTTGATTATTATTAGTCATGGCTATACAACGCAACGAATAACCAAGAAATAAACAAACACAAAGCAGGAAATCGATTTTTTGATTGAAAATTCAATTTTCTACGTATTGGGATCCCTGTGGTAAGGGTCATGGCGTAGGGACATTTTCCCTGCAATCTCAAGTACTTTCGTGTTAATAAAGTAACTTCAACCACAACAGAAATTATATTGAAGATCTTGGAAATTAAAACTCAAAGAAAAAAGTTGGATAAAGGTATTTTTTCAAATATAATTTATTTTTCTCGACGCGGGATCCCTGTGGTAAAACCACGAAATCTTTAATCTTAATTTTCGGCATGTTCCACCGAAGGGATTTTTGAGGACTTTTAGTATGTTGTTTAGGTAACCCATCTTGGTTGAATAGCGATGACAAACTTTCTGTTGCAATTTGTTCCAACTTGACCCCCAAAATTTCATAGGATGACTGGACTATTATGGCGTTCAAAAGACGCCATACATTTACACTAATATTGAACTTGGGATACCTGTGGTAAATCATGCGATGCTATTTTAGAATTTCTAGTGTCACGCGACACGCACTGATTGCACAATAAGCCGAACTGGCGCATTCGTGATGTGACGATGTTGACTAGCACGTCAATAATTGAAGGACTCCCTGCAAGAACGACGTAAGTGACTTGTGATCAAACCCCAAATTCTCCTTTGAAATTCAAACAATCTCGAGGAGAATTTAGATTTTGATCAGAGGTCACTTACGTAGTCATTGCAGGGAGCCCTTCAATTGTGTTCAATCTCGATGAAATTCAACCTACGCCTCCCCTGTACCCGGGAGTGTAGGTGTTGGAATAATAGAGTACCGAAGTGTGACGTCATCACTAAGGTACTCTATTGCATTACATCAAATATTTTCTTAATTGTTTTGCATATGAGAGTTTGTCTCTAGTTATAGGACTATGCGTGACTATCAATCGATCATTGATCGGTGCATGTATTCAATGTGCTCATTCGAGATCAAGTGGAGAAACTAACAAAGTATACAAACTAAAGAATAGACCTAATAGGCAAACGCTGATCATTGAAATAACCTTCAATTTCACATTCGGAATAACGCGCACGAGCAGATTCAAATTTAAAGCTGGGGGATGTCAACCAAATATTTGGCTATTTTTCAGTTAGAATATAGCTATTTCTTGATTTTGTATAAATTTGCAAAAATCTTGATTTTGCATCATCCACAGTTTAGTACGTAATTACCCCAAAAGTGCATTAATAAAAATGAAACTATCATAAAGTAGTAAGCGTTTGAAAGGTGTAAAATACATGGTTTCTGGCACAAATCTTTGTAATTTCAAGTCACTATAACTTTTCAAGATTTCGTAGTACAGCCCTAAAATTTGGTGTGTTCATTTTAGATAACACACTCTCTTCAAAGAGATTGTCAGATATTGCTGTAACATATTCCCAATAACAAAGTGAATGAGATTTTACGATTCTACCATTTATGCATAGGGTCTAGGGGGGGGGGGGGGGGGGGGGGGGGGGGGGGGGGGGGGTCTATGTGTCAGTTGTCAATATTAAATATTTGGGGATTTGTCGAAGTTAAACAGTTATTTTTTAGGGAAAGTTCGACATAAAATGATGCAGAGCCTTCGTTATCGCATGCTGTGACTGGAAACGATATTGCATCTAAGCATTCATCATACATGTCAGTCACAATCACCATTCTGAGTCATCACCACCACCACCCATATCATATCATATCATTATCATCGATCATCATCATCATCACTGATGTATTAAAGTCATCATTACTACTCACCATCCTCTTTGTGATAGTTCTGCTCGCAACGAAATCGATATACTGCGCGCGCGTGTTGCAATACTGATAAAGGCACGTGCCTGACAATAGCGCGTGCAAATTACTCAATACCTTAGTACAAACTTGTACTGCTTGTACCCCCCGCGTCCGCTCATCCCGAGCGTCTAGATTTATATTAATGGTATTAATATTCACATTAAATATCATAACTGTGATCATCATCATGCATTATGATCATCATTACCACTGACGACCATCCTTTTTTTAATGACATTGAATATCATAACTGTGATCATCATCATGCATTATGATCATCATTACCACTGACGACCATCCTTTTTTAATGACATTAAATATCATTGTCATCGTAACCACAAGTGTTTCATGTTCTAGTTCGTAAAGTCCCTCAGAGTGAAGACTGCCTCTCCCTCAACGTCTACACCCCATCACATGCTACTGCGCAGGACAAGTTAGCTGTAATGGTCTGGATTCATGGTGGAGGATTCATATTTGGTTCAGCGCGTAGCTATAATCCATCGGTACTGGTAGCCTTACATGACGTCATAGTGGTGTCAATCAACTACCGACTGGGTGTCCTTGGATTCTTTAACATTCCTGGTACAGACGTGAAGGGAAATTATGCAATGTTCGACCAGGTATAATTATATTTTTACCAAATTGTAAATGTGTGGCTGAAGGAAATTTTCAAAATAAATTTTCTGAAGCGCTCCCTGCAAGAACAACGTAAGTGCTGATCAAAATCTAAATTCTCCTTAATTGAGATTCTTTGAATTTCAAAAGAGAATTTGGGTTTTGATCACAAGTCACTTACTCCGTTCTTGCGGGGAGTCCTTCAATTGGTTGTAATTGTTATTGTTTCTTGGAAGAGATAACAATTATATATACATGAATAAAATTGAATTCAAATAACGATCGCTTAGAAGAGGTCGCATTTGAAAGGTGGTCGACTAAAAAGTTTCGACTAACTGTGACACCAACCAACACCAACCAACAACCTTCCGATATACTTCTACAGTAAGAAGCTATTTACTCGGGCTCTTCCGAAGGAAGCCCGAGTTATAAAATGCGAATTTCGGTAGTAGTAGTAGTTTTGTTCGGCTCAAGAATGACGAAAGTATGCGACGTATTTAATCGTATCCGGAGTTTCAAGATTACTCAGCAGATAAGAAAAGACAATACGACACACAGGACTCAAGTAGATTATGAATCTTAGTTTTGAAAGCAACATGTCGTTAATAATCCGTTACTGAGCAGCTTCGTATTATGTCTCTGAAGCTAGAGAGCAAGGGTTTGATTTTTCAGTAGATTTTGTTTAGATAGCTAATATCGCTTTGCTTGCTGCCTGACTGTCGTAACGCGAGGGCGTTATCGGAACCATCTGACCTATGCAACCTCAAGACGTATCATGTTCGTACTCATCCGACTCATAGTCTCCCTCGTCACTCAACTGTCACTGATTGTCATGACGTCAGAGAAATGATATTGTATTGAAGAAGATGTCCTTGTTTTATTCGACGTTCGAACCGTAATTACTCGAACCCGAACTCGAACTCGATTCCAAACTCGACGTTTCGGGATCTGAAGCTAGAGAGGGGGCCTTTACACGAACTCATCAAAATCAAATCAATTGAACTCAAAGTCAAATGGTAATCAAATGAACTCAAAGTCAAAGGCAAATCAAATGAACTCGACACATACATGTATATACAGTCTCCCTCGTCACGCAACTGTCAGTCATTGTCAGGTCTCTCCTCACGCAACTGACATTGTCCTTGTCATAAGCCCGAGTGTACGCTCATTGAGCGTCTTGTTCATATTAATCGGGGGCGGATCCAGAGATTTTGCAACATTGGTTTCAGGTAAATTTTATGTAAAGATTTTATTCGAATTTCCAAAAGGGGCGAGGGGCGTGCGCCTCCTTCGCCCCACCCTAAATCCGCCCCAGTTAATTGATGCATGGCTCATCAACAAAGCTCTTAGATCGATCAGGACTCCTACTAGGCATTGCAATCTAACTGTGACCATTCTGTTCTATCTTGACACCTATCATCACTTTCTGTGCAATTTGTATTGTTACAGTATGTGTAATTTTTCAAACTATCAATCATAAATGGTCATATGATCATCTTCCACACATATGAAGTTGCTATGGTGATGATGATGGCAATGGTGATCAATAATATATGATGATGATGCATGCCATTGTTTCACAGATCCAGTCTCTCAAATGGGTCCAACAAAACATTGCAGCATTCGGTGGTGACCCTGACCAGGTTACCATATTTGGCGAGAGTGCTGGTGGCATGAGCGTCTCCAGTCACCTGCTCTCCCCCCTAAGTAAAGGATTGTACCGACGTGCTATAGCACAGAGTGGCTCGTCTGTAGCCGATTGTTCTTGCAATAGAGTTGAGTCCACCAAGGCGCTGGAAATCTTTTCACAAGTAATCAATTGTGACGTCAAAGATGACAAGTTGATGGAATGTGTCAGAGAGAAGAGGTAAAGTAAAGGAAATACATTTTGGACCAAAAAACTACTTCCACCCGCGTTTCTCCCGTTCGACTGAGTACCGGATAACTGATCGATCATCCCAGCTTTTAAAAACTCTATACCGTGTTAAAGCAGTAGAACCACGCTTCATTCGATCAAATGAACTCATTGAATCGCTCGCCATAAAAGACAAGTACAGTAGGACCTTGCTATATCTCGACCTCCGCCGCGATCTCGAACATCCTGGACAGAAATGGAGAACCCTTGGACTTGGACACCATGTTTTTTTTTCTTCTTTTTTTTTTTTTTTTTTTTTTGAACTTGGACACCTTGAGTGTTTGAAATAGCGGGTTGCTATTGTACGTTGACGACATTTTTCTTTTAACAGAGTGGAAGACATTTTAGCTGCCCAGCTCAACGTTGCATATCCCTTATTGGTCGAGGATCAGTTTCTTACTACTATTACTGTCGATGGCGAATTCCTTCCTGATGATCCAAGAACTTTGCTAAAAGAAGGCAAAGTAAACAAGGCTGATGTGATGATGGGATTGACGGCCAACGAGATGGCAATCGTGACTTATATGATTGCTTCTCAGGCGAAGAAGGATGGGGTCCTTGACATGGAAGCGTTGAAGATTTCAGCACGACAAATTTTATTTCTTTCCTCTTTTGCACTCTGAACTCCGTGAAGATGCTGTCGTGTTCGAATACGTGGACCATAGTGATATTAACAATGGCGCCAAACTACGCCAAGCATCCTGTGACATTGGCACCGACATCATATTCCTTGTCCCAGCAAAGACCGAGGCCAATGCACTTGCCCAAACAGACAACCCCGTGTACTTTTATGTGTTCGACCACACTCCTCATTTTCCAAAGTATCCGTTGTGGCTTGGGTC
This sequence comes from Actinostola sp. cb2023, assembly GCA_033675265.1. Classification (NCBI taxonomy): domain Eukaryota; kingdom Metazoa; phylum Cnidaria; class Anthozoa; order Actiniaria; family Actinostolidae; genus Actinostola; species Actinostola sp. cb2023. The sequence continues at coordinate 265,308 of JAUJYZ010001301.1, forward strand.
GTACCATGGTTTAGATCTTGCTTTCACATTTGGTCTTCCCTTAAAGATTGATGCCTTGGGAGATGGTATGAAGATGTTCCTTCCAAACAAGTTTTCAGACCTTGAAGTTGGGTTGTCCAAGTACGTGATGAGGTTGTTGACACAGTTTGCCAAATATGGGTAAGTTGAATATTGTTTTATGAAATACGTTATTATCTTAGTTTATATTCTTTATCTACAATCGTGGTTACACATCGATGGTTAGCTATAGGGATTGCCTGGACGATATACACTTTTTAACCTGTTGGAAAAAGTGGTGGTCCGCGGTCACGAGTTTGCGGTAAAAAAGTAATCATGCTGGAATTCTTGACGCAACGCAACAGCTGACAAAATTCGCCAACTTTTTCAGAGGTGCATGTAAACGCAAAATCAAAACATCGACACACAGCATGCACCATGGGCTCGGACATAGGCTCTCTAAGATGTGGGAAATAGGTTGTATTGCATGATCGTCTGCCAGGTGAATTCAGTATAGCTCCACAAGAGGTACAACAAACTGGATCGATAGGCAGGGGTCCAACTACTTTTTGCAATTGACAATTTTTTGTTTGTAAGTAATTGAATGTCAAAATTATAAGCGCGAAGGACCTTTTGTGCACTCACTTTAGATTCGCCGAATGTTCAACAGACTATGAATGTACATTTCAGAGACCCAAACAGTGGCGATGCTACGCCTGTCACGTGGCCACGCTACAACAGCACTGGACATGTTCATTTACGTATCTCTATGGAGCCAAAGGTGGAGCACTCTCTACGTGAAGAAAAGTAGCGTTTTGGAACGAGTTTATCCCCAAACTATCTGGAAAGAAGGCAGTCGTAGATGGAGGTAAAGTTGGCGGAAATAAGGAAAAACAAAAACAAAAAGAGGAACTGTAAACACATTTCAACAATTATTTGCCGGAGTGATTATTGGTGAATATTTACCGAGTCGACTAATTTAAGGCTAGGATGAATAATCACTAATCCTGAGGCGAACAATTTAGTTTAATTACACAGGTGAATATCAGACGTCAAAGGACGACAATAGGCAGTCGGCCACCATTTTAACGCGTTCAGTTGACTAAATGTTTCCATGGAAAACGATAAGTTCACTGCAGAATCTCTAAATATATTCAAAACAAACTGTAATTGTATTTTCAGATAATGCATTTTCATTAATTTTCGTACGAATGAAACATCGGTAAAGCGAAACGGCCATTTTCACAGGTCACTTTTTTGTTATATTCACCGCGCAGTGAAAAAAGTTTATTTAAGTGTCCAATGTGTTCTAGCGTTTGCGCACTAATAGTCCCTTTTCGCGTTCATAGATCTAGTTGTAAAACCGCTGTACTTTTTGACATCAGACGCATTTGTACAGTGTACGTTAGCCTCGAGTCAGTGTGAATTATTCACAAACATCAACAAGAAAAACTGTTGACATGAAACATTTTTGAATTGCACAGACTGGTTTCTGAATCGAGGCTAAGCCTGTAGTAAATGCGTCTTTTGTCATGGACAGCGATCATCTCTAAACAACGCGAAACTGGGGTATTGGAGGACACTGTACTCTCACACACACTACGAATATATAGATCCGCGCGCTCCCATTGGTCAATAATTACGTCATTATTCATTCTAATAAAGCTGAAACCAGAGTAAAATTCTGTTTTATTCTGTCCAAGTATATTATTTAATACTTAAACATAATGTACAGCACCTTTATAGAAATTTGATTCTTAAAATATATACTCCACAATAAATTATAACAACTTCAATCAATTCTCAATTACAATTTTCTCTAAAAAAATCACTACCTAAATCATGTACCATTAGAAACGAACCAAATACCCGCCATTCTTTGCAAGTCATTTAGTAAGTACATCAAGTTAATAGTAAGTTGAAGCGCACAAGACAACACAAAGGAAGAGTGCTAAGTGTACTTCAGGCCTCGGTTGTGAAAAGGTTATTAGCACTATTGGATAAATCCTTATCCAGTGGATACGTTGATGCTGTGATCTAATAAAGATATCACCCATTTATCCAACGGATAGTGCTATTCAACCCTTGTAGGACTAGGGCCTGGTGCAGTCTTAACACCCCTGGCCCTGGTTGTATAAAGGTGGCTGGCGCTAGCCACCGAATAAATCCTTATACAGTGGATATGTTGATGCTGTTATTCTATCTAATAAAGATACCCACTAGATAAGGATTTATCCAACGAATAGCGCTATCCAGCCTTTGTAGAACTAGGGCCTGGTCGTCTCAACACCCCTGGCGCGGGTTGGATAAAGGTGGATAGCACTATCCACCGGATAAATCCTTATCCAATGGAAAAGTTGATGCTGTTATTCTATCTAATAAAGATACCCACTGGTAAGGATTTATCCAACGGATAGCGCTATCCAACCATTGTAGGACCAGGGCCTGATAAAGTCTCATACACCCAGGCAGAGTGCCGTGATGTTCTCGTCATAACTAAATCAATGGATATAAAATTGACTCCACTGCGCATCCACGGCAAAGTCTTTTGTTTGAATTCGTCATTGTCACAGCTTTCATCCTTCTTAAGTTGAAGATTCACATTTTTATCAAGTCTTCAAATTATTATGCAAATTCAACGAAGGTAAAGAACGTCTGTTCCAAAACGTTTTTGTACTCAACATTCGGCGACCATTCAAAACTACGAACACCAGTCAAATCCGTGTTCGACAAGCAACAATTTCACCCTTCGTCTATATTTTAGCACATTATACCGAGAAAAATTATTACAGTCGTTTTCGTATACGAGTGGGAAGTAGTTACGGTGCGTGCATTGCGGTGACGTAGTGTCCAATCATTCCGATTCGTCAAGCAATGATTTTGAACGCTGTGATTGGTTGAATAGATGTCTTCGATTCCGTACCGTGACCGTACCTCGTTTGAGTGGGAAGTAGTTACGGTACGGTTCGTGCATTGCGGTGACCGTGCCATGTCCAAGCATTCCGATTCGTCAAGCAATGATTTTGAACTCTGTGATTGGTTGAATAGATGTCTTCGATTCCGTACCTCCGTACGACTGTATTAACCGTTTGCTGTAATACTTAGGTTTCCAACAACATAAAACGGTGGATGATATCTTAAGGGAATTTAACACTGTGACCTAATATAAAAATATATTATAACCCTTTGGTAATTCTATGTTATGCCTAGTATCTCTAAATCTGCTTCTTATAATTCTTTTATAAATATTTTTCGCGTACAAGGACCAGATTTTCTATAATTTCACGCTACTCTAAATCTATACTAACATGATAAGCCTTTCTTAGTGAGGCTGTCTTTTGTAAAGAGTCAGTCTAAGACTTCGCGACCTCGTTCTAGGAAGTGTGTTTCAATGGAATAGCTGCGTTGGGCCACGGCACGGTTGTTTAAAGAGACCGGGGGTGCTTTCCATTTGTTCGAAAAACCGGTAATTTCGGTTGGGAATTAAATGGTATGGTTTATTTTCCGCAAATTCCAACCGAAAAATGTGGACAACCTTTCGAGGTTGTCCACTATTCCGGTTGGAACGAACCAACTGGAAATTTCTGAACCACTTGATGGAATCTTGTGGAATTCTCTCAGGGATCCCACAGAATACATTCCAAATCCAAACCGGATCAAAGCATTAATGGTAAGCTCCCATTCCATCTGGTTTGCTACGTGAATGGTAAAGTTCTTACCATTATACATCGGTCACCCCAACCGAATTTTTGAACAAATGGAAAGCACCCCAGATATCACTACCCAATTATTTCATCAACCAGTCTCAGGTGTTAGTCTTAGACTAATTATCTTCCAAAGTCGACCCTTTTGTCTCGCTCGTTGTTTTCACGATTATGGACGAATGAAAGCAGCTAATGTAGTTCCATTAACGGTCGTGGCAGAACCGTTAACCGTATCTTGGAGTCTTTGGCTAACGTTTCTTTAGTCGGTCGATGATTTCTTATGCTATCGCGCAAGCATTGACTACCATAAATAGATACCAGGCGCCACAATGGGTGAACGAATGACTGAGTAAGTTATGCACTGTCACTGGTATACCCGTCTGTGGCAAATGTTGGAAGACTGGCTTCGAGTGTTTTTACCCAGTCTTTACAATGTATTTACCACAGACCAGGGTATATGATACCTTTAGTGTATTCAAATTCGTTCGTTAAGAATGATCAGGGAACGATGGTACGACATAAGGCCCCATAGGACCTTCCAATTGATAGTCCTCGCATTCCACTATCAGAAGAGAATTCCACTTGGTGGGTTTTCACAATCAGTCTTCTAGAACTAGAAGACGTGGGTCAATAGACCATTTGTATAAATGAACCAATCATATTCAGATACATCTCAAGCCTCGTTTGTAATTGGAGAAACAAAAGTTGGGTTTAAAGAGCCCATTATTTCAGTGCCTCATTGAAAGGATAAATATGCATCTGCATATGATTTGTGCATGTATGCAAAGGGTTATAAAGCTTGACAGTGGTTATGAGATACTTGGCCACCTGCGTCGGGAGGGGTAACAGGAACGAAGGACCCCCACCTGGAATAACCAGGGTAATCACTGGGTAGATACAGCCTCGTCTTTAAAGCTTCGTGTCTTCGCCATCCTCCTCCTCAAAAGTCAAGTTAGTGATCCCTTCGAAAGCATCTGTAACTGCTTTGATGAATTCTGTTTGACTTTTGGTTAGTTCTTTTCTGACCGGTGCAGGGATACAAGAAGGCTTGTTCCTCAGTACCACCAGAGGACTAGCGTTGGTGTGTGTTGACGATGTTCCATCAATACCAAGTAGATTTTCATCTGATATGTTCACAACGTTGTCGAAACTGGACTGTGCACTAAAGAAGGCGGTTTTCTCATCGCTGAGTAACACTGCTCCAACTGAAACAATTGACTCATCTTCTAAAAGCTCCAACTGACCAAGGTCTTCATCCACACCAGGGATGCCGTCTGTCAGCTCAGAATTGGTGGTAGTTGGTTCTTCTTCTTTTGAGGACACCATCTCGGTGAGGAATTCCCCATCCTGTGCTCTAACATCCAGAAATTTGTTTTCTGAATGGGATTCAAATGTTTCTGGATTATCAACGGTCTCATTGTCATTTGGGGTAACAGAACAGAACCGCTTGTGATATGGACTTGACTCAGCTGTAGTGAAACTCTGACTACTGTCTTCAAAAGACTCGTCGTCATCTTCAGAACTCGAAGGACCAAAATAAGTGTCATGTACACCACTGATTCCGCCACTTGATGCGCCAGATATCACTCGTTCGCGACTTGATTTCACTCCATCGGTGTCACCTTGTCCTTGGGAAATTGTATCGCCTGTTTCTGTGGTCTCGCTGTTAGACTCAAGTTCATGATTAAACTCGCTGAAAGCATCAAAGAAAACATCAGATTGCCGATTGGTAAGAGTACCAGAGCCTACAGAATTCCTTCGATTTTCAGCCTCTTCGTCCCATTTCGTACAAAACTCTGAAATCTCCGCTGCTTCTTCAGCCGTTAGTGGGAGTCCAAGGATGTCACCTAGGAGATCTTTATCAAAAGCAGCTTCTGATTGATACTCCCGGGGATCTGTCATGCTTGTCCTGCTAGACAGGGTTCCACTTCTGCTGGTACTTCCACTAAAGCTGCCCACTTCTTCAAGGAGAGATTCTCCGACAATTCCTGAATAGTCACTGGCAAAACTTCGCCGATCTCTGTAGTCAATTTCATTGGACTTTTTCAGAGAATGTTGGTTGTTGCCGACGAACACATCTTCATAGTCCTTGGACGAACGGACAGACCACAACGGGTTTTCATGAGTTTCATCTTGGTTGTTCTTCCTAAGAAAATGAAGGTTTTCATAAAGGGTGCCCAAGTCGTACTCAGAACTTCGCTTAGGTAGCATATCCATGAACATGGTCTCTTCAAAGTCCTCCAACACACCCCTCTGGAATTGCCTGTAGTGGAGTTTCCCCTCGTATGACGTCACGTCTATCTGTTCAACAGTCATAGATGATAAGGTACTTGACCCTTCATGGATGCACTGGAGAACATTTTGGTACACGGGATCAACGTTTTCATCAGCAATCGAAGGGATGTTTTGATAAATTGGTTCTGGGTCAGTTTCTTTGGGCAATGCTTCATCTGTATATTCAATAGTTGACCAAGGAACCTTGAATGACCCAAGGTTGATAAGACTATCTCCTCTTTTTATAGTGCCAGATGTTTCACCCTGTTCATCGTCTTTCAGTGTCATTTTGTTGTACGCCTTCTGAAATGGTCATTACAGGATTAGCTACGTTTGGTTCCTCCATCGTTTCAGTACCTGAGGAGCTTCCAGCACCCTTATCTTCGGAATCTCCATCGGCCACTCCTTGATTGCTATAAGTATGTCTCTTGTCGGTATTCGATGATTCCCGTAAGCGTTCTCGAGAGAAAACACTGTCATTAGATATATTAGAAGGAGATCGGTGTACATTGAATTCATCAGCAGTTACAGTGTCATTACTGATATCACTCGCAACAGATGAGGAAACAGACTTGACAGTGGGTGGTGTAAGGGAGTACCTTGGTACAGACGACTCTGCAATTAAAAATATATAGATATTCGTATGTTGGATGTTTAGGAACTAATACTTATCACTCCCGGATCATTGATCACCGTCGACAGACTCATGATGTGATAGTTATACAGCGAATGCACATCGTTAATGACCACAATGGGTTCAGATATGCAGTTGAATGATTACATTTCTGAGCGATGCCTTTCCATAAAGCAGGGCTGAAAATAGCGCGAATTAAAAAGACTACAAAATGTTCTCCTAGACTCCTCTCCTGAAAGTAGCACAAAGGAAGGTCTGGGTGGTCAATCCTCTTTTGTTGGACATCTGTAAGCGGACGACTAATTATTCTCCCAACCCCAACCTCACCCCCTGTCGCTGTGACTGGATGAGCTCGATCGGTAACTAAGATTATGCTGTTCCAGACCCCTGGTATTGAAGACTACAACCCTATGCAAAATAAATGTGCCGGTTTAGCGTCAAAATATTTGGGTAAGGCCATACATTAAGACTGTCCTTTGCAGTCGATAAGGATACAAAGCTACACTGAAATATGGGGAGGGAATAGGTAGGCGTCACGGCTGGCACATTCTATTTTGCAAAGGGTTGTAAGCACAATGCCTGGCCCTGGTTACATGAAAGATGGTTAGGGCTATCCACCGCATAAGTCCTATCCAACGGATAAAAATGATGCAGTTATTCAATAAATTTAAGCCGTTGGATAAAACTTATCCAATAAATAGTGCTAACCAACTTTCGTGCAACCGGGGCCAGGTAGTTAAAGGTTACTTATCTACAATGTCAATAAGTGGTAAACAAAGTGGTGCTAACATTCTCATACCTGTCTCAGGATGAGCTGGTTCTTCGTCTTCATCGATGACTAATCCTCTACGTTTTTCTCTTCGCTCCAGCCGTGATTTCAAGACAGCAATTTTAACCGATATTGCCGTCACCCACTTCTCAAATTCAGTCCTGTTCGATGCCTTAAAGACTATACAATCATCCTTGCCGCGCTCCAGCTTGAAAACGAGCTTGTTGTCCCCAAAGCTACTTTCATTTACTATTTGAGTGTGCTCTAGTGGTATGACCTTTCGATGCATTTCCATACGTTGTTGGTCGTAAACGTACAAGCTCTCGTCGCGTAAAACGCACCAACGTCGCACTTCGCTACGGCACAATGGCCGAGTCACGAGCTCTACAAAGATATCCCGAAAACTTTCCTTCGCTGTCGAACAAACTTCCGCACGAGAATCTTCGTTCCAATTCATACGCAGAAACGGGAGATTGCACGTGTTCACGTAATTTGACATTCATTTTCTCCCAACTTCCCTTCCAAGGAACTTTGAAGAGATCTGCACGTCGGTATTTATGTAGCAGATTATCCTCTGATATCTTTCTGAGTAATTTACGCCCACTTGCTTTGCCTTCACTTAAAGTCTTTCGTAAGGAGCGTCTTTCTTGGTCTGGCAAATGTCCCTTAATATTGTCATCACTAAGAGATGTCTTAGGTTTCGAGCGATCTGATTCACTCCGACGTACCAAGGGCGATAATCTGTCTTCCTGGGGTTTACAATACCGATGTAGCACGCTTAGCCATTGAATTACTACCTCTTGGTTTTCGTGCTGAAACAACAGTTTCTCTTCTCCATGTCGCAAGGAAAAACCGTACAAAGGGTCGACATTCTCTTCCTTAACTCTCAATTCCTGTAACCTTATTTTTCTGCTTGGGGATTCCGTGTCATCCGAATCATACACAAAAAAAAAATCGCTGCTGACCACACACCATTTAGTAACAGGTGGAATGTCAGCGGTGTCTTTAGTTTTAGGAACCATTTCCTGCAGGTGTCCATTCATAAGTGTATCCGTGGAACCCTCTGAACCGGTTGAAATTAAATCGCTGCCGAATGACAGCTGAGATAAGCGTTTCTCTGGAGATGAGGCCGTCGAGGAAATATCAGACGCTGTAGTGGAGCTGCCGAATTTCAACAGCGACTCGCTACGGATTCTCCTATGGCCGAACACGCGAGGTGGTGATGGAAATCGACATTTGGAATTTTCGTGATCACGTCTTCCATAAGTCAAGTTTGCGTTCTGAATTTGCTTGACCCAACGCTCGTAATCCGCCCTGCCATTGGCGACCAAAATGGTCGTCTCACTGCCTTTATGAATTTTGAACTTATAAATGTCTTTGTCAGGTTCACAAGCTTCTTCGATTCCAACGTTGTATAATACAATTCGTTTAATAGGTTCGTCGCATTCACAGTCTTGGAATATTAAAAGTTCTGAATCTTTAATAGTGCACCAGCGGACCCTACTCCACGTATAATGATCTTCCGTGACACTAACTTCGGTTAACTGGCCGCCAGTGAAATCGACACACTTGACATCATCCGTAGGTAACTCTTCAGAATTGGGGTTTTCAAAGTCGTACGTTTGGGACCGTTTAAAGATGTCCATCACATTGACTTTTTGTGAAAACTTCATTCGAATGGACGGTCTTTTTACGAAAGTATTGACCGACGTCCCTTCGTCTTTGCCTTTCGTTGCGGGACGTGACGATTTGGGATCATTTGGAGCAGACTTTTCGACTTCGTCCACCGTAGACGCCTTTTCAGGCCGCTCTACTCTGATCTCTGTAAAAACCCTCAAAACGCCAATCCACTTGTCAAAATCTTCTTTCCCAGAAATCTGAAATGTAAACATCCTTCCATCCTTGTGGTGTAATTCAAAAGAGTACTTATTCTTCGTTTCATCTTTATTCTCTGCAAGCCACATTTCGGCTAGGTTCAGCTTGACGGCTGGTTCTTCCTCTGCGAGTTGCTTGTTGTAAAGATTTAGAACACCGTTTTTAACTACACACCAGCGCCGTAGCTGTGTTCGGCTGTATTTAGAGACTTTCACCTCGGTTAAAAACCCGCTAAATCGCCCCTCCTTGTCGAACAGAGACAGTAAATGCGAGAATGATTGAATGTTGGTTTTCTTGATAGTGTTGAGTCTGTTTTTGGATACCTCGCTGACAGGAATACCACCTGTTATTATAGCAGATAGACTATGCCCACGACCAAAGCGTGACTGCTTGAGTTTAAGAGACTCTGCCCAACCTTTTGGTTTCTCCTTTTTGGGATCTGCAGCTGAAACCTGTTGGTTAGAAACATTAAGAAAAAGTTGAAATGACAGACAGACAGACAGACACACAGATGCATGGACAGACAGACAGACGGGTGGATGTACGATGGATGGATAACCAGAAGTCAAACTACCACAACATACATGGCCCAGTTTCCACCGGGACAAGACAGCTGGGGTAATCGTATAGAGGAATGATCGGTTGGATGGACTTCAAATAGAGTAAATTCTAAAGACGAAGACAGACAGACAGACAGACAGACAGACAAAATGGATGGAGGGAGAGAGAGAGAGAGAGAAAGACAGATTTCAAAGTAAAGGGAAAAGTACTTATTGTAAACTCGTCGTACCCTGTTTCCAGATTGGGTATCATCACCACCGTCGGCTTTGCCTTCTCCACTAGAGTCGCTGACAAACACGCTTTGAGGAGGGCTCAGTGCGTAGGGTGAATCTATGAACACAGAAACGAAATCATCAAGCAATAGATTATAAATCTATTAAATAAGACACAGGAAGCCCAATACACAAACAGAGGATGGTGAGCCTGTGAACCAACAAAGCCATCCTTGCTCCAGGGGAAAACCCTTACACAAATATAACCCCTTAAACGCATATCAGCATCCATATATTTCATATAATGTGCGAGAGGTTCACGGAACTGCCAGCACTCGTATCTTACCTTCACCAGATCCTATAGCTTTATTCTTCTCGTTCTTTCTTTTCAACGCCCTTTCTCGTGCCCCACCCTTGTTGTTGTGGTGTCGAGGTGATCTACGATGTGGGGACTTGACTCGATGGGTAGCTGCTTTGGGACGAACAGAACTACCCTCCCTGTGTAAAATAATAAACACAATTATTATCGCACAACAGACAAAATGATCATGGTTGGAGACAAGCAGATAAGCAACCAACCAATCAGTCAGTCAATTATTCAGTAAGTTACTCTAAAGTTACTCTAATTAGTAAGTCAGCTAGTCAGTAAGTTATTAACAAATGTAGTCAGTCAGTCAGTCAGTCACTCTTAGTAAGTCAGCTACTGTAGTCAGTCAGTCATTTACAAATGTAGTCAGTCAGTCATTAACAAATGTAGTCAGTCAGTCACTCTTAGTAAGTCAGCTACTGTAGTCAGTCAGTCATTTACAAATGTAGTCAGTCAGTCATTAACAAATATAGTCAGTCAGTCACTCTTAGTAAGTCAGCTACTGTAGTCAGTCAGTCATTTACAAATGTAGTCAGTCAGTCATTAACAAATGTAGTCAGTCAGTCACTCTTAGTAAGTCAGCTACTGTAGTCAGTCAGTCATTAACAAATGTAGTCAGTCAGTCATTAACAAATGTAGTCAGTCAGTCAGTCACTCTTAGTAAGTCAGCTACTGTAGTCAGTCAGTCATTTACAAATGTAGTCAGTCAGTCAGTCAGTCACTCTTAGTAAGTCAGCTACTGTAGTCAGTCAGTCATTAACAAATGTAGTCAGTCAGTCATTTACAAATGTAGTCAGTCAGTCATTTACAAATGTAGTCAGTCAGTCAGTCAATCAATCCGTTAGGCAGTCACTTAGTAAGTCAGCTAATCAGTCAGCCAGTCATTTCATTAGTCAGTCAGTCAGTCATTTCATTAGTCAGTCAGTCAGTCATTTCATTAGTCAGTCAGTCAGTCATTTAATTAGTCAGTCAGTCAGTCATTTAATTAGTCAGTCAGTCAGTCATTTAATTAGTCAGTCAGTCAGTCATTTAATTAGTCAGTCAGTCAGTCATTTAATTAGTCAGTCAGTTAGTCATTTAATTAGTCAGTCAGTCAGTCATTTAATTAGTCAGTCAGTCAGTCAGTCAGTTGGTCAGTCGGTTAATCAGTCAGCCAAACACTCAGACAAGGCAGTCAATCAATCAATTAGTCAAATAGTCTGTCATTCATTTAATCTATCAGTCAGTCAGTCAATCCGTTAGTTGGTCAGTCAATCAGTCAGTTTATTACAGTCAGACAGTCAGTTAAACGGGCAGTAAATCGGTCAGTCACTCGAGCAAAGATACAAATAAACAAAACAAAAACATTTTTTTAAATGTTGAAATTGCAGTCAGGATTCATGTTTTAAATTAAAGATATACTTTTGTCTCTGACTTTAGCTTTTTTATTCAGACGTTTCGACTGTAAATCAACAGTCTTCATCAGTTGGATAGTAATTATCACAGGAGGCTTTTCTTGGAAGCGTGGTACTCGGCGCACGATCGCAACGCTGGAAATGACTACATTAGCATTCCAGATGTTTACCGCGCGATAGAACTGAACACTGTTGTCCCATGAAAAAGCTTGCCAATGTGTTCCCACGTCCAAAAGACCCACAAGACAAGAGTTCAAGAACTGGCATAGTATACAAGATCAAATGTGACGATTGTGATTTTGTATACTATGGTCAGACTGAACGATCTCTGAAGACGAGAACAACAGAACACAAGAGAGCCATTTCTCATAATTACAGCAATTCAAAGATCACACAACATGCTAACAACACAGGCCACACTTCTGACTTTAACAACACTGAAATCGTGGCGAGCGAAAGTAATTATCACAGGAGGCTTTTCTTGGAAGCGTGGTACTCGGCGCACGATCGCAACGCTGGAAATGACTACATTAGCATTCCAGATGTTTACCGCGCGATAGAACTGAACACTGGCACGAGCATGCGCTCTCGTAGTATTTTTTGAAATATATCCGCGCGCAGTTTCTTACTATCCAACTGATGAAGACTGTTGATTTACAGTCGAAACGTCTGAATAAAAAAGCTAAAGTCAGAGACAAAAGTATATCTTTAATTTAAAACAAAAACATAATTGTCAACATACCTAGCGTCACCAGACAAGTCCTCGTCCAGTTCATCTGCAGCAAATCCACTAGTGTCATCATCCACCCTACCACTACGATTACTAGTATCCATAAAGTCGATCGTATCGCTGCTTTCAACACTCTACAATAAATAAAGACAACATGATATTATTTCTACATAATTTCTACAGAGTACATGTACATGTACTTGCATTTACAAACTGTCTGGCATGCATAAAGTAACTAACAAACTTGTGCACAGGTATCATTACTTCTTATAACATTGGATGTTTCAAGTACGAGGGAAGGATATGTAACCAACTATCAATTTAGAATTACATTGTACATGTACAATGTAGGAGACTTACATGTATGTAAGTAATAGTAACATGAAGTGCTATATTTATATCCTTGTATATCCCATGCTCGAGGATCCAGTGGCTTTGCCCGGCGCTTGGCTGGTGACTTTGGAGTGCCGGACAAAAACCGCTTGATCCTCGAGCATGTGTATATTCTGACTACATATTCTTAGAGGCGGTCAAAACAGTGGTCCCAGATACATGTAGGAAACTGTTATTCTTTCATTCTGGTAGTGGGTAGAGGGGAATACTGCTTCAAGTGCTTGGCAGAAATTGAGTGTATTATACAGCCTCAAATTACACATGTGTAGATGTTAAGATACATCTGAGCCGCACTGCGCATGCATAATTTGATGGTACAGTGTTTTTTTGTGGTTGTTTCTTACACATCACAAACGTAATTTTGGATAATTTACAACCTCTTTTTAAAGCTCTCTGGTCTGATATTAAAGATAGATGTAGATAGATAAAGATAGATGTAGATAGATATTCCTTCAAGTTGGGAATAGTGTTTGATGAAGGGATTAACGACTACATGTGAAATATTTTCCACTTTAGTTTTATACAAATGAAGATTCAAGAGCTCAGTGTGTACAAGACAGAATAATAATAATAATAATAATAATAATAATGATAATAATAATAACTTTTATAACGTGTCAAATTACCTAGCTTACACAAGTGTAAACTAATTGAGGACACCTACATGTATCTACCTAAAATCTACACCCATACCCAAACCCAAAGCCCCACCTAATTTTCCCAACCCTTCCCCCCTTATTTAAATTCTATCTGGCGTAAAATATTAAAATTTAAAATGTATCCTAACTAAAAATATAGACAAACCATCATCTCACCTCACTAAAGCTCAAGGAATCCTGTGACTTGGTTTGCTGTAATTCATCTCCAGAATCTGATTTGAAGTACGGGGGGTAAGGAGTAACAATATCCTGTCTTCCTGTTGCAGCAAGGGAGAGAAGCTCAATCCAGCGTTCTACAGCCACCCTAGAGTCAGTTGCAAAAAAGAACATCACGAGGGAGGGGTGGGACACCTTAAAACCATATGCTTTCTTGGATTCTTTGCTGTCAAATAAGCAGACGTCATGGTCACGGAGAGTGATGGTTAAGGATGGCTTCAGGTCATCTGCATGCCTGTAGATACACAAACAACAATTATACATTGCCATTATCATCAGAAAAAATGTGACAAAAAAAGGGAGCAGTCCTGAGGGGAGTGATGAAGAGGATAATGATGACGAAGATGATGCTGATGACAATGATACCTGACATTACAAATGATTGTGATGACAATTTACACAACGATTGATGGTTGGATGTTGGTAAAGCACTGACGATGATGGTGATGATGCTGATCCATTTTCTTTTCATTTATTGCTGTAAAGTGACTAGTGAAGACTTAAGTGACACATTAAGAAATGGCACTTAAAATACCCACTTATTATGATGATGATGGTGATGATAATGAGGGTGGGGAAGATGACTACTAATGCTGATGATGATTGTGACAATTACAATGATGATGGTGATGACAAAGCTGATGATAACTTCGGTAGGTGATGATGAGGATGATGATAATACAGTATGTACTTATTGACTGAGTGAGAGGGCCAGATGGGAAAATATTTGGCTCGAGGCCATGACCGTGCTGAATGTCCAAGAGCCAAATATTTTCCTATCTGGCCTAACCTAACTCAGTCAATAAGCATTTTATCATATGACCCACAAAACCCTCTTTTTCCAATGGTTTTATGAAAGAGCGTGCAAGTCGGGAAATACGGCTTTTTCCAGACTGACTTACACCATCACGTTCGGACCACATCACGTGACTTTTTCCAGTGGTTTTATTAAGAGTGTGCAAGTCAGGAAATACGGGTCAGATGATAATGACAACTATTTATATGTACCTGTAGCACAGCAGCTTGTTGTCCATCAGTTTGCAATATCGCTTGGACCACACACCAAGGGGTCTCTTTTGGAACAACACCCCACTATGACGAGCATCAGGATCTTGTAGAAACTTCGCTTCACTTTCAGCTGAAGTTTGTTTCCTCCGTCTCTTTGTTCGTGGACCATTGGAAATGCTTGATTTTCTGGGTGGATGCTGTAACACATGGAAATACTGTCACTACATGTACATCTACTCTATTACATCCAGATGATATTGTAGTTACCGGCACTTTTTGGATGCTTCTCTCTCCACTCTTTATTTAGTGTATATTTATTTAGTGTATATTTATTTAGTGTGTATTTATTTAGTGTGTATTTATTTAGTGTGTATTTATTTAGTGTGTATTTATTTAGTGTGTATTTATTTAGTGTGTATTTATTTAGTGTGTATTTATTTAGTGTGTATTTATTTAGTGTGTATTTATTTAGTGTGTATTTATTTAGTGTGTATTTATTTAGTGTGTATTTATTTAGTGTGTATTTATTTAGTGTGTATTTATTTAGTGTGTATTTATTTAGTGTGTATTTATTTAGTGTGTATTTATTTAGTGTATATCTATTTAGTGTATATCTATTTAGTGTATATTTATTTAGTGTGTATTTATTTAGTGTGTATTTATTTAGTGTGTATTTATTTAGTGTGTATTTATTTAGTGTGTATTTATTTAGTGTGTATTTATTTAGTGTGTATTTATTTAGTGTGTATTTATTTAGTGTGTATTTATTTAGTGTGTATTTATTTAGTGTATATTTATTTAGTGTATATTTATTTAGTGTATATTTATTTAGTGTATATTTATTTAGTGTATATTTATTTAGCGTATATTTATTTAGCGTATATTTATTTAGTGTATATTTATTTAGCGTATATTTATTTAGCGTATATTTATTTAGTGTATATTTATTTAGTGTATATTTATTTAGTGTATATTTATTTAGTGTATATTTATTTAGTGTATATTTATTTAGTGTATATTTATTTAGTGTATATTTATTTAGTGTATATTTATTTAAGTGTATATTTATTTAGTGTATATTTATTTAGTGTATATTTATTTAGTGTATATTTATTTATGTATATTATTATTCATGGCGAAAACAAGAGATTGAGATTGATATCTAGTGGTTATGTATATGTACAATGTAGGCAGTCCTACTGGAGTAAGTGGCCATGGCAATTATAGATTCAAATAAGCATACATGTAAGAGTCGGCAGATGAAACTGACAAAGTAGGCAGCACAGATTTTCAGAATACTGACCAGAACTCATTGGTTGCAAGTTTCCAGGAACTCCAAATTTTGTAGATAACCAAATAATTCACCCTTAGGGACTACATTGTTGTTGTAGCTATTTGAAATATCTAGCATATACATGTACATCTGTATAATGCCCTGCTTACAAGGGGGAGGGTAACCCTACAATGTATTTACTAGTAGTAGAGTTTACCCTAGTACTAGTGTTATCCTAGCACTAGTAGGTTTCTTCTTTTTTTCTGGGTGCATGTTTACAAGGCTGGTTTAAGGGCTACCTTACTGCTAGGGTAACCCTCTCCGAATACTAGGGTTACCCTACCACTAGGGTTGTGTTTTTCCCTTGTAAATAGTTTTGCTGGGATAACTCACATACACCCAGAACAACTTTTTACTTGTTTTGACGCCTTGCCAGAGCAATTGAATTGACTCGAGGGGAAGGGTAACACCAATTGAATATATTTCAATTGTAAACCCGGGCTATCTTTGACCCTAGTACTAGGGTAACCCTACTGCTAGGGTCATCCTCTCCCCTTGTAAACAGTGCCTAAATGCCCTTTAAATACATGGCAGTGTTTGTTTTCCTACCTGTTTCTTTGCTATCAATTCAGAACCTGATCCAACCGAATCCAAGCTAACATTACTCAGCACAGTTGACGTCCTCTTCCTTAAACTTCCCGGCTTCTCCCCCTTTAAGTCAGAAGCCTCATCGCTAGCAATGGATTCCCCATAGCTTAGACGTTGAGTACTGTGATCGCTTGGGCTATCCGTTCCATGGGAGTCATCTCGGACTGAACGAGACGTTGATTCAGTGTCGATAATAGAATCTTGAGTGTCACATACTGGTTCCTTTGCTCTGCTGGCTTTTCTTTCTTTCTTCTTCTCTTCGTCCTCTTCCTCGTCGTCGGAGCTACTTTCTGACGAGGAGTAAGAGTTGGCAGGTACTGGTGGAAGGGGTGGGTTATATGGTTCACTAGTATTGTTGTCTGGATGGACTGGCGTGGATGTGAGGTTCGAGGGTTGGTACCCTGATGAGTTCAACATTTCCTTAAAGGAAAGAAAGATTCATTAAATATTTGTAGGAAATTCCTGGAAATTCCTGGATTTCCTGAAATTCCTGGATTTCGTAAAATTTCTGGATTTCGTGAAATCCCTGGATTTTTTCGTGAAATCCCTGGATTTCCTGAAATTCCTGGATTTCCTGGAAAATTCTAAGGTACCAAAAAGTACTTACTGAAAAGTACTCCACAGGCACTTCATAGGTGCTGCTTCCACCATCTTCATCATCGTTAGACTGGATATTTATTCTCATGTATCCATATGGAGACTTATACATCTCTTGTGCTTGCTCTATTGAAAAGGCATTTTCTAATGGGCTGATAGGTCTGTAGGTACTGCTACGCCTTACAGCTGCAGCCATGATGGCACTCATCCATGGTGATAGGTCATGCCCTTCTTCTATGGCAAGCTGGACTGAAGGAGCACCACTCTGTCGCAAACTGGGAAATAAAACACACAATGGTATTATAATTATTATTGTATAGAGATTTCAAAAACAAAATAAAAAATCTAGATCTATTCAATGATACATTGTAAACAAATGACAACAATAAAGTGGACAGTCAACCACAATCATCATCATCATTTCAATCATCATTTCTTGATGTCAATCAGCTGTAGAAAGTCTTATAAAATGACTTAGTATGATAAAATGCGTGCTCTGATGAATTCGACAAAGGATGCATATGCCATGTGCTGTAAGAGAGCACACAGCACACACACATCACATGTATATTCAAACCCTTTTGTAGCTAACAAAATTGAAAACTTGCTTTAAGATCATAACTGTATTTTATAAAAGAAATAGAAAACTTGTCCACTGTGCTCTGTGCAGTTATAGAGCACTAGGGGACTACATACATGTAAACTTTATTAACCACCACTAAGCGTCATGCTTCTCCTATCACTTCTCTCATGTTCTGATTTAGTTCCTGTGTGCTCTAAAACTGCACACAACACATCTTATATGTCTTCACTTGAATCTCATTAATTACTCGGGCCCAGGCCGCAGGCCGCCCGAGTTAGAAAATGCGTTTTTCGGTAGTAGTAGTCGTAGTTTTTTTAGTCGGTTAAAGAATGACGAAAGTATGCGACGTATTTAATCGTATCCGGAGTTTCAAGATTACTCCGCAGATTTGAAAAGATAAAGGAGACACAGGACTCAAGTAGATTATGAATCTTAGTTTTGAAAGCAGCTGTAGATCTTCAAGCTATTAAAAGGTCAGGATTCTAGTTCATCGTTCAATGACTAGAAGTGGTAAAAGGACTAGAAGCTCGCTTAAAATATATTTTTTTTAAAACAAACGCGAGGCCGTTATCGGAACCATCTGACCTATGCAACCTCAAGACGTATCATGTTCGTACTCACCGGACTAATAGTCTCCCTCGTCACTCAACTGTCACTGATTGTCATGACGTCAGAGAAATTATATTGTATTGAAGAAGATGTCCTTGTTTTATTCGACGTTCGAACCGTAACTCGAACCCGAACTCGATTCCAAACTCGACGTTTCGGGATCTGAAGCTAGAGAGGGGGCCTTTACACAAACTCATCAAAATCAAATCAATTGAACTCAAAGTCAAAAGGTAATCAAATGAACTCAAAGGCAAATCAAATGAACTCGACACATACATGTATATACATAGTCTCCCTCGTCACGCAACTGTCAGTCATTGTCAGGTCTCTCCTCGCGCAGCTGACATTGTCCTTGTTCTTCAACCAACTGGCATTCATTTTCAAGTACTTCCTCGAACAACTGACATTTTCCTTTTCACAATGCCCGAGTGAACGCTCATTGAGCGTCTTGTTACCTTCGAATGAGGGCCAAAATGTATCGAAGAAATAGAAATCGAGGCAGTGTGCTTTATTGAGTTATAGAAGCACGTGGGAATTGGAAGAAGATGAGAGAAGTGTTAGGAGAAGCACTGGGCGTAGCCAAGATGCCTTGTGCTTCTCGCACTTCTCTGTCTTCTTTCAATTCCCAAGTGCTTGTATACAAATGTAACTCGATTAAGCCTTTTTATAAAATACAATATAATTATTATGACTTTAAGGCAAGTTTTCAAATTTATTTGTTACAATAATGTTTGAATACCTGCGTTAGGATATCTACGAGTCTCGCAAAATTTCGGTCAAATTGTGCGAGTCTCAAAGTCTCATTTTTACGCAAAAAGCCGATAGTCTCAAAGTCTCGAATTTTAAAAACAAAGGAAATCGGTGAAAAAGCGTCTTGGGCTCGCATCAAATATGCCTTGTCTGGAGTCTCACAAAGTCTCGCTTTGACAATTTGATACTGGTCACTAATGTATAATACAAGGAAATAAAAATAAATAAAACATTATAAAAGCAAGGAAGATACATTGTTGTAATATTAGAAGTCTGGACTTACCTAAATGAATAGCTGATCTTCTTCTTGTCATCAACACCAATATCACAGTTTGGCAAATCAATAATTTGACTGCATGGATCATCGCGAGTTTTAAAAATGTAAAGTTTATCATCCTTTAAAACACACCACCGTCTTTGTTTACTCTTGACATCTTTTAGATAACCCTGAATAACAGGGTCTGCAATGTCTGATAGGTTTACAGTATCATAGATCTTGACTTCCTTTTTGAACCTGGTAAACAAATTATAGATTGATAAGCATACATGTATATATATACAGTCATTTGCAAAAATTCTGGCCGCTAAGAAATATCAATATATCAACATATCGGGTGCATTATGGGTAATTAAATTATCAAAAATTCCCCTTAAAGTGGGTTAACGCCAGCAAAGTTGGTAGAAATAATTAGTATAATGTTTATTTTAGTCTTACGTTTGTATTTGCTTCATTTAATAAGAACTAGGAAACTCAAAATAGTATTATTTAATTACCCATAATGCACCCGATATATTGATATATTGATATATCGTGGCGGCCAGAATATTTGCAAATGACTGTACATGTATATATGTACTGATAGGTGTACAGTATCATAGATCTTAACTTCCTTTTTGAACCTAGTAAACACGTGTAAGTGTACTGATACAAAATGTAGGTGTACAGGTATACAGTCACATACTGAGAGGTGTACATCTACTAATAATAGAGCCGTTTTCATATGAGTTGGAAACCTACGGCACAGAGTTACACTCACACGGAATCAAAGACATCTATTCAACCAATCACAGCGTACAAAATCGTTGCTCAATCAATCAGAATGCTTGGACATGACACGGTCACCACACGACACAAACCGTACCGTAACTAGTGACTTCCCACTCATATGACAACGACTCTATTGATTGTACAATAACATGTATCTACTAATTAACAATTCACCATAAATTAAAAAAAGCACCAAATAAAATAAAAATAAAAAATAAATAAATAGCAACTCACCATCCTGTTGTTAGCTTTCCCTTTCCACCAGACCCTCTCCCTGTACCACCCCTAGCTCCTAAATTAGAGGTAGGTGTTGCAGAGGGGTCTTCGCCTGTTTTATCAGCTGCAATAGTCTCCTCTAGTACAGTGCTAATACTAATAGCATCTGGATGACAAGCAGCTTCCCCAAAACTGAGTCGTTCATACAGTTCATCACTGCTGCTACTTTTTATGGAGTCTCTCTGTCCATACTGAAACATACATGGAAATTAGATAATAATATCAATAATAATAATAAATAATAATAAAAAATAATAATAATATCAATAATAATAATAATAATAAATAATAATAATAATCTCTAAAAAATTTATCATAATAAATTAGTATAATTATCTATTGGGTCATTTCACGGTATTTGAAATGTTACGGAGGGGAAGACATACTATTTTAATTGACTGTTACTATGTAATTATGAAATCAATTTCTGCACTTTGTTCATGATATCATACAGACCCATATATACTACAAATAGAGTTGACTAAATAAGATTTCACATATTTCTGTATAGATCAGCAGGAAAAATAGTTTGTGTTACGGAGGGGAACAGAAAATATGCAATTTTTTGTTGTCATTTTTCATCTTGAAAACTCTCTGAAGTTGCAATATCTTTAAGCCTTGCTTTTGATTTTTCTTATTTCTCAACTAGATGACATTATAAAATTATGAAAAGAAAAATACTATCTGTCAATGCTGTTTCTCTGTATAGCTAAATGTCAAGGGTGGTAGTGTTACGGAGGGGAAGTTACGGAGGGGAACGTTTTGTCCGTCATGTAAATTGCCAAAGAAAACACTACTAAACACTTGAAGATAAGACTTTTTAGTATACTCTTGGATTAAGGACATGTTTCTTCAATTAACATACTGAATAAAGTATATGTACCTTGTCTTAATAATAATGAAATGTAACCTATTTGAACTAAATATAGATATCCTATAGTGCGATTTTCAGTGCGATTGAAACAGTTTTTGGCTGCTCGTCGTTGCATGACTCGAGCTCGATAGAACATGCTTTCCTTGCAATTTCAGTACTGCGAACTTTACAGTATATCAGTAAAAACGTTAATAGCCCGACTTCACGCTACTAGAGCGTCCTGTTTCAATCTAAATTTAGATTTAGACGAGAAAAGACTTATATTTTGGCCCCTTGACCTCCGGTGCTTTCCCTGATTGGTTTGTGCTTTGTAATCTTTCTTGGCCAGACTTCATGTCTAGGTGCATGCGCTGTAGAACCCAATATGCTTTTTGGGGTCAACGAAGAACGCTCTGCATTTCTAGAGTCGGGCTCCTTCCACAGGAAGCCCGACTAATTAAACACTCTGGACAGTAGCTTAAGGTCATCAGCTAGAGTGCACAGCTACTAAAATGTTAATCCACTTTTAAAATAAAAGTAAATGTATGTCATACTATGCAGGTTGATCAAACTTTGTCTTTTACAAGTTTTAAAAAGAAATGGAAATAGTCTGGCTTTCAATAAGAGGAAATGCCCTATTTTCTTAACTTATAGACACAGGGTACCCAAAACATGGAAAAGCACAAAGAAATTGTACGCCTTTATAAAGGCTATAGGTGACTGTTAAATCAATACTACTTTACAAACTGGCTGATTTAAACACAAATGGGCAATTCCACATGAGAGAAGGAAAAAATGCATTTCTCAGAACTTGTAAAACTGAATGAATTTGTTTCAAATCATAGTCTTTAGTGTTCAATGTTTATGAATTTTATAAAATTTTCTTGGTCTGACAGTCAGGGGGGACATCAACACAGTGAGAGCATATGGATATTTTTTGGTTATAATTTGCCCTTAATTAGAGCAATTTGAATTTTCTTAAATAAAAGCAAATAAAACCTACAGCTAGGAGTTGTATGTAAGGTTGGTAAACATATGTGATGGTCTTTCAAAATACATAATCTTGGGAAGACTCCTCAAGCATTAACAATTATTTGGGGGGTATGAATTTCGTTACAGACGTTACATAGCCAGACTACAAAAATATGATTATTTTTGTATTGCAAGCCAAGCCCAAGTCTTCTGATTGTGGTTTCCCTGGTTCTCTTTTGAAAAGTTATAGGAAACAAAAAATATGACAAGAGATTAGGTACAGCTCTTTAAAAAGTTACTGAAATCATGTTACAGACGTTACATTTTTGGTGTTACAGACGTTACACAGATATGATATTGCATAGTAAAAAGTACATGCTTTCTTCACTGTTTTCATAAAGTCACCTAAACCTTGGTACCTTGGTAATTTCATCAACAGAGCACTTTTCAAACCACCATGGAAGGGTTTTTACCACAAACGAAGCTTGACAGGATATATGATCTTCAAAATATAGTTTGATTATAGCCACTTGTCAGTGTCCTTATATTAAATAATTATAAGGTGGAAAATTAACCTATTCAATAAGCTTAAGCATTACAAATGGGTTGACAAGTTGAACAACAATATAAAACATACATTTTCTAGTGTTCATATTATTTTACCTTTAAGTTTCATTGCATAAAAGATCTATATTTCGTACAGTGTAACGTCTGTAACAAAAGCTGTAACGTCTGTAACACCAAACTTTTCTTCATTGCTCAGAGTGAATAGAATAATCCTGGAAAGTTTACTGTTTATAATAAACTTCAAACATATAGCAAGAGCTCCATCACCAATTATGGTTTTAAAGGTTTTTAAATTCACAGAAATTTGTGTTAAAATACAATAACCTGAAAGTATGGGTGATTTTACTGTAACGTCTGTAACGTTATTAAACTCTCTCTGTATATAAGCAACTTGGGAGACTTGACATAATATATTACCTTATACAACTTCACTCCCCCCTACCTAACAAATCTAGACAAAAGAAAAATCAAAACTCCCTTTGGCCATCAAACTGTACTTAAATAAATTACAAAATCTTGTCTGAAGTGTAACGTCTGTAACGAAGAACTGACCAAATGTGTAAACTACAGTTGAAATATCAAACATATATTTTCCTTTTGTATAACATATATTCCCCTCCGTAACAAATTTTCCCCTCCGTAACACTTTTTCATGTCATAATATTTCAAGCAAACAAAAAGACATTGAAGGCAAATGTGGCTCATCTGTACACTCCCCCTCTAAATTGGAAGGAATCAAAATGCCAGAGATTTAAGCTCAAAGATGTAGCTATAATGATAACTTTTTTACCTAATATTGTTACGGAGGGGAAAACAGCATTTTGCTTGGGTTTCTAATTCCTGCTTGCAATCATTTCTAAAACATATCCCTTATTTTATGATAACACATGCCTGATACAATATGGCTACATAGATGGAATGGTTGAGTTAATCATACATCTTGAAATAAAGAGAAAAATGCATTTTCCCCTCCGTAACACAGTTGAACCCTTTTCTCATAATCAGAGTTCATTTTTCCAATAAATGTTAGTACAATGATGTATTGTTTTTTTAAATCATAAACTTGAGCTATTCTGCTTATTGAAGAAGTGGATTTTAATCATTGTTTACCTATTTCATTTATTATTATTTTTGTCCAAAATACCGTGAAATGACCCTATTATTACTCGATGGGCGTAGCCCGATCGAGTTATAAAA
This sequence comes from Actinostola sp. cb2023, assembly GCA_033675265.1. Lineage (NCBI taxonomy): Eukaryota > Metazoa > Cnidaria > Anthozoa > Actiniaria > Actinostolidae > Actinostola > Actinostola sp. cb2023. The sequence goes on from JAUJYZ010001301.1 coordinate 289,474, forward strand.
TGGGCTCTTTTCTTCGTCGTTGTCGTAAGGAAAGGTTACAAAGCTGTCGTTTGTTCGCAACACCGCTGGATGGCTCAATGACTCCGAAGACATGACGAACAAGCTAAATGTAGTGCGAATGTAGTGCGAATTAGAGCGAATTTAAATATGCTTACGTACAGTTTGTATACACATGTCCTTGCACGCTCGATTGGTCTTCGGTCGAGCACATGCTTTCAAGCTTGCCATTGTAAAGCCATGAGTGCTGCCAAGTCTAATACGCTCACTCCATATACAAACGCACATGGCGACATTCGCGGTAGATCCACGTAACAGAATATACAGATCTCATTGTATACCAAGTTTATTTATTATACAGCTCTGTAACTCGGTAGTCTTGTTGTTGTGCTAGACGTGATTGTGAATGGGGTCGTGACCCCAGTAGATTACCAGTACAGAACGCTGAAACATCTATCAGAAAGATGAAAGCCTTCGTCTATGATCGTATTCGTAAAAACACACCATGTAACTCACAGTTCTTCTATGTCAGTTTACAACATTTTACGGTAACTTGTTTCAGCCCATCGAGTGCGCGCTATGTGGAGCTTCTAGTTTGTAATTTGTTTCGAGAAATAAAGTTATCATTATTGTTATATGTTAGAACACAGATTTTCACATGCCCTGGTTGGTCGACCATCCAGTGATTATGAGACAATAATCACTGCTCAAGTGGTGATTATGAGGTTGGCTTTTGAACATGAAAACCTGATTACATGTAAGCGAAAGTAAAAAGTACAACTTTTGAAGTTATCCTGAATTTCATCTTTTCTATAGTCTAAAATTATACTAAAACAATTATATTATTATTCGCCACAGGCTTAGTGTTTATTATGTACACTTAATGTATGGCCCGAGAGAAATAGTTAGTTTTGTTTTCCCGAGTCTCGATGTTTCCCGAGGCAAAGGCGATAAAAGAACAGCTGGCTGAGAAGCGAAGCTTCGAGGGTATAATATGTGATATTTTGAGGACCATTTCTCATCCAGAAAGGAGAAGGGGTTTCTTTATTTTATAACCCATCGATAAATTTTTGCTTGCTGAAATTCATGAAAAACTTCTTTAAAATGTTTAAGATTTCCACTGCATATTTTGTTGATTTTTCCATGTTTGCTGGTGTAGCTTCCTCAGCCAGTCTTTTTATTTCAGTGTCACTTGTTTCTGAAAAATTTTGTTTTTGTTTTCCATGTTTTTTTGTTTTTCCATGTTTTTTTTCCCCATGTTTTTTTGGTTTTTCCATGGTTTTCCTTTTGTTTTGCTTTTTTTTAATTACTGGATGGATATCACTTTGGATTGGGGCCATCGACTGTACACATAATGCACATTTATACATGTATCATTAGGCATCAAAAATTCATGAATGAAAAGTTAGCAATATAGAGGTACAAATCAAAAGGCCTTAATAATACTAGTAATGTCATACACTGACCAGTGTTGTCGAGACAGGGGATTAGTTTCGGTGACATTATGTCACTTCTAAAAATAGCATCCATGACCGCAGCCTAGATCAAGTGTTAAACATGATTGCCATTCAAGTAACACTACTCAACAATAGAGTACTAAAGTGTGACGTCACGAAACAATTAATTTTGCTTTTATAAATTTTTGATTTCCAGTTCAGATAGAATATCATGAAAGAAGTTCACACACCAATTTTTATGACAATCGGTTAAATAGCGGTCAAGATATGGCCAGTTGAATATATAATTTGCCTTAACAAATCACTGTATTTTCGGCTCCGTTCCTAAAGTTTAGAACGGAGCCGAAAATACAGTGATTTGTTAAGGCAAATTATATATTCAACTGGCCATATCTTGACCGCTATTTAACCGATTGTCATAAAAATTGGTGTGTGAACTTCTTTCATGATATTCTATCTGAACTGGAAATCAAAAATTTATAAAAGCAAAAATTATTTTTTATGACGTCATGACTTTAGTACTCTATATGCAAAACACTATCAATTTCAATGACCATCTACTACTGTACGTTGTACAGAGTTCTATAGTACTGATGCAGTGTACATATATTTTGAGTATGTAACCTCTGCCATGTTTTTAAATTTGCATGTCCATTGTGAAGGCTTAAAATGACAATAGTACATGTCACAAAGGCCTCCAGGGGAGACGGAACACAGCCATGACCTACAAGAACATCTACTGCATATACTATACATGTACTACAATCATGTTTTTTACAGTACATAGAAATTACTACAAGTACAAAAAAAAAATTCTGGCAATAATACAACTACATGTACATGTAAGTGATAACGAATCTACAGATCTATAGAATGTACGTCTTATTTTGACTGTCTACACAACGTTAAACTTATAAATAATCAAACGCTTCTCCAAATAAACAAATACGTCCACCACATGTTCAGTAAGGATTTCAAGCCACGCTTGATTTAGTAGAAACTGTATATTGACACTAATCCATCGATGTAATACACCGTATTTCCGACCTCCAACCTCACCTATAGGCGTCGGTTTGTATTTTTAGAGTCTAGAAGAATCGGCCGATTGTAGGAAATGCTCTGAATTGTATTGTAATCACAGCAACCCCTTCAAGCCACAAGAGAATCAAAAGCCAGCGTGTGGCTTTATTGTAGTGACTCTGTAGTGTAACGATTATACTTCAGCAACGCAGACTGCAACTCCTCACCCTTCAATCTGAACAATAATCTGACCTTGCTTTCGGGAGACAAATGTCAGCGAAATTGAAGATAAGGATAAAAGAGTAAATAGAGGACGATTACGATTATGAGAAGAATTGCTTTTTGATCTCACTCGATGACACGCTGGTCAACACTGTTAGTGTTACAACTTCGAACAAAGAACCTTTCCAAAGGAAGACTTTAATATATTTAACACCTTCGTAACAAATCGACTGGATAATCCATCATTAAATGACTTTGTCCAGCTCTCAAAACCCACCATGATTCCTCGAAGGTGATCATTTGAACTTTTAACGCGAGAATTCCGGCCAAAATTTGGAATGCAATGCAATCGACAAGAAAAATGATGTCAGTTTCTTGCTAGTCATTTTTCTCGTTTTGTTTGTTGTTGATCGTAAAAAAGATCAAAGTCCCTTTGATGATCGGTAAAAACCCTGTTGCATCGCGTAATGTTTGCTAAGCTTTGTGCTAGAAGCATAAACAAGTTGGATTTTAGCCAACAAGACTGCGAACTGTGGTGATTCACGGCCAAATTTGACTCAACAAAACCACTATTCACGAGTGTCTTAGACTTTTTTAAGAGTGTGGCATTAAGAAAGTTCCTCCCTCTTTCCAAAATTAAACCTAAATAATGAATACTTTATAAACAAAACGACCAGATTTAACCTGAAGTGAAAATTTCATTTTCAAGATTCACTCACCGTTGACGACGATGGAGGCGCAAAAGTCGGCACGTACAGTGGACTATCTTCTCCAAAAAGCTCTCTCCGTCCAACATAACCCCTTGAAAATGTATAATGTCTTGATAGCTCTCTCTGCTGTGAAGCAAAAGCTACAGGATCGTGGGGAAGATCGTTTCTGTAGACCGAGGAGGACGGGTCTTCTTCGTCCACTTCATCGACGAGACTTCCGGAGTCGTTCCTCAAATGCAGTCTTGGTGGAAGTTGAGGTCGTCTTGGCGGCAGAGACGGCGGAGTAGTGACGTTCTCAAGCCTCTTAATAAACTCTTGTCTCTTTTTTTCTGCCTCGGAGCTAAGGCCTTCGTTCCCTAGGACTTCCCGAAGAAAGCATTCAAGGCCTGGAAGGGTTTGGTTGATGGCTGCGAGAACATCAAACAGAAAATATTGATTCGACTCGCTGTCTTTCCAAACAGTTATACGAGGGAAAAATGCTTTATACATAGCTCGAATTCCTTTTACAGCTCTTAAAGTACCCTTGCATATTGAAAAGAAAACATTAATGTGTCCATAAAGGTGTTTATATACGATGCTTCGTTAGAAAAATAAACTGGCGTCTTTTTTATTACATCAAACGCTGTCTTCGCCGAGTAAACGCTTTCAAAAACACCCAAGAACTTACCAAACAGTTTATCTGACTTATCCATTGCTTCTCCAAGCCCTAGCCCGGCATGTCAGCATCTTGTTTAACCCATTGGAACTTCAATTTCCTAGTCAAAATAATGAAAAACTGAGTGACTTCTCGAGGCGGTCGCCATTTTCTCTCGCAGTAGATCGAAGCTTGTGTTGACCCAGTGATCACATGACCTGTATTCTTGATTCTGATTGGTTGATATTATGGTAGATCACTCGTTGATTTGTTCGAAGCACGAACTAAAATACACAAGCTTTGTTCATATAAATTTGCTGATATTTTCATTTTAAATATTTCTCAAAATAATCGTTATACTTACAGAGCTACGGTGCATTAGCATTCATATTGTTGTAGCGAGTCCATATTGAATTTCAAAAGGCACATGTGCCAATGGGTAAAAAAAACGTCATACGGTCCAAATTAGATTACTATCTATCAACACATTCCCGCCATGCAAATAAGTACAATATTCATAATATATTTTGTTAAAAAGTTACACATTAATTGTATATTTATACATAATAGATGATTCACGTTATTCGTAGAGTTCAGTGGTTGTAAAGTTGAAGGAATAAAAACATATTTTAAAAAGCGAACACATTTTTTTTTAATCAGTTCCGACGCCTTTACATTCAATTATTTATGTCATTTAACTTAGAAAGTAGTAAATTAACGTTTAATTTGACGATCGTTGTCATTTATCAATTGTTTCGGCTTGATTATCTACTTTAGTATCTTCCGTTATTTCTCACAATGGCACGCACAGTTTCTCGTTGTCACGCGAGAAGTGAAAAAAGCCGTCTTTGAATTATCATTACTATTATTAATTTCTACCTAAGCCAGATAGCATCTGAACTAAAGCCACATCAAGCATATAATTATTATTTCTCAATCCAAGCAATATTATATATTTGAATATAATTCACTAGTTTACGAACGACGTTTCAAGAACACTTCGAAATCATATTAACATCACAATCGCCACTCAACTCATGATCAAGTGGAAACGGAATTGAAAGGCTGAAACGGTAAAGTACGTGGAACAATGGGTAGTTCGATGGAGGTAAGAATCAGCTATTTCAACACGTTTTCTTTTCACGTCCACTGATAAGTCCTCGAGGAATGCAGAAAGGCACGACGAGGAAGTTCGTCCTCTACGGTAGTAAAGAGCGGTAGTATCAGACTTCCGGCTGTTTTCATCGGTCCATGGCTTATTAGAACTATGACTTTCAACTTTAGTGGCTGAAAATGAGATTGACTGATAATAGTCTGCATGGTTCAATAGCTTAAAACATCTATAGGTTAGATAAGTGAAAGATAACCATCAGGCCATCTTTACATTAAAATACATGCAAAATTCAATGAAAATCAATGCGAGTTATTTTTTCAGTCTCGAAATGACGACCGGCCTCAATTTTCCTTGGACGAATGAGGGTTTATCACGTAATTTCAAAACTTATAGGAGACATAGGACAAAACAATTATTATCATAGCTGGAAAGAGCTGGTTGAAATGCAGAAAAAATGTGAAGTTTGGAAATGATCGCTTCACAAATTGCGAAGATATGAATTTTCAAAAATCGAAATTTTGTATGAAAACAGTTCATAGGCAAGAGTTGCCTGCCAGCGTAAATTTCCAAAGGTTTTCAATTCATATAAAATTTCGATTTTTGAAAATTCATATCTTTGCAATCAGTGTGAAGCGATCTTTCTCAAACTTCACATTTTTACTAATTTCAACGAGGTCTTTCCATCTATGATAATCATTTTTTTGTCCTATGAGTTTTGAAATTACATGATAAACCCTCATTACTCGCTTCAGTTTGCGTTGTTCGAAAAATCAATTCCGATTTCTTGCAAATTACAGGGATAAACATGCCCGAAGGTTGATATCGTAAATCACTTAGCCTAAGTGACACTTGACTGGCTTCTTTTCGGCAATTTTAAATTTATTTATTCATTATTTATTTTGTCTTTACGTTCTTTATTTCTTCCATCCAGGTATGATACCTCAAAAATGGAGTTATTTTAATAAATGTGCCAACAAAATAAAACTTAACACAATTTATCTACATGACAAGAGAAATCTTTTTGAGCACATGTTTGACTGATTTAGTTGCCATGGTAACCAGGGGGGGTAGTCAAACCCCGTCCGGCAGCCATTTTCTAGCAGCTATAACTCCTTTCCCTTTTAATCAATGGAAATGAAACTTTTGTTGCATATTTCTTAATATGTTTTGTATACAATGAACTAAAGAAAACTACTTAGGATGAATACTTTTGAAATTAGCACAAAAAATATAGTGTTATGACTCAACGGCATAGAAAGGCAATACAATTATTTTGTTTGTGCAGCAGATATTGCACAGAATGTGCTGATTCTAGTTCATTGTATAAAGGAATATGTGTAGGTTTGTCACTGCAAAAATCAAGCAAATCCATGAAATCCTTATAAAGATATCTTTGTTACAATCTCAGTTGTTGCACGGAATTTGATGTTTAGAGAAAATACAACTTGAAATTTCTTCAAAACTATCAAAGGAAGAAAAGAGCATAACACTCTAGTTCTAGCACTCTAAAACTGTCCAGGTGCATATGTTAGACCCTCTGCTTGCTTGTTCTTGTCATTCTTTCTCTTTTTGTTGCCTCTGAGAACTTTTCTTTTCTTTTTAGTAGCTACTTGACTTTTATATTGAGCAAGCTGAACCCTCGTTTCATCTTGACGCTTGCATCCTGCTTGGGTGTACTTGCCAGGAGAAATTCCTAGTCCCTGCAAAAGCTTGAGAACTGTTGTAGAGCCAATATTGAAGTGGGCAACAGCATCATACATGCCCAGTTCCAATATCTCCCTGCCGACATAGACTTCTTTGGGGAGTCGCTGCCAGATCATGCCATTCAGAGACTCGTTCTGGTTTTGAGTCTTGCCATGCAAACATTTGTTTAGCAAGTTCTCGTCACTGAGTCTAACATATTCTGGCTTGACTTTGGCAATTACATTTAAGGGAAGGCCAGATCCATGCTTGAATGTGTTGGTTCCATTGGCCTTGTCTTTCTGGAATTTACACCAGCTGTTGCTACCAGTAGGACAATGGTCGTGGAGGGGCATGGCATCTTTAGATGCACAATGAAACAGGCTTGCATGTATTGCCTTTTTCATTCCCTGCAAATTTCCAACATTAGACCGAATTGCAATGCCATAATAATTCTGTAACTTGTCAATCTGAGCATCTGTCAGCTTTCCTTTTCCTCCAAGCCCTGGGTTGTCACGTTTCAGTTTGCGGAGCGCAGTCCCAACTCTCTTTTGCACATGTCCAATACACTCTCTTTTTTCAACAATAATCCCATCAGCTTGGTAAACCTCTTTCACTCTATTAAAGCTTTTGTTGTCACCATCTCCAAAAAACTCAGTGTATCTGAGATTGTTCACTTCTACTGACCGTTTAAACATTCTGTCTACCCTTCCGGTTCCATTGCAGGTGCTGATCCCTTGAAATTGGCTTTACAATTAATGTGATCAGCCCTCCATCTTTGGTACTCAATAGAGTTTTTATCTAAGTGCTCATGAAGTTGGCATTGTTTACATGATACACTTAGGGCTTCAACATCAATAACTTTACCAGTATCCATAGAGATTGCAGTAACACATCCATTATGGGAAGAGTAGCCTCTTCTTTGCCATGTCCCATCGAATGAAGCAGCACAGTCTGTAGGTTCATCTGAGTTTTGCTGGCCTTTCAAACATTTGATTTCTTTGCTAGCATTTTGCATACTCTCCTTTGCAACCTTTTTGACATGTTTACCGATAACACGTGAGTTCTTGGTGAATGATCTGGCCGTAGGAGGCGGAGGAATGTTCATCAACGAGCAGAATTTTTTAGCACCAGCATGTCCTTTTCCCAGAGCTCTCATGCCATACACTAGCCTTCTATTCACCTCAAAGCTTTTCCCCTGGCGTTTAGAAGTGCTGAATAAATGCTTCCAGCCACAATTCTCGCACAGAAGTCGTAGGCTTGGCCTTGAGGCACAACCATTTCTATTTAGATCATCCTCCATTAACACGAGGCTAAACTGTCCACACTCTCCACATCTCAAGTGAACGAACACATCTGCCATAATTTCCATGTCACAGAAGCGATAACCAGTAATTATTGGCTCAAAGTCCCCTTCGGGTTCTTCTACAATCGTTTCTGCTTGCTTGGCTTCCACAATGTTCGTTTTAAGCTTTCTGTATGAGGCAGATTCTTGCTCCGATACTTGCTCGGCGTCATTGTTTTCATCGATGTCTTTCGATCCATTCGGACTATTTTCTAACCCGACCGAAGCGCTAGAATCGATGTTAGAACACCTACTATACCTATTACCACTAAATCGTCGCTTCTTGTTTCTTTTGGAAGCAAATTTTGGCATGATTTCTCAATATAAAGTCGAAGGAATACAGAATTTGAAAGTGTTATAAACGTTTATAGAAAATGGCGCTAGAAAATATGCTAAGCTCATGGGAACGAGGCTATTTCCAGTCCTTCTCAACACAGGAATCCCAACATACAGAAATATAGCGAAAATAACGTTTTCCGGGCGTTTTCATGGCTTTTTCTCGTTGAAATCGACGCGTAAACAAATCCGTTGCCCTTAGCAACGCAACAACAATGCTTAAAAATATACAAAAAACAGATATAAAGAGTTTTAAATGCTTAAAATAAAGCCTACTACATTAATATACGGTAAATTTCTGGTCAGATACAACCCAAATATTTGTTTCAAGTTTCTTTCAAAATTGACCATTTTTTGGGTATCATACCACCTTAATGCTTTCGACTGCATGTATGCCGTTACGGTGTGCCGGCATTTCGATGCCCGTGGACGGTGATTGTTTGTTTATGTTTTTGTTGTCAGTATAAGTCTTCTTCTTCCTGTCAGGAGCCATTGATTACTGTTCCGGATCCTGTATATCTCCAATGCAATATACACATTATATTTATCAGTTAGGGAAGATTTCGTATGCGGACTGTGAAGAACTTACGGCACCGACTTGATGTCATGTCTGCGATTTTTTTTAGGATTTCCGTGCCGAGCATGACAGCGGTTTTTCAAAGTCATACGAAAGGCATCACGTGACAACACGACGTCGATTGTTGAGATCACTTTCAAGTCGTGACCACAAAATACTTTGTCCATGTTTGTTCTGAAGGCTGGTGAAGGTTTCAAGTGAAATGTTGATGACTGAGTTGCAATACTTGTATAACCCTTGTCATAAATACGACGATGCACTTTTGACCGTTCTGGTAATACGAACTCTGAATAGGAATTGATAAAGCGTGCGGACTGTAAATACCTACGCAGAGAATACGGTTGTAGGCTACGGCATGTTATGGATCTCGCATAACTATCCTACGCGCACAAGAACGAATTTTTCGCAACTAAAATGAGCAAGTCCAACTGTTTCGAGAGAAGTTGCATGCACGATTTGGTTGCACAGAACTTTACTCGGCCTTTCAACTGAAGCTGACTGTAACAAAGACTGCAAGTGTGCTAGTACGTGTATATATAGAGTCGTTTTCATACGAGAGGGAAAGTTACGGTACCGTGCCGTATTGAAAGAGTTTGATTGGATGAGATGTATCTGCACGCTTTTTGATTGGTTCAGAAAGGAAGCCATTTGAGTGTCACGGTACCACAGGGTTCCCACTCGATACGAAAACGACTCTATACATTGTTACGAGGCAAGCATAGCCCAGTCCCAAGTTAGAGAAATCACATTAAACTGAATAAATACAAACACAACTGAATCAGCCGCATTATCGTACCCAGAGATCCTTGATCGTTCCCTAACAAAACCGGTTAAACTTGTTTATCGCCGCTTCGACTACAAAACCCTGATCTATTTTTATCGGTGACGGAGTAACACTACGCGCATCGGCGGAAGGAGCGTAAAATTCCCAGGAAGATCATACTCAATGCCAGAGGTGAAGAAATATTCAGATTCTCACTTTCAGAAAGCGATGATATATAGTCACCCCAGGTCCGCCCCGTCTGAAAGCTTATTTGACCTCCAATACGAGCCGTTATTTATAAAGGATAGTATTGATGTCGATAGCCACTCCTAATTTCAACAAATTATATCACCTTCAGGGCCGTACATAACCCAAAATTCAAGGGGGGGGGGGAGCAGTACGTCATTTAACAGCAAAAAATAACTAAAAATAGTACAGTTCTCAGTACTTTTAGGTATCTTTTTCACCTTGCTGAGGGGGAGGGGGGATCCATTGACCATAAAGCAAGTGTTTTTTATCCTGTTTTTTTACGATGCAAACATAACCGCAGGGGGGAGGGGAGGAGGGGAGCCTCACTAAAAACCTCCCATTCGGGTCTTTAACCGTTGTGCCTGGTCATTTTAATTATAACATATCATATGTGCGATATCTATAATTTAAAAATATAATAGATGTCTATACGTATACATTTCTCTTGCAGTAAACTAAATTTCAACCTTCACAGTTCACCCTTGGCTTCGTTTTTGGTGTCCTTCATAGCATCAACCCTCGCCTCGTCTATTGCTTTATTTCCAGTTAGTTTAGGGATAAACTCGTTCCAAAACGCTACTTTTCTTTCACGTAGAGAGTGCTCCACCTTAGGCTCCATAGAGATACGTAAATGAACATGTCCAGTGCTGTTGTAGCGTGGCCACGTGACAGGCGTAACACTGCCTCTGTTTGGGTCTCTGAAATGATAAACCGATTACGAAGGAGATAAAGTAAATTTAAAAAAAATAAAAAGATAAAATAAATATTAATATAAATAACAAGTTCTGCCACAGGCAGCCCAACCATTACTTCTGAAGCTACTTATAATAAATGAAACGATATTTGAAAGCGCGTCTTTTTTGATGGGTTTCCTGTGGTAGAACGCGCGCAACACATATCATGCATGTTGGGCTCCCTGTGCGTAGAAACGTATTATATTGGGCTCCCTGTGCGCGTCCCGCAAGACGCACCCGCACAAAAGCGCGCGCTCTACCACAGGAAACCCATCAAAAAAGACGCGCGCATACAAAAATATTGTTATTCATTTAAAAGTATAGCCTCAGAGGCAATGGATGGGCTGACTGTGGTTCTGCGACAGGAAAACTGCTTCACATACTGGACGCATTTCATTCACAATTAACGGCAGTTATAAAATATATCATCCCCACTTCCCCTCATGACGTTCTGACCCTCCCCCCTCCCTCCCCTCCCAATCATGACGTTCTGAAACCTGCCTATCAAAACCATTGTATTATTATTATTGTATATTTAGAGATTGCCTAGCCTTCGTAAATAAACGCAGATCGCCAGTTACGCAGGCTAGAGATTACTAACTGAGTGGGGATACAACTGCACTGCGATTAAGGATTGTCGGTGAAAACTGGTATACTGGGCCTATGGACACGGGATTTTACACTCACCCGTGCTTAGCAAAGTTCGTCCACAACTTCATCACGTAGCGAGAGAGTCCAGCTTCAAGGTCGGAAAACTCACTGAATATAGCTTTGAATACTTCACTAAACCCATCACTCTTGAACGGCATACCAAGCGTAAAGGGCACATCGACCGCGTGGTACGCGCCAGTCCACGTGGGACTCTTCGAGAAATGCGGATGATGGTCGAACACGTAGAAGTACACAGGGTTACCAGTTTGCGCCAGTGCGCTGGTCTGAAAGATCGCAGGCGCGTTAAACATACTGTCACTGCTGACGTCAAAAAGGGCTTGTCGATGTTTGATTCGGTTGCCAAGGTCACGGTGGTCAAGGTATTCAAACAGCGTTGCGTCTTCGACAAGTTTGTTCTGGTTGGCGGTCAGCGGACCGGTGAGTACAAGATGCTGTCGGATCATCATTTCCATGACATTCAAATTAATGCCTTCATTGAATACGTCAGGTGCAACCAGGGCATAGATTCCCCCCTCGTTGGCAGTAACTCCAAGCATTACATCAGCCTTGTTCACTCTGCCTTGTTTTAGTAGGACTTTTGGGTCGTCAGGGAGGAAGTCTCCATCCACGACGACGGTCACGAGGGAGGGGTCGGCTTTCATGGCAGGGAGGGACACTTGAAGCTGTGCGGAGAATATTTCTGAAACACTGAAATAAGGATTGGATTAAACGAATGAGTGGAAAAGGAGAAAATAAATAGGAGAATGCATGATTGGATTAGCGAATGGTGAAAGAGTAAATGAGAAAGCGAGGGATGAATGAATTGATGAAACAATGAACGAATGAATGAACGAATGAATAAATGAATAAATAACTGAACGAACGAACTCCTGACGAATGGATGAACCAATGAATAAATGAATGAATGAACGAAGTGATGAATGAACGAATGAATGAACCAATGAACGAATGGATGAACCAATGAACAAATGAATGAACCAATGAACGAATGAATGAACGAATGAATGACTGACATAAACGAAGTAATTAAAATACGAACGAACGAATGAATGACCGAATAATTGAATGCAGTAACAGTGTGCAGTAACATCAGGTTACCCAATTAACGTCACACATTTTGTGTTATATATATATTTGTAAATTACGCAATTTTATTAAAAAGATCCATCTATGCTCATGTCATCTAGAAACATTCAGTACGGAAATGAATGTCTGGTGTGTACCCGCTAAATTACGATGACGAGGACCAACAAACTCAGTGATGAGAACAAACTGATTGAGAGACGTTCCACCTTTACAAAGATAAAATCAGTAAATCCACGCGTCCGGACGGTACTGAAAAAAACATGGCGGCTGTACATTTAACCACAATCCTTTGCGAAACTAATTCAGTACCTGATGAAAAAACATGGCGGCTGTACTTTTAACCATGGAAAATTGGACGGAAATCGAAATATGAAAGATATTTCAGACCAGAAGGAAATCTGAAGGATTTGAAGTCGGTTTGAACCATCCTTGACTGCAATACTGTGTTATATTTTTGTATATCAAGTTTATATGATATAATTTTAGCAGGTGCATATCAACTCAAAATCAAAACAGTGGCACAAGGCATCATGGGATCGTATATAGGGTTTTCAAACTTACTTTTTACTTCTCAGACAAGCCATCAATTGATCCGTAGCTGCAGTGATGTCACAACTCAGAGCTTTTGAGAATGTGCCCAGTGCCTTTGTTGAGTTTGATCTGATCCCACTGAAAGGATTTACTGATGATCCACTCTGGGCAATGACACGTCGAAACAATCCTTTACTTAGGGGGGAGATGAGGTGATTGGAAACACTTATACCACCAGCACTGTGACCAAATATGGTAACCTGATCAGGGTCACCACCGAATGCTGCAATGTTTTGTTGGACCCATTTGAGAGACTGGATCTATGAAACAATGGCATCATCATCATCATCATCATCATCATCATCATCATCATCATCATCATTTAAGATGCATATACTGTGCGATGCAGACAATTAAGTGTGACCACCTATCAACATGCTTATAGTCTGTTGCTGTTATACATGTAGCTAGGCCATGTATCAGCACGTTTAGTCCATCATCATTATTATTATTATTATTATTATTATTATTATCATGGTGAGACGAACAAACACTACAATAAAGGTCATGCACATCCGCTTGCGTTAATCAACATGCATTAATATAATTTATTATTATCAAAGACCTACTAGTCACGTATCGTTGTGCCCCATATCTTTAAACTTCAGTTTGTGATGTAAAACATAGAATATGAACATAGAAAGAAAAAAGAAAGCTCAGCTGAAGGATGATCATTGTTGGAAGTAAGCAGCCGATAAACCTTATGCTGATGATAATGATGATCAATGATGATGATAATCAGAAATGTATCAAGAAATTGTAAAATCAACTCTCATTCTCTCTCTAAGCCAAACACCCTCAGGACCAATGTTTTCAAGGTTTCTGTTAGCCTGAATATCAGCCACCTCCTCTGGGTCAAAAATTGAAATTTTTCAGGCTTACAACATGTAGATGGATGGGTGCCTGCATGCCAGAGTTGACTGAAGTGATGTTAATAATAAATTATCATGTATTGATTACTGTCATTAATTTATTATTAATAGTGTTTATAATGATGATTCAGATGATGATGATGATGATGATGAAAGTGATGATTATGATGATGATGATGATGTTTTAGTGAGGGCCACAAGTTTATAAGTGTATTTCACTTTTATGTGTTTACGTACCCTCTTTAAATAAAGTCATCATCATCATCATCATCATCATCAATGATGATTTAGATCATAATAGTAGTAACACTAATTAATTAAATTAGCAATTAAAGTATTTCAGTTAAATACCTGGTCATGCATTGCATAATTTCCCTTCACATCAGTACCAGGAATGTTAAAGAATCCGAGGACACCCAGTCGGTAGTTGATTGACACCACGATGACGTCATTAAGTGCAACTAATGCTGATGGATCAAATCTACGAGCAGAGTCTGCATTGAATCCACCACCATGAATCCAGACCATTACGGCCAACTTGTCCTGCGCAGTAGTATGTGATGGGGTGTAGACGTTGAGGGAGAGGCAGTCTTCACTCTGAGGGGCTTAGAAAGTATCCAGGGCTCAGATTATTAAATTGCCTATACATCCACTACAGGCGATACTCTAGATTCACTAAATGAATCCAGTGTGAATGTGATATATGGGAGATAGATTAGATATGTAGATATGCGTATCCCTATTTAAACGTGATATGTGTATTCCAATAAAGATATCACTACACTAGACGTGTTATGTGTATATCTTCAACCTACCTACCCTGGGTACCAGAGGCCGAGATGGGGCCAGGAGAGATCTCTCCCAGCCCCCTTGCGGCCTCTGGTACCCAGGGTACAATCTACCAATTAATTTCTAAAGATTACCTGGCATTTTAATAGATTACTGTCAATAAAAATGTGTTGTCATAAGCTTGTATACTAGTTAAAGCAAAACAAATGTTGTGCTTGGTATAACAAGGATACAAATATCACTAGTGATACACATATCACTGGTTATTGAGATAACCAAATTTAACACAGGGATCCCACAACTCTGGAAAAACGTGAAGTGCAAATGTGCAACTATTTAATACAAGCAACGGTTTGATTTACCTTCATTGTCGGATATATTCAACTTCATTGCTATAGCAGCCTCCTTACTACTGGCTTGTGGACATTCTGGTCCAAACTCTACGGCATCTCGAATTCCATCCCACTTTTTAGCGGGCTTTGGATGAGCAAATCGTAGCTGACCTACCGGTGGTTCTGCATACGGTACACCAAGAAACTGTCGAACCGATAACCCGTTAACTACAGGCTCTAAACGACCTCGAAGCGAACCACATGACGCTTTGACAACCAGAGAATCATCTTGAGCTCTGCAGCTTGAATGCAACACGATTTGAGTGCAGCAGATTACTGCAATTACGTGAATGAGGAGATCCATGCTTATATTCGGAAGGAAGTGAGTTCAGAGCGTTGGGCTACCTGTGTATTTCAAGGTAATCACCGCTGAACTATTAAAAATCACGCAAAGTCACGCAATATATAACATTTCTGACCTGTTGACCGATGATATGAATTATTATTTCACCCAAACAGTTGCACTATTCTGCACCCAAATCGTGTTGAATTCAAGCTGCAGAGCTCAAGATGATTCTCTGGTTGTCAAAGCGTCATGTGGTTCGCTTCGAGGTCGTTTAGAGCCTGTAGTTAACGGGTTATCGGTTCGACAGTTTCTTGGTGTACCGTATGCAGAACCACCGGTAGGTCAGCTACGATTTGCTCATCCAAAGCCCGCTAAAAAGTGGGATGGAATTCGAGATGCCGTAGAGTTTGGACCAATATGTCCACAGATCAGTTTAAAGGAGTATTATAAGAAGCACAAGATGGATGCAATTCCCAATCGTCCAAAAGGCAAAGAAGGTTTGTACAGTAAAAGCTTGTTAGAACCATTCAAGCTATACCCCTCCCTCTCCTACAGCCCACACCCCCTCGGCTACGCCTCATGCGACTCTTACACTTCTTTCGTGCCTAGAAGCCTCCCGCGTGCATCCATAACTCGATGGACGCACGCTGAGCGTCGACCATTCCTTCATGAACCACAGGGAGCCCAAGCATAAATTCAGTAAAAAAAAAAAAATCGAAATAAATTTTTTTTCCCCTATTCATCTTGTTCATTAAACTCATTTGATAAAAAATAATTTCGAAACGTCGTATAATTTCACCAGGAGACAACAAAGATGTATAGGGGAAAAAAATACTTTATTTCGATTTTTTTCTTTTTACTGAATTTATGCTTGGGCTCCCTGTGGATGAACCAACAACAAGAGAAGCTATAAATGACGGAGGAATGCATTGTATTTAAATTTGGGAACCAAATATGGTACGTGACTATGACGTATTAAACGTGCACGACAGTCAGAGAATCGTAGCGTTTTCCTCAGGCTCACAAGGGGTAATGAATAATAGCTAATAAATAAATATGGCTAACAACATTGCCCTCCCCTCACCTCCCCACCTCTCCCACACCTTTTGGGGGATATGTGGGGCATGTTAAACCTCGGTCGCCAGGGCCCTCTCATCATGCTAATTTTTTTAAAAAAATGGGAGGGCCC
The DNA here is from genome assembly GCA_033675265.1 of Actinostola sp. cb2023. Lineage (NCBI taxonomy): Eukaryota > Metazoa > Cnidaria > Anthozoa > Actiniaria > Actinostolidae > Actinostola > Actinostola sp. cb2023. The sequence continues at coordinate 306,189 of JAUJYZ010001301.1, forward strand.
TGGGGACGAGGTTGAGATGCGATGTCGATATTGTGTTGATGTATGCTGATATCGGAGGGCAATGTGGCCGGTCTCAATCATGTGAAAATTCTGAGGATGAGTGTGATCTGGAGAGGCGGGAGCACCAATTTACATGATCACCTGAGTCCATGAAGGGTAGATGTTTGTATGTATGTATGATGTGGAGACCATAAGAGAAAATACAGTGTCCGTCAGGAGTCCATGTGGGATCCATGCCAGTGCCATGCGTGCAAGGTGCATGGGGGAAGGCATGAATCTGAATCTCAAGAACAGTGCAATGACGTCATTCTCACCGAACTCACACCATAAAATCTCCCAGCATCTCTAATATGAGGTCATTGAAGGTGGCATGATCCCTTAATTGAGCCACTTTCCACCCTAGGTCCTACTATACTACTTTTAAAAATTTCCCAGGTTGAACATCTTGGCAAGATTGATGTAAGATCTTAGCATGATCTTGTAAGATCATAAACAAGATCTTAGATGAGATCTTGCAAGATCATAAACAAGATCTTAGATGAGATCTTGCAAGATCATAAACAAGATCTTAGATGAGATCTTGCAAGATCATAAACAAGATCTTAGCATGATCTTGTAAGATCATAAACAAGATCTTAGATGAGATCTTGCAAGATCATAAACAAGATCTTAGATGAGATCTTGCAAGATCATAAACAAGATCTTAGATGAGATCTTGCAAGATCATAAACAAGATCTTAGATGAGATCTTGCAAGATCATCAACAAGATCTTAGATGAGATCTTGTAAGATCATAAACAAGATCTTAGATGAGATCTTGTAAGATCATAAACAAGATCTTAGATGAGATCTTTTGCAAGATCATAAACAAGATCTTAGATGAGATCTTGTAAGATCATAAACAAGATCTTAGATGAGATCTTGTAAGATCATAAACAAGATCTTAGATGAGATCTTGTAAGATCATAAACAAGATCTTAGATGAGATCTTGTAAGATCATAAACAAGATCTTAGATGAGATCTTGTAAGATCATAAACAAGATCTTAGATGAGATCTTGTAAGATCATAAACAAGATCTTAGATGAGATCTTGCAAGATCATAAACAAGATCTTAGATGAGATCTTGCAAGATCATAAACAAGATCTTGGCATGATCATGCAATTTGTTGCAAGAACATGCAAGATCTTTTGCAGGATCATGCAGGATCATGTGCAGGATCATGCATGGTCAGGCCTGATCTTGCAGGATCTTGCAGGATTTTGAGCAAGATAATTTAATACAGGATCTTACAGGATTAGTCAAAGTCTTGAGCAAGATTATAATAAGATCCTTTCAAGATCTTGACAAGATCAGAATGTCAGTTCATGTTAAGATCATGCCAAGATCAGGGTAAGATCATGGAGTGATCTTGGAAAGATCTTAGGAAAGATCTTGATAAGATCTTGGAAATTCTGAATCAAGATCATGCCAAGATCATTATAAGATCTTGACAAGATCAGAACGTGAGTTCATGTTAAGATCATGCCAAGATCAGGGTAAGATCATGGAGTGATCTTGGAAAGATCTTAGGAAAGATCTTGATAAGATCTTGGAAATTCTGAATCAAGATCATGCCAAGATCATTATAAGATCTTGACAAGATCAGAACGTGAGTTCATGTTAAGATCATGCCAAGATCAGGGTAAGATCATGGAGTGATCTTGGCAAGATCTTAGGAAAGATCTTGATGAAATCTTGAAAATTCTGAATCAAGATCATGCCAAGATCATGATAATATCCTTTCAAGATCTTGATAAGATCTTATGAAAGAAATCTTAGAAAGATCTTCCCAAGATCTTGGCATGTTCTTGCCAAGATATTCCCAAGATCTTGGTTTATCAAGATCTTGGAAGTCATCAAACAAGATTTGCCAAGATCATGCAAGAACCTGTGGTTACTTGATTACCCTACTGAATGTTGATGTCAGTTATAGCCATCATAGTATACATATGTAGGAAATTCGCATTTCGGGAGAACTGAACATTCTTGTACCCAGATCCTTCTCAGCTTTCTAGCAAAAACTCGATTCTTCATTAGAAAGCTGAGAATGGTCTGGGTACGAGAATGGAGAACTGAAGCAAAGAAATGACTCGCAATTCTAAAATGAAAGGCTATAGAAATCGACATTCCTGTGTAATAATAATTTCATAGCTTCTTCCTCCAAACATCAGTTATATTCCAATTCCATTTTTCTTGTTCTAAGCCCCTCAGAGTGAAGACTGCCTTACTCTCAACATCTACACCCCACCACATGCTACTGCGCAGGACAAGTTGGCCGTAATGGTCTGGATTCATGGTGGTGGATTCACTCATGGCTCCTCGCGTAGCTATGACCCGTCGGTATTAGTAGTCTTAAATGACGTCATTGTGGTGTCAATCAACTACCGACTGGGTGTCCTCGGATTTTTTAACATTCCTGGTACAGATGTGAAGGGAAATTATGCAATGTATGACCAGGCATGTATATTATTATTCAACTATACACAGACGAGTTAGGCCTGGAACGAGTACAAATATCCGGCCATATTTTGAATATGCACTATCTGCGGGCGTTTCATGCGGGAAACACACAGGAAGCCCAACATTATACGATACTCAACACAGGGAACCCAAAATAATACGTATTATATATGCGCACGCGCGCGCTCTACCACAGGAAACCCATCAAAAAGAAGCAATGGTTGGGCTGCCTGTGATTACTATGGCCTTGTAGCTCAGCTATGGTTATTATAGTTCCGATGGGTCGTGGGTTCGAACCCCACTGGGGTCAGATATTTGTTCTCTTTCTCCTTTCTTTAAATGATAACTTTATTTATACACAGTTCAAAACTCATCAGGATTTATATGTTTCTAGGGTTAACACTCAGAAGAACTTCATCTTTACATAGCACATTAACTTCCCCTCAATTTCTATCTTCTCCTTCTGGGGATGAAAAGGGGAAAACTGTGAGCGTGTTTAAGTTGTCTTTTCCACGCCAGAAAAGAACAAAGTAAAGCTAGAGTTGTCAGTAACTGGGTGCCCCTGATGCGTAAACCTTTTTTTTTATTTGCAGATTTTGGCTCTCAAATGGGTCCAACAAAACATTGCAGCATTCGGTGGTGACCCTGACCAGGTTACCATATTTGGCGAGAGTGCTGGTGGCATGAGTGTCTCTAGTCACCTGCTCTCCCCCCTAAGTAAAGGATTGTTTCGACGTGTTATAGCACAGAGTGGCTCGTCCACCTGCCATTTCAGCGGTACTAGCGTCAAATCAACCAAAATGCTGGAAATATTTTCTAAAGAGCTGAGCTGCGATGGTGAAGATGAAAAATTGTTGGACTGTCTCAGGAGAAAAAGGTAAGGTTCTTCATGCGTCTTAGAATAATTATCCTCTGCGACATTCTATCTTTGTACTCTGTTCAACAGCTAACGTGTTTTGCTTTTCCTACTGTTATTGTTGTTCCCATCCTCGCCCCCCACGTGGACGAGAGCTGCTTGTTTCAGTATGCCCTCTCTGTGGGCGCGTCTTGCGGGACGCACACAGGAAGCCCAACATAGGACGTTTCTCAGCACAGGGAGCCCGACATGATACGTATTGCGCGCGCGCGCTCTATCACGGGAAACAGTAGCCTCAGAAGCAATGGTTGCGCTACCTGTGGTAGAATATCTTAGATCTCACTCTGGTTGACATTTGTCACACATCATTATTTGAACTTATAGTTCACTTATCTCCTAACATTGTTATTGTTGTTGTTGATTGATTTGGCGATGATGATGATGATGATGATGCTATTAGAGTCGTTTTCATATAAGTTGCGGTACAGTTCGTTCAATGACTGTGCCGTATCCAAGCATTCTGATTAGTTGAGCAATGATTTTGCGCTCTGTGATTGGTTGAATAGATATCTTCGATTACGTACCGTGACCGTAACTCCGCAACGTCGGTTTCCCACTCGTACAAAAACGACTCTATTTTTGTTGTACTTCTTTTCTTGCTCTTGTCTCTCTTATTTGGTTTGCTGAAATGTTATTAACCAAGGTTATTACTACCATATTGCTTTTCAGTTGGCCAGAATTGCTAAAATCCCAGAAGAATATCACTTTTCCTTTCTTCTTCAAAGATCAATCCATGAGTACTATTGTCATCGACGGTGAATTCCTTCTCGATGACCCAAAATTGCTATTAAAGCAAGGAAAGATCAACAAAGCCGAGGTGATGCTTGGCGTCACCGCAGATGATGGTGTAATATTCTCCGCATTCGCTCCAATGATATCCCAAAATGGTGGCTTGATTGACCAGGAAGCATTTCAGCACGAAGTTCGACATCTTCTTAAAGTTACCACAAATCAAAACGAACTTGTAGAAGACGCTGTGTTCTTTGAATACCTCGATTACAATGACCCCAACAACCGCAGCAAAAACCGTAATGCCTTCTTTGCCTTGCATCGTGATAGTCTGTTCATTGCGCCAGCAGTCTACGAGGCCAGCACCCTTGCCCAAACCGGTACCAATGTGTATTTCTATGTGTTCGACCACCATCCTCATTTTTCAAAGATTCCGAAATGGGCCGGAGCGTACCATACTGTAGAGTTGTATTACGTTTTTGGAGTGAATGGTTTCGCGAGGCCAATGGTGGAGAAATTTTCGGACCTCGAGGCTGGATTGTCCAAATATACTATGAAACTATGGACAAACTTTGCCAAACACGGGTAGGTTTCTCGCGAAAACTACACGACCCCTCTTCCCCCATACAAGTTGAATGGGTACAAGCATCAAGAGTTCCAGACTTCTGGTACGCCCGCAATGCATTGTGAAATTATTACAAAGGAAAAGTGAGCACCAAGTGAGCAAAACACATAGCTTGGGCTCCCTGTGTCTAGAATTGGTGCTCACTTTTCCTTTGTAATAATCTCATAATGCGTTGCGTGCGAACCGAAAGTCTGGAACTCTTGATGCTTGTATCACTGATTTTCTCCCATGAATCTTTGCGGCTATAACTAACGATGAGGTTGAAATTAATGATGTACTGTAACTTCATTTCAGTTTGCTTGGTTGCACGTGACGTCATGGCGACCATGTTGGATCCCGATAACAAAGCATTCCTCATTTGCTTCTCTTGCTTGTACCACCAACATGGTTGCACGTGACGTCATGGCGGCCATGTTGGATCCCGACAACAAAGCATTCCTCATTTGCTTCTCTTGCTTGTACTACCAACATGGTTGCACGTGACGTCATGGCAGCCATGTTGGTTCCCAATAAAGCATTCCTCATTAGCTTCTCTTGCTTGTACCACCAACATGGTTGCACGTGACGTCATGGCGGCCATGTTGGATCCCGATAACAAAGCATTCCTCATTAGTTCCTCTTGTTTGTACCACCAACATGGTTGCACGTGACGTCATGGCGGCCATGTTGGATCCCAATAACAAAGCATTCCTCATTAGCTTCTCTTGCTTGTTCCACCAACATGGTTGCACGTGACGTCATGGCGGCCATGTTGGATCCCGATAACACAGCATTCCTCATTAGCTTTTCTTGTTTGTATCACCAACATGGTTGCACGTGACGTCATGGCGGCCATGTTGGATCCCGATAACAAAGCATTCCTCATTAGCTTCTCTTGCTTGAACCACCAACATGGTTGCACGTGACGTCATGGCGGCCATGTTGGTTCCCGATAACGAAGCATTCCTCATTAGCTTATCTTGTTTTTACCACCAACATGGCCGCTGTGTCTTTGTACTTTAAATCTTCAAGGATTGATTGCAACCCAGCAATTTCTGGATTGCACGTGACGTCATGGCGGCCATGTTGGATCCCGATAACAAAGCCTTCATTAGCTTCTCTTGTTTCTGTCAATTATTGTACGTAATTATTTTTCATTTCAGAATTTCATTTTAAATAAAGGTTTTCATTCATTTCAGAGACCCAAACAGTGGCGATGCTACTACGCCTGTCACGTGGCCACGCTACAACAGCACTGGACATGTTCATTAATGTATCTCTATGGAGCCTAAGGTGGAGCACTCTCTACGTGAAAGAAAAGTAGCGTTTTGGAACGAGTTTATCCCTAAACTAACTGAACATGAAGCGTACAATGGGAGAAATCCTGCACAAGGGGATGGAAACAAACGAGAGGAACTTTGAACGAGTTTTAACCTAAAAGAAACAGGAAAAAGAAGAAGAAAAAAAAACTAGTCATGCCATGCGTGATAACAAATATATGGCCCCGTCCACACGTATCCGGGTATTTTTGAATCCACATCTTTAATTTCAATGAGTTTTCACTTATTTACACTGATGAAGCTGTATTACAATTCCCGGTTCCCCTTATGTCGTAGCGATACCACTACTACCAGAATCTTTTTCGAATTCTTATTCTTATTCAATTTGTTTTTAGACATTAAAAAATGCTGAAATTCGCTGGAAATGTGTACAGGTATAGTAAATAAAGACCACAAGACACTACCACATAATCAATTCTTTTATTACAGTATTTACAGGAAAAAATATTTTTACGATATTCTCCACAAAACCACAGCTTGGGCTTCCTGTGCCCTCAGTAGGATCGTTCAATATTAAGCCGAAAAAGCAGGGCGAAAAAGACCAAAAAGTACTGAGAACTGTATTATTTTTAGATATATTTGTTGCTGTTTTATACGTACTGCCCCCCCTGGATTTGGGGCTATGTACGGCACTGGTCAATGTTTGTAATTGTATAAACTACAGTCATTTGCAAAAATTCTGGCCGCCACGATATATCACTATATCGGGTGCATTATGGGTAATAAAAATAATCGAAAATTCCACTTAAAGCGGTTAACATCAGCAAATTGGTAGAAATATTTAGTATAATGTTTATTTTAGTCTTACGTTTGTTGTTTGTACATTGTGCTTCATTTAATAAGTTAGGAAACTCAAAATAGTATTATTTAATTACCCATAATGCACCCGATCAAATGACTGTATTTCAGTATCGGTACTTGTACTTGTATCATGTGACGTTTGCTCCCTACTATCTGAACAGCACATTTCCATGCGTTTTGGTCTTGCATCGATTTACACTTGCGATGGAAAACACTGTTTGTTTCCACCGAGAACACTACTGAGGCAATAAGCCCTTTCACGGTTTTTCGCTGCCATTTTGAATTGGGGCAAACTTGGCAATATTTATAGAAATCTGGATCACTTTGACTTGCCGTAACTCCGCTCGATTGTGTTGGATTTTCAAAATTTAAACTTCGATAATCAACAGGCATGCATATCAGTTGTCGGACTGAACATAGACCAATGTAGGTGTTAAATACCTTTTACGAGTCAATCTTCTTTTCACCAATGTATCTTAAAAATTCGAGCTAATTTGCATATTCACGTGCCGAACGTTTTATTTTGAAAACAAAAATCTTTTTTTCTGGATTTGTAGCCTTCCAATACCCATCATATTATAGGACTTAAATAACAAAGAAAACTTATTTTCTAAAATGGTAAGGTTTTGAAAATCCAACAAAATCGAGCTGAGGTACGGCAAGTCAAAGTGATCCAGATTTCTATTAATTTTGCCGAGTTTACCCAATTCAAAATGGCCGCGGAAAACCGTGAAAGGCCGGCTTATTACATAATACCCTGCCACTATATCAAACTCTAATAGCGGCACTCTTCGGAGAACGACGCACATAGAGACATGGCACTTAAATATTAGATTTTGTTTCACGGGTTGAGCGCCATCACTCTAACACAATATATAGATTATATTATTATGAAAATAAAATGACATAACAGGATTTTCTATAACCTAATTAATGCCGCCCGTTTTAATTTAGTGTAGCCTCCTTTTGAGTGTGCATGGACGCAAGGCCATGTAAAGCGTGTACGGAGTCCTAAGGCTAGTGGACCAGTAATTGTAATTCCTTGTTCTTCAGTCAATGAATCCCTAGCTGGAGATTTAAAACACGAGAAGGAATGCTTTGTTATCGGCGGTAACTAACGTTAACTGATGGCCGCCAAGACGCCAGGTGTTCTGAAACTGATCAGCACTGAATAACAACCCAAATGTCCAAGCTCAAAATCCAAACGCGAGTCTTGAGTAGTCAAATTAAAAAAATAAAAATAATAGTGTCGAGCAATATTTGCGCAACCTTGGCATAGCTAGAAGGGGAGTTACATGCACCTGTACAGATCTAATGAGCTCAATTGTTTTCAAAAGACAATAACCGCCGTCAATTTAGCAAAGACAACAAATTAACGTACAGCATGAGTGAATGTAATTTCCACAATCATTGTCGCTATAACACATGCATGCTGGGTGTAGAATAATGCTTCGTAAATTCTTCCTAATTGACGTTCTGGTTGACATTGCGTTTTGCTCAGTGACATATATTAAGCTTGCATTGCCTGTTTTTTAAATAGTCGTGGGTCGTATGCTACGGCCTATATAACGATATAATCAGTCTCAGTCGCATTCTACATGTTGTGAAGTCAGAGGTAGGTCGAATAATACAAATATATTCTTCTTCTTCTTCTTCTTCTTCTTAATTATTCTTCTTCTCCATCTTCTTCGTCTTCATCTTTTTCTTCTTCGTCTTCTACTTTTTCTTTCTTTTCTTCTTCTTCTTCTTCTTCTTTTTCTTCCTTTTCTTCTTCTTCTTCTTCTTCTTCTTCTTCCTCTTCTTTTTGTCTTCCTCTTCTTTTTCTTCTTCTTCTTCTTCTTCTTCTTCTTCCTAGCTCTTCTTTTTCCTCTTAAATCTTCTTCGTCTTCTTCTTTCTCTTTCCGGCCCTTCTTCTTCTTCTCCATCTTCTTCGTCTTCATCTTTTTCTTCTTCGTCTTCGTCTTCTTCTTCTTCTTCTTCTTCTTCCTAGCTCTTCTTTTTCCTCTTAATTCTTCTTCGTCTTCTTCTTTCTCTTTCCCTTCTTCTTCTTCTTCATCTTCTTCGTCTTCATCTTTTTCTTCTTCGTCTTCTTCTTCTTCTTTCGTTCATTTTCATTCGTTAAATATTTAAAAAAAATCGAAGCTACTCTGTCGATACAACCTAGTCTACAACAACTGGGATTGACATTTTGGAATTCTCTTATTGGTACGAAACACCTGCTTCTTAGGCACTTAGATTGATTAACAATGTGGAACTACAGTCTAAAATTAAGAAGCAAAATGGGATCTCCCTTCTGGACTCAAATTAGGGGTATCGAATGGTCAAGACGATACTTTGCGTGACTCTGAGACAAGGCATATATTTTGCAAGCCCGAGACGTTTTTTCACCGATTTCCTTTGAGTTATTAAAATTCGAAACTCTGAGATGGCTTTTTGCCAAAAAAAAACACGAGACTTCGAGACCCGGGACATTTGACCGAAATTTTGCGAGAATCTAACTTTTTTAGTTTTGCGGGGACCATTCGACATCCCTCAAATTAGATTTAAAATAATTAAACACGTGTCTTTCTTCTTTCTGGCTTTTATTTCAGCTTTCAGAGCCGCAGCATCTCTAACTAAAGATGATAAACACTCTATTGTGCACGAAGCTACAGGTGTTCACAATATGGCTGTGTATGGCGCAACTTGTATGGCAGCTCACTGAATGCCAAATCTACGATGTAACCGGTACCATTGCCAATAAAACATTGACGAAGCATGTCATTGCATTGTGAGTTTTGCTTCCATCGCTGGCCTCTTTGACTGCTTTAACAGATGTTCCTTAAACGTGACCTGCTATAGCTTCAACTTCTATTCCTCGACCAGTTTGTGCGAGTTGAACAATGCGACCTACTTGTCGTATCCAGGTCACATGACCACTACCCCTAATGCCCTGTACATGTCATATTCGCCACGGCCAGATTGTTATGGTAAGTGTAAGTAGATAACGTAAACTGCCGCTTATAAGTCCCCCCGGTTATAAGCCCCGCTCCGGTTATAGGCTTTCAAACAAACAAAAATGCCGGTTATAATCCCCGCTCCGGTTATAGGCTTTCAAACAAACAAAAATGCCGGTTATAATCCCCGCTCCGGTTATAGGCTTTCAAACAAACAAAAATGCCGGTTATAAGCTAGCCCTCATCTCAAGCATGTTAAGGCCTGGGTCTCCAGAGGGAATCGACCCCCCGCGTAGATTTAATATCTTTCGCTTAAAAAAGCAGGTTTGTGTTTGAATCTGCATGATTTTCATGTCGTATACGATGGGAATTGCTTCATGTAAAGGATCTGGACATGTTTTGGTATAGTAGTGATATCGGTTGGTTGTCACGTGACCATAAACCCGCCAAAAATAACGTAAAAATACGGGCCGACTTTACCACGTTTATTACCAAACGTTTTTGGTGTTAATTCATTAAGCCCGTTGAAACAAACAATAATCCGTGTGGAATGGATGTCTACAGATTCGTGGTACTGAGAAAAATAAAACACAAAATTGAAAAACATGGTCACGTGACCTGTTTTGTCGATTATCTCCCAAACAAGCAACGAGGGACAACCATTCCAGGCAGAATTGAAAAGATCTCTACAAATGTCATTCATTAATGCGTTATTGACCATTCCTAGAAATGTTTCTATACGGCCCATTTTCAGATGAATTTCTTAAAACTTCAAGACCACGTGGTCGGTCACGTGACACACCTTATACCATCATCACCACTAAATTTTAAAAACTTCAAGGGACTAAAGCATTTGGCCGAGTTTTATTCTCAAAGCCTTACTATTCTTTCTGTAGTAAATAAAATCGTGATTTTATGCTAATTAGGCACAAGACCAATGCCTTAAAAGCTCACGGATATAGAAAGCCCCCCTCGATCTATAGCTATGTTTCCTTGTTTCCTTAATGTTGTAAACATTTTCACAGAACACGGTATAACTTCAAATTGAAAATTAGGACAGATTGCGGAAAAAGAATTTTGGTCCAAATATTGAAATTATCATGAGTTTACATTGTAAATCTTAAATAAAGACCAGTAGATTGAAAACGTAATTTGATACTGCTACACCGTCTCAACTTATCTTATCAGCTTATTTCGGAAAGTTTTTTTTTATTTCGGTTATAAGCCCCCCTCGGATATAAGCCCCCCCCGGATATAAGCTTCCCTCGGATATAAGCCCCCCCCGGATATAAGCCACCCCGGATATAAGCCACCCCGGATATAAGCCCCCCGGATATAAGAAGCCCCCCCGGATATAAGCCCCCCCGGATATAAGCCCCCCCCCCTTACGAACCTAGCTGTATAAGCCCAGGGCTTATAATTAAGCGGCGCAGTTTACGGTATATATATGTATAGTATCAACAACAATTTCACTGCTACAACTGCTGATCGAGTCGATAGCCTGATTTTCAGACGGCTCATGTGTCATACACTTCACATGAGCCGTCTGAAAATCAGGTTACTGAGTTGATAAAGAAAGCTTGTGCACACACTATACACTGAGGTCCAACGGTCAATATCGAATGCTGTCAATAGCTACAATGGCTGGCTGGCTGGCTGGCTGGCTGGCTGGCTGGCTGGCTGGCTGGCTGGCTGGCTGGCTGGCTGGCTGGCTGGCTGGCTGGCTGGCTGGCTGGCTGGCTGGCTGGCTGGCTGGCTGGCTGGCTGGCTGGCTGGCTGGCTGGCTGGCTGGACTCTATGAAGCTAGTACTAGTTTTGTTCTGCCATTCTTAGGTAATGGCGGCACCCATCACGAAGTTCTCTTCTTATTATCAGCTTATTTCGAAAAGTTTTTTTATTCGGTTATAAGCCCCCCTCGAAAAAAAATCTACTACTACTAACAGAGTTGACTGGGATCATCCGTTTAAAAAGACCTTGACAGCCTTCACGGTCGGTCTTTGGTGCTTGCAAAACCAATAAAGGAATTAAAACAAGCGCTTTTCCACTACGCTATTCCGTCTGGAGGTATGAACGAAATAGTCATTCACCTGTTGGAGAAGGAGACAAGGATTGGCATTAATGGTACTTATGTGTAAGTATTGTTTCTGTCACTTTTAAAATGTTAGATTTCATGCTGGGGGGATTCTTAGGTAATGGCGGCACCCATCACGAAGTTCTCTTCTTCGAGGAGAGGAGAGGAGAGGAGAGGAGAGGAGGAGGAGACCAAGAGGAGGAGGAGAGGAGAGGAGAGGAGATTGGAGAGGAGAGGAGATGTTAGAGAGGAGAGGAGAGGAGAGGAGAGGAGAGGAGAGAGGAGGAGAGGAGAGAGAGAGAGGAGAGAGAGGAGAGGAGAGGAGAGGAGAGGAGAGGAGAGAGAGGAGAGAGAGAGGAGAGGAGGAGAGGAGAGGAGAGGAGAGGAGAGGAGAGGAGAGGAGAGGAGAGGAGAGGAGAGGAGAGGAGAGGAGAGGAGAGGAGAGGAGAGGAGAGGAGAGGAGAGGAGAGGAGAGGAGAGGAGAGGAGAGGATATAAGTGAGAGGAGAACCACGAGGCGTGGCACTTCTCGAGTCTTCTTTCAATTCCCAAGTGCTTCTATTTAACATTTAGACTACGAGTTCGACTTTTCTATGAGTCAATAGTCAACGAGACGCGTTGCATTAGCATGTTTGAATATCTGCGCTCGTGTTCACTGTGCTCTCATAGAGAACGCGGAATACGCATCCTTTAACCAATCAGAGCGCGCGGTATATCATATAGTTATTTTATAGCTATATAACACGCAATACATAGTGAGTGCGCTACCCAATCAGATTGTAGGATTCGTAATAGTATGCTAGTTGCAGGTTCTACTAAAGTTGCTTAGACACTGTTGTACTCCTTGACGACGCATTTGCTCAGCTTTAGCGGCGATTCAGTCTTTCATTTATTGAGTCCAAAAATTGATTGATTGATTGATTGGTTGTAGGTTAATGAACTCCGCGCTGATTAATGATAATTGGAACCACATCGCGCTTACGTGGTCGAACGCCTTAGGGCAGTGGAGTGTATTTATCAACGGTAGTAAAGTCCACAACGGAACTGTAGCAGCCGGCAAAGCAATCGTGTCTGGTGGTCTAATACTCGGCCAGATTCAGACTAGTTTTTACATGAAAGGAGCATGGACGAAATGGGGCATAAATGGTTACCTTACAAGTGTCAACATGTGGGACAAAGTTTTGTCATCTGGCGAAATTGTCTCTCTTGCAGCCGACAAGTGTTCATTAATTCATGGAAACCTTATACAATGGAATGACCTCAAAGACAGAAGAACGAAGAACTTGAAACTGATATGTTATCCTTTCTGTAGTCTGTAAAGCCATTCACTGCACTATTAACTGTCACGTGCACAATAACTAACGACTGCACAGAGGACGCGTCCTGCGTCCACGACCGGCTTATTCAGAAACTCGTTCGCATGTTAGTTTACTCATCTGCAGGTGATCTGCTCATTAGCATGTTAGTTTACTCAACCGCTCATTAGCATGTTAGTTTACTCAACCGCTCATTAGCATGTTAGTTTACTCAACCGCTCATTAGCTTGTTAGTTTACTCAACCGCTCATTAGCATGTTAGCCCAACCGCTCATTAGCATGTTAGTTTACTCAACCGCTCATTAGCATGTTAGTTTTCTCAACCGCTCATTAGCATGTTAGTTTACTCAACCGCTCATTAGCATGTTAGTTTACTCAACCGCTCATTAGCATGTTAGTTTACTCAACCGCTCATTAGCATGTTAGTTTACTCAACCGCTCATTAGCATGTTAGTTTACTCAACCGCTCATTAGCATGTTAGTTTACTCAACCGCTCATCATTAGCATGTTAGCTTACTCAACCGCTCATTAGCATGTTAGTTTACTCAACCGCTCATCATTAGCGGGAGTCATGAATGATCGAGTTTGGAATCGAGTTCGAGTTCGAGTTACGGTTCGAGTTACGGTTCGAGTTATAGTTCGAGTTATGGTGCGTCCTAGTCCGACCCTGGATCCCAGGGTTTATTCGTTCTTCGACAAAACTTTTCGTGAATTCGTTGAAATTTACTTCGTGAACTGAAATTAATATATATCAACTATACTATATGAAGGTGAGATCGTAGCCTTTAATGCGTGACACAGGGCACAGGGAAAACCCACAGTACTAGCCATGCCTTAAAATTATTCTACGCTCCGAACAAATCTCGAGTTTTAATAAAACTAAAAAACGCAATGAAAGACAACTTCAACGAGGCTCCCATCTTAGAACATGAAATTTACGAATATCGAGCAATAATTTCGACTTTCTACGTATCTTGCCGTAGGACCCGTAGGTACTGAACACATTATGCACGGATCACGTGAAATGATTATCGCAACAAATATTAATGCTTGATGTAATGTACCATCTAGTTATTTCAGTTTACAAATATGCATATTGCTTCTACTTTACCTGTAGTTGAGAATCGAATCCGAGTCAGTACTGTCTGATGAGATTTCTTCAGCCGACATCGCGACTGAACTACTAAGAGTTTTAGGGGAGTCAGTATTACAGCATTGTGCAATGTTCATCATGACACAATTAGTAGACATATCATGATAACAATTTATTATTTGAGACTGTAAAAATATGCTAAAAATATGTTTGTTTGTATAAAATTGGGGTTTTCTGTTTGACAGGATGAAGATAAGTGGAAGAAAATGGTTCGTTATACTTGTGTCATCGTTACACGTTATAGAGATTCTTGAATTTTACTGATTCACCCAGTGGTTTGACAATCTTCCATGCACGTAGAAATGTTTTAATTTCGCAATCGTTTCTTGTCCATTTCATCCGTGGGAACGGTCCATTCTGATTGGGATGTGATATCCGCTGTCATATACGTGATACGTTTTAATATATAGACTATAGACTATATAAAAATACGCGTATATATAATAATTATAAGAATTAGGCCCGGGTCAAACGTTGCATCTCACATGTGCCGAATGCAATTTTTTAAAATTAAAATTAAAATTGCATTCTTTGATCTAATTAGATAATAATAATTGCAGATACCCGGTAAACTGCCACTTATAAGCCCTGAGCTTATACAAGTTCATAAGGGTTTTTTGCTGGGCTTATATCCGGGGGGGCTTCTCAAGCATGTTAAGGCAGGGTCTTTTTACACTTTCTATGTTTTCAAATATCTTCTTCCAGTTTAAATCTATTAAATTGAAGTTTGGTCCTAAAGTGACATTTAGGTTGCTTAACATTTTAAGTTAGACATTTTTGACATTCCATGGTCACGTGACCTATTGACGGAGGAAATATAGATTTGGAAATGGGGTGATGGTTGTGATTTATTTCTGAAATCTTTTGGTGTAATATTGTTGCATTTAAGGTGCATAACAAGGTTCCGTTTGGAATGGATGTTTTTTCTATTTTGCTAACGAGATAATCCACAAAACAGGTGACGTGACTAAGTTCATTAATTCTATTATTATAATTTTATCGTTAATTAAAAACTATAGTCATCCGTTCCAAACAGATTCTCATTGAGCTCTTTGAACTTAACAGTTTCACATAAAAATGTTTTGAAAATACAAAACAACCATCACCCCGTTTGCAAATATCTGTTTTCATAGCCTTAAGGTCACGTGACTACCGAAAGTCAACACTATCAAGCTCAAAATATTAAGAAACCTAAATGATACTTGAAGAACAAAAATCAACTGCATACGTTTAAATTGGAAGCAGATATAACAGAAAATGTGATTTTCCAAGGATCGGAAAAAGACCCTGCCTTAACATGCTTGAGTTATAACCGAAATATAAAAAAACTTTTCGAAATAAGCTGATAAGATAAGTTGAGACGGTATAGCAGTATCAAAATACGTTTTCAATCTACTGGTCTTTATTTAAAATTTACAATAAACTCATGATATATAATTTCAATAGTTTGGAACAAAATTCACAACTGTAACTTGTTCCGCAATCTGTCCTAATTTTCAATTTGAAGTTATACCGTGTTCTGTGAAAATGTTTATATAACGAAACAAGGAATAGTAATGGCTCCTGGGGAACTTATATCCGGGAGGGAATATAACCGGCATTTTTTTTGTTTGAAAGTATATTGGCAAAATCCAATGAATACAATGGCAAGAAAGTGTGATTTTGAATAACATTTTAGTTGAAGGGGCGTGTGTTGCACGCTGGAATGTCATTATCTAATTTACATAAACTCATGTTGAAATGTTGGTCTTTTCCAGTGAAATACTCCATAATTTTCGACTTTTTATATTATAAAATAATTCAGTAGAAGATGGCTTTCTGTGTTCTATACAAAAATGATGCACTTTAAATCAGGCAGTTCATATGGAGCCATTGGAGGTGCTCGACTAATACACAGACTAGTAGTCAGTCCATGTGCTTTTCGCTTCACGCGTTGTTTATAAG